>CM018049.1:15378012-15978012 GCA_008638375.1 Nyssa sinensis | reverse complement strand
GGCGAAGCCTCCAAGACATTCTCATGCACATATCCTCCAGACCTTATGCTCTGGGCAATATTCACTCAGTATTTCATATGGTTCCGACCTTATGGTTTCCTTAACAACTGCCAAGCAGGGAATAAGGAAACAGTCTTCAACAAGGAAACTACTATCGATGATTATCTCTATCTACGACACAATACTCCACAAGGTAACTGCAATCTTCGATGATCAAATCCCTATATTCATGGCACCGAAACTTAATCAACTAAGGAAGACCACGATCTATAAATTAAACCCTAAAGGTACAGTTTATTTTGATGCTCATTCTTTGGCTTTTAATACAGTCTTTTCAATTCCGTTTACTTACTTAAGCATCGGAGCGGCTACCGCCGAAGCCAATCCGGTAGTCCTCTGATCCCTTTTCTGAGTGTTCTACAGATCACGGAGCCCACACTTATTGCGAGTCGAAAAGTGCAGCATCGGTTTCAATTTTTATTTTCTCTCCACTTTTTTTTTGTCTATCTTTTCCAAAACAATATGAGAGATAGTTAGGTTATTCAGCAAAACTGTGGCTTCACATTATTATTATATATTATTATAAGATGTAAAGTGACGATTTTTCACCAAACATTTTTTTTTTAAATTATAAAAAAAATAATTACCTACGACTTTTGATGAAGAATAGAATTTGTAACGATCAGTCACACTTTTGGAGAATAAGTGGGAATTAGAAGTCTAAGACCATGTTTATTTATTATCTATAAATGTCCAAAAAAATTGGCTTACATGTAAAATGGATTAGCTGGGATGGGACTTAAGTTCCCTTCACACACTGATCATAACAAAGCTCAGATCTCAAACGCAAAAGTTTATTTCAAAGACATTAGATCTTAAAATAGAAAATCAAATGAAGTATAATGACAACACAAATTTTAACAAAAATGGCACACATAAAAACACCCATGGAGTTCGGTCATGGCTAATGAACACAAAAACAAACACAAATAAAAAAAACAAATCTAAACCGAAACACAAAAGAATGATGCAGATTTGACAGATCTTCGCGAAAATAGAAAGAACGAATATGAAATTTGAAAATCTACCTGTCGCCGAGTATGATTGCTGTCGCCGAATGGGCCTTCCACCGCCGTCGGAATCGAGCTTGATATTAAGGAGTGACAGAGACAGAGTGAGAAAAAGCTCAGGGAAACAAAAAGGAGCATAATAAGAAACTAGGTCGGCGGCTCATTAAAAAGTAGGGGACTTATTAGCGACGCACACTGTGCATCACTAATAAGCCCTGTGCATCGCTAAATGTCAGTAAAACGCCACCGTTTTATTACATGAAACTATTTGTGACGCACGTGTGCACGTCGCCAATCTTAGCGACGCCCACGTGCGTCGCTAAAGGTCATATGTGCGTCTCTAGTAGTTTCGCTGCCTAATTTTTTGCGCTAGACTCACATTTTTTTTTACTTTTTCCCCTACTATTCGTGACACAATACTGAGCGTCGCTAAAAGTGACTTTTAGAGACACTTTTCGTCCGTCGCTAATAAGGCGCGTCGCAAAAACTATTTTTTTTTGTAGTGAATGGTGGGGTTTGAAGTGGGTATCTCCTAAATCTGTTAAAGAGGGGTTGGAAATTTAAACAGCCAAAGAAAATTATATGGAAGGCTATTCCTCTAGCTATTTTGTAAACATTGTGGATTTCTAGAAACAAGCTTATCTTTGAAGGGAAAAGTTCAAATTGAGAAGAGATGTCAGAATTAGTAAGATTAAGAGTGGCTCCATGGGTGAGAAAAAATTCAGCTTTAAAGCAATACTCTATTTTAGAGTTGATGTATAATTTGCAAAGTGTATTGCAGACTGTGTAGTTTATGATTCCGAAGAGTAATAAGCTATTGGTAATGAATGCTTGGAATGTTAGAGTTTCTGCTTTCAATTTGGTTTTGATAATGGATTTATTGCAATTAGAATTTTTGAAGAGAAGGTTGTTTTTGTGTATCTGTGTACTGTAATTATATCTTTCTTGATTATTTCTATTGGTTGGCTCCTTGCTAACTTCCTTTTTTGGAGTTGTGTTGCATTTGATTTGCTTTGCCTTTATGTGCCAACCTAGTTGGGATATAGAGTGCAAACCATTATACTTGTCCACCCTCATTTTCTTTTTCATCTTTATTGATGTATTTGTATTTACTCTTGTTCTTACTTCTCATCAATAAAGTTTTCTTGTTGCTGTTAAAAAAAAAAAACATTTCATTCCCTCTAAAATGAAACCCTATCTCGCTTATCTCTTTCATCTCTATTGGATTTCCAAGAACCCAAACCTTATCTCACTCATCTATCTTTCTTGTCTACCTTTGATCTCCATAGCTAGGAGATCTTATATCTTTCATCTCCTTCATCCATTCCATTCACAGAGACCCAAAACCCCATCTCTTTAATAAATTTCTCTCATTTATCTTTGATCTCTATAAGTAGTAACCCTATCTATCTCATCCGTCTTTGTTTTCTATAGATAAAAATTGTATGTGAACTAGCTGTCAACATGATAAAGTGATTTCTTAGAGTGAAGCCGTCGAAGAGGATCGATAAGAAAAGAAAATGAGCTACTATGACCCATCGGAGAAGCTATGCACACCTTACTCATTATATGAGTGTAGATAGGGTTTGCATGAGACTGATTTGGGAAAAAATTAGGGGTTTTAGAAACTTTTGCCACTTGGGGGTTTAATTGATTGTAATTAGTGATTGATTTGGGAAAAAAAATTAAGGTTTTCACAATTTTTTGTCAATTAAGGGTTTAATTAATTGTAATTAGGATTTGCATGAGTCTGATTTGGTGAATAATTAGGGTTTTCACAAATCTTCATCAATTAGGGGTTTAATTGATTGTAATTAGGGTTTGCATGAGATTGATTAGGGAAAAATATGTGTTTTCATAAATTTTTGTCAATTAGGGGTCTAATTGGTTGTAATTAGGTTTTCATGAGACTAGTTTGGAAAAAAATTAAGGTTTTCACAAATTTTCTTCACTTTGGGGTTTAATTGAGTGTAATTATGGTCTGCATAAGTGTAATTGTACTTAATTGGGGTTAATTACTTCCTATTTTTATTTTTATTTCACATTTTCTTTCTAGTTGGGGCTTAATTGGACTCAATCGGGGCTTAATAATGTTTAATTAGGGTTTAACTTAGGGTTAACCTCCAATTTTTGTGAGTCAACTAAAATTTAATTGGTCACTTATGGCTTTTGTGAGCCAATTGGGGCTTCAATAATGTTTGACTTTTAATTAGTTATGTTTAATTCTAAACAAATTTCCTAAATATGTTCATTTTCTTTGACTTGACTTTTAAGTTATTCTCAATAAGTTTCATTATATGTATCTTGAGTATATATGTAATATCCCGACCCGGGATACCGGGTCATATGACACGTATTACGAGATTAAAAAAAATTAGTGTAAAAAAACATTTACACTCAAAGAGAATAATTAATAAAATAAATAATTAATTAATTATTTATATGAAATAATTAGCTTTAATTATAATTAAATAATTTAAACACACATTAGACTACATGGAAGGTGTAATGTGTATATGTATATGTAACCAAGCATGTATGCATGTATGTACATAGATACATTAAATATATAGGTGTATGTATATACCCATGTAAATGAATAAATATATTTATCTATGTGTATATATAATATGTTAATATATGTGTGTATTTGTGTGCATGGAACCGTGAGTGTGGGTGTGTGTGTGGTATATATTATATATATACATATACATGGAGACATGGAGGTAAGGTGAGAGTTATATATATACATAAAATAATAAAATGCAACTAACCCCAACCTAATAGGTATGGTGAAGTATGGCCCCAAAAATCAGAGAAATAAATGAAGTAAGGCCTGATTTGATGAGGTAAGGGAGTGAAGTGATGGCCATTAAGTTCTCACTTATACATTTAGACATACACTTGATTCACACCAAAATCTCCACCCGATCGGTCATATAGAGAGAGAGAGAGAGAGAGAGAGAGAGAGAGAGAGAGAGAGAGAGTTCTGGGCATTCAGAAGAAGAGAAAGTCACTGTTAGAGGTAAAACCACAAAACACCTCAATTTCTCTCTTTAAAATTTCCCTATGTATAAACTGATTTAAGCTTTGATTTTATATATGTGACATGTAGAACATGTTTAGAATTGTTTACGCATGAACTTTAAGCTTCAAAACGGTTAAAAACATGAAACCCGTGAAGAACCGCCTATGGGAGGACCTTGCTTATAGCAGGTCTGAACCCATGGCAACCAAACTGAGTTTAGTGTAATGAGATTGCAAGAAGACCCTAAGAGTGTTCTAAAAACATAGAGCCGCGATCAAAAAACTAAAGAAAAGCCCTCCAAATATCAAGTTACAAGTTCGGGTTTCCAAAACAAATCTCACAAACTTGCTTCTAAACCCACCTTTATGAACGAAAAATAAATCCCCATGAATAGGGGATCAAAGCAAGCCAAACCCCATGAAAAATGATCAAGAATTGAGCATGAGCCGTGGGTTTACAGGTTGGATTATCACATCTTAAACCGAACACATGAACGAGTTTTTAAGCCAAAAATGAATGCCAAACTAATTGGTGACACCCTAGAAGTGATTTACAATGAAAACAGTTAAGAAATCTTGATCCAAACTTCACGAAATTAAAGAAAATATAAACCTACAACTAGGGCAACGTAGGGGTCGAAGTGGGGAAGAAGACAGTGAGTCAACTCGGCTTTAAAAACTAGGTCGAGTCGACTCGGACACGTGGCAGCCTCTGAGCTTGCCACCGAATTATTGGAACGACGGCATTTCGTTTATGCTTAGATTTTAAATAAACGCTAGGGCTGACGTCATCTTGACGTCAGCATTACATATAAAATCGGCCAAACCAGTTGGTTTATAAACGGACCGGACCAGTTCACTTCAAATTGGACCGAACCCACTGGTTTTCTAATTTATTTAAAATTAAATAAACCAAACCTTTTGTTATTTACGGATTGACCCCAGAACTTCTGAAAATTTACACTGTGGCCCAACTAAGGAAAATTTTATGCATTTAGACCCTTGGAAAAATAATTAAATAATTAATTTAATTATTTAATAAATAAAGTTAAATTATTATCTTGCCCCTAGGTCATAAATAGGAGCAAATAAAGTCCAAATTAAACATATGAATAGTGTATCCTTACTATTTTGGATATTCTGAGACTAATGGTAGGGTCTGTTTTGCGAGACGGGGTCCCAAAAAATAAAGACACGTAAAGGGGTAAATGACCAAAATACCCCTCGTTCAAAATAAACAAGTTATTAGTGTATTCTTACTATCTCGGACCTTCTGAGTCTAATGGTGAGGTCCACAACACAAGATGAGGTCCCGAACATAAAGACACGTAAAGAGCTAAGATGACCAAATTACCCCTAGTACCTCAAAAGCCAAATTAAAACTAGGGGAGGTCTAAATTAACTTTCTTTGACATCCCGGACTCAAAAATGGAGTCCAAATTATGAAACGAAGTACAGAAAAATTAGACACGTAAAACGGTAAATGACCATTTTGCCCTTTCCATACAAAAGTCTGAATTAAATTCTAGGAAAGCCTAAACCGACCTTCTTCGACGCTCTAGACTCAATGGTAGAGTCTATTCAACCAAAAGAAGTGTCTAAAATAAAAAGACATAAAATTTGTTGAATAGCATCTGTCAGATGACTATAAATTAAAGTAATGCCAAAGTGCTAATCTAAGGCATATACGAGGAAATGAAATACGAAAGACACAACACGTAAACATGTGAAGTAAAGTATGAGAAGACGCGACGCGTTAACATGTCAAGTAAATAACTTTAATTTAAAGTTAATGGAGCTACCAGAAGAGTATAAATTGAAATGAATTAAATTCCTAACACATTAAATTGTGTCATAGGTTAAGAGTACGAGTTACGAGTTAAGTTAAGTACATATGAATTATGAGATCATTTTAGGATCTAATACGAACTAAGCATAAGTTAAGCAACATCCATAGGTGTTATTATGGTGAATGTGAATTTAATGAGGTTATTATGAATTGTTCTTAGGAACTACAAGGAAAGTGGGAAAACGTATTATTAGCACTAACCCTAAAGGACCAAGGTGAGTATGAGTTTGTGGATACAAAAGGGAAAAAAGACCATTGTATGAGAGGTCGTGAGAGAGGAGAATAAGAAATAGTGGGTGTGTTTGTAAAACACAGTATGTGCAATTGTGTATACATGGATGTGTAGAGATGTAACCGTGTATGTATATAACTTGGAGTGTGAACTCACAATGGAGACAAGAAGGAAGGAACAAGAGGAATGCTAAAGTTGTATAGAGTTGAAGGAGGACTAGACTATTTTCATATATATAGAAAATTGAGAGATCTTTAACTTTTTATTTTCATATATAGAGAAAATTTTCTTGAATGCAAAGTCAATCAATACTTTGTAAGAGAGAAGACTATATACCTAAGTGTCAATGAAAGCATTCTAGAGGGATATAGTAGGTTAGGACCATCTATTGGATAGGAAGTTACATATTATAGGAGTGACAAGTTTTTCGATCATGGATATGTGTTACTGTGAAAGACTAGTCAAGGGAATTAACAAAAAACTTGAATAAGTTTTCCAAGTAAACTAGTAGAGGGGCAGAACTAGGATTGTTTACAAGGGGGGGAGTGTAAAGATTCGAAAATTTGGAATAAAATTTTTTTTTAGAATGCTATGTGAATTTCCTTAATTCCTAATTAATTTAAATTTTGAAAAAAAATAATAATAAATAAATAAATAAAATATGACGTAAGACGCGAACGGACACCCAGAGACGGTAAAACAAATAATACTGATATTGAGCCGGCTTTATGCCAACTTTATTGACATTCGTAATTGATATATGAAAAATAAAATGAAATAAAATAAAAATATGTATAATGGTATATATGAATAAGATGTAAAGTATGGTATAATATATGTATATGGGTGTGTGGTGGAAAATGAATAAAAGAAGAAGCAAAGGAAAGAAAGAAGAAAAGGGGACGGTGCAGGTCTCGGGTGAGGGAGAACGGCAGAACAGGGGAGAAGGAAAGGGAGAAAGAAGAAGGAAGGGAAGAGGAAGAAGCGACGGTGGTCGCGAGGGGGATCGAGACAAGGGGGCGACGGGATGCGATGGGTTTCGGATTTCCTGGGGCGATTGGGGTTGTGTGTTGCGGTTTGGAGGGACGCGAAGCAGCAGCGATGGGTTGGGACGGATCTGTCGGGGAGTCATCGCTGAGTTGATCTCTCAACTCTGTACCGAACCTCGCAAGGAGGGGGAGCAGCAGTTGGCGAAATCCCTTGTTCTGATCAAGGTAGACGGGTTTCGCGATGGTCGATTGAGGATGATGGCACGGGTGTATTGGCATGGACGAAGCTGTGGTAGGTGGTATATGTGTATATATATATATATAGGCGTGTAGATGTGTGCGTGTTGGTGTTGTGGGAGAGAAATTGTAGAGAGAACGGTGCTAGTCGTGGTCCAGATTTGCGTGTGGATCGTGGAAGAGTCGGTTGGGTTGGATTTGCTGATTCGGTTGTATCCATGTTGGAGGAGATGTATGTATATATATATATATATATATATTGGAAATTGATTTATGTTGAGGATGAAGAGGGACCAGTGCTTGCGGCTTGAGGAACTTGATGAAACTGAAGCAGAATAGGCTTCAGCCTGTAGTTGGCATCAGGTGATTGGAAGCTTGTGCCGTTGTCTGATTGAGGGGTTTGGTTCGCATAAGGGGTCGGCTGGTATTGTAAATTAATTGGGAGAGTTACAGTTAGGGGCAGCAGGTTTGGATGTTGT
Source organism: Nyssa sinensis (assembly GCA_008638375.1). Classification (NCBI taxonomy): domain Eukaryota; kingdom Viridiplantae; phylum Streptophyta; class Magnoliopsida; order Cornales; family Nyssaceae; genus Nyssa; species Nyssa sinensis. The sequence goes on along the minus strand of CM018049.1, from coordinate 15,970,129 downwards.
GCAGTTGAGGTTGGTCTAAATAGGACTAGGGATGGTATCTGTGGCTGTGGAGCTACTTCCGTTAGGAGATTTGTGTGTTTAAAAATGGGGACAGACTGTTGGGCACATTTTAAAGCAACAGAACAGCTTGTTGATGGGAGGCAATTGCGGCAAGAAGAAAGTGGTAGAGGTTTGTGGGTTGCGTTGGCTGTTGGATTACAAACTGCTGGCCGATTCGAATGGGTTAGGTTCAGGACCTACTGGTTTTGAGAGAGATCAAAGAGAGGAGACTCTGTTAGTGCATTCAGGTGAGGGTCAGTTTAGCAGGGGTTGTCACTCCATTTATGCAGTGATGATGAATGGGAATTCAATGATGGTCATGTGATGCTTGGTGTGGGATGGTTTGAGCTCCAATTTCAAATAGTTGGTGAATGTGAGTACTGCAGGAGTGCGGCAGCACCGGCTGTTCAAGATGGACTGAGTTTAGTGAGAAATTTAAATACTGGTCTTGTTGATGTGATTTTGGAGTGGATTTGTTGATCAGGTCCTACGGCTGGTGTTCATGGGTTGAAACAGTGGCTTGGAAAGGACGGATTGTGATTAGAATTGGATGGATGATTGAGGGGACTGATTCACATAGGGAAGTTGCTGGTGTTGCAACTTGGTTGGAAAAGTTACAGTTGGAAGATGGCTCACTCAATTTCAAGCAGAGAAGTTATTGTCCGTTCATCTAGAGGGTTGACTAAGCCTGGAACTTTATTCAAAAACTTAATGGCCATCCTTCGCAATGTTGTTATCTGTTATGATGGCACGGTGAGGAATGTATGTAGTAATTCGATTATCCAATTTGAGTATGGGGTCAAGGCTTGAAGAAGCTGATGAAACTGGATTTAAAATGTTTGGCCAACTCGATCAACCTGCTGATGTGTTTTCTTCAACTGCTGAACCATGGACTGGAGATCAACCTCAAACTCGGAATGCACGAGGGTTTGGTTCACGCTTGACTGCAAATTCTCCAAAGATTGGCTGAGTGGAGATAAGCATAAGCTTGATATGATTCCATTGGAGGACTAAGTTACTTACTGGTTGATTGGATTGCATAGTGGACACAGCTTAGTAGGGTTGTGACCAACCCTATCAGGTATGGTGTTTTGCTAATGTTAGAAATGAAGTTAAGTTAGGAATGTTCTGTAAATGACTAGCATGACTTATGTGTTTATGTGGAATGTGTTTACTTGATGATTTAGAATTGGTTGTTCACATGCTTACATGTTACTTGTACTTTCTGAATGTTTAATGAATGATGAACGTGAATCATGATATGGGTATATGTTGATTATATGTGATATGCTTACATATGGAATCAGCTAATGATTTATGTATTATTGTCTCGAGCATGCTATATTATGGAAACCATATTTCATTGAGATTGCATTGGCATATTGGCATACGATGAATTCTTTGAGAACATGGCGTGGGTAAGCATGTGGTGCTTTGCATTATGAGGGTGTAGATCCTGTGGTGAAAAACCCAAAATTGGCCATTGCATTGGTACTCTGTTCCCATCGGGGAGTACCCGTAAATGAGACATGGGTGTGGCATAGAGTTGTGCATGGGTGCGTCATGCATACCATTCATATATTACTGCGATGTTTTGAATGACATTTAGATATAAATGTACACTTTGCACATGCCACGCCTTAGCTTTATTTTTTGCATTAGCACTTCATCATACTAGCAGTTGAGCTGACCCATTCGTGGGCAACATTTTTCAGATGAGGACCCTCCAGCTACTTGAGACTCCATGATACTCTGATAGGGTGAAGCAACTGTTATATTTTTGGTCCTTGGGACTTATGTTGTGTAATGTAAGGGCTTAAGCCCGAATGACCTATGAACAATGTATTTTATGTTATCTCATGTATGGATGGGAAATGATGCATGTCTAGTCAATTCCATTGAGATTACTCCTTACTTTATTTCCTTCTTGTCTTGTAGAAATTTGTATATTGTGGAAAGAACAAAAAATGGAGATGATATTGGTATAGTGAAATGAATTGGGAGTCGATGATTTTTAAGTTTAAGTGTAGCTGTATATATATGATGGATTGTATAATTAGACGATGCACATTTAAATCCTGTGAGATTTGTGGCCATCGAGTGAGGATGGATTGTGATGTGTTTGTATATATATGATGCATTGTGCTTATCAGGGGGAAAAAGGCTCGAAAAACAAAGGAGGTGCTACCGAAATTTTTAGAAAATTAAAGAACTCTATTTAATTTGTCGTAAATTCGTGAATCTATTTAATTATCTTTTATTTTATTTACTTTCTGTTCGTCAGTCGCACCTCGGGTTTCGGTCAAAAATTCGGGGCGTGACAGGGAGTCTATTAAACAATATTATAATTATTAAATTTCATAACATTATATGAAATGAAAAAAATTATAATGAAAAAAATTAATTAAAAATTTCTAAAGAAATATGAAGTGAAATTCTTTATATACTAACAATGCCATATAGCTCAAAAAGAGTTTACAGAAGCATATCTTGTCAACTTAGACATAAATGTACACAAAAGAAACAAAAAAAATCACAAATTTCATATTAAAGTGGTACTCGATGATGTTTTAAAGAGTAAAAATCATCTATTATCACATTTGTACTAAAATTTTGAAAGATTTCTTTCTCAATGTAGACAACCAAAGAATTTGCAAGAAAGTCATCATCCATTTTATTGCAAAGTCTTGTTTTAACAATCTTAATGGACCTAAAATGCTCGTTCTGTAGTAGCAATTGAAATTGGAAGAGTTAGTACAAGATGAATCAATCTATCAACCAAATGGTAAATCTTTGATTTTCCGTTTCTACCAATCCTTGGCATAATTTAGAAATTAAAGACAAATTATGTAAGTTGGACGATAAGGCACATCAAGCTCATAGATAGTGTTGTAATTGGAACCTCAAATGAACTTGTTCTTGATCTATAAAATCTTGAGAATAAAATTTCTCAACAAGATTATAAGCATTAACGTTGAAGGATTTATATGATTCCATAGGATCCAAAGTTGAACTAAGAATAAGAAGTTCCATTGCTTTCTCACTAAACCTATTGTTTAGCTTTTGCAACTGAGAGTCTATTGCAGTTGTAAATATGTCAACCCGATAATGATGCTTAAATGTAATATGGTCTCGTTGATGATGAGAACGATCTCGACTTGCTGTGTATCGAGCACTCATGTCAGGGATTTCGATGTCATATCATTCACAGAACAATTTCACATTCTTAAGAAAAGTGTCCCAACCATCTTCTCTTAATGTTTGAATGAGTACTTTTGTGGTTGTGACTAAATGCATAGCATTTGGAATGTCTTGGGTATGTTGTTGCAAAGCTTGACAAAGAAAATTAGTTATTCCTAGGATTTCTCTCATTAAATGCATGATCAAAACAAACTCAAAAGATGTCATAACATCATATGCAGCATTAGCATCTCCATGTTGAGAATAAGTTGATCCTTCACTGATGATGTTTTTAAGAATTGTGCAAGTAGCCCCAAACATCATTATCAAGCTACAAATAGAATTAAAATGAGAGCCCCATCGTGTATCTGCAGCTCTTTGCAAAGTACCAATTTGATTTGCTCGATTTTCGATTTTAAGTTCATCAATAGCAATGATATGTGCATTTTCAGCCACTTGAGCAACTTCTAGTTCATCTTTTCGTTTACAGCATGCACCAACGACATTAACAATGTAATTCAATTTTGTAAAGAATTGATGAGCTGACATTACCTTTCTTGATGCTAGTTGTAATCAATGAACCATGCAATGTACATAATATACATAGGGTTAATCATTAAGATATAAGGCTTGTAAACGATTCCACTCACCACGCATATTACCAACACCATTATGCCCTTGCCTGCAAATATTTTGTATATTGAGATTGTGGTAAGCAAGGACAACAAATATTTCCTTCATTAGAGTCAAGGTAGAGGTATCTTTAAAATGCACAAGGTCAAAAATGCATTCTCTTACAAAACCTTCTTTGTCAACCAACCTTAAAACAAGAGACATTTGCACTCGTTTGGATTCATCCCGAGCTTCATCCATAATTATACAAAATTTGGACTCACCCATTTCTTCACGGCTTGTATTTCGCACCTTGATAAGATGTATAAAATCTCTTTTTGAATTTGATGTGAAGTATATTTGGCACTTTTTGGAGAATTTTCCAAAATAACCTCAACTACGTTCTCATTATACGTAGCCATAATCTTTACCATATTCAAGAAAATTACCCCAATTTTTTGAATCAAGGTGTTCATGTGACCTCTAGAAGCACATGCTTGAAATGTTAGCCACCGAATACTATTTAGTGAAGTCTTCAATTGCAATCCAATATTCATTATTTTTTTTTCAAAGCTTTTGTATCTATCACCTTATCAATATGTTGAGACTGGTTAATCAGAACAATACCACACTTAACCTCATTATTATGAGGTGAACATGGATCTTTGTTCACATGGCCAAGAAAAGCACAATTCTTGCCATCAATTACTTTCTTCTAGTTTTTAAATCCTTCAAAAATAAATGCAGTAGACCCTAGACGCCCCGTTGGCTTACTGAAAAGATAGCACAATAGACAATATGTAACATCTTTTGCAGGAGAGTATTCTAACCAATGAAACATCTTAAACCAAGGTGATTGAAATAGTCGTGGATGACTTTCAGATCCTGAAAGTGGATACTCAGAAAGAATAAATTGATATGGACCTGCCTTCAGATAAGCCTACCTAATTTCACGACATTGATTATCTGGATAATCCCATATCTGGGCATGTAACCCAGGATCACATTCTAAAGTTGAAGCATCTACTTATTGAGATTCAATTCTCTGAATCTTAGAAGGACGATGTTCAGAAACTGAAGCTTGAAGATTAGATGTTGAAAATGGCGTATCAAAATTTGAATCAACACTTTTTTTCGCAAAAAATGTATCAATTGTTTTTGGTTTGCCCATGTTATGTGACCTAAAATTTTCAGATAACATGAAAAATTATTTATCAATTAATTTCAATCCCTTGCAAATTCTAGTATATTAGTAAAATATTATGTTCCAAAATAATATAAATCAAGCATACTTGTGCAACTAACTAAAACATATGAAAATATTAAAATACAAACCAAAACCAAACAAATAAATTTCAAGCATACTTCAAAGTTCAGTGCAACAATGATTTACCTTGCGGAAAAAATACTTGCTCCTTTCCAATTTTTGTTCAACAGAGTTGTGATTGTGAAGTAAAGTCCACTAGTATAACTTAAAGACATGTTCCACACAATAAAAAGAAGAAAAAAAAAATGAGTTTATTAAGAAACTTAATCTCAAATTCATTGGTCTTTGATTATTTTTATTTTTTAATGAGTTCAAATTTTTTAAAATACAAAAAGAAAAGAAGAACTAATTTCATTAATTCCTAAAACGGGGTGGTGATTTCCAAAAAAAAAAAAAAAAGCAAAAATAGTTTTCAAAAATGTCCTACAAAATATTTTTTATCAGTATATTCATTTTTTTGCTTTTAAGTTAAAAAAACAAACAACCAAGTAGGAAATTCTACATAGGAATGTCTATTGACATTCATTCAAGTCCCTTGTAATTCAAAAGATAAAAATATTCATGAAGCTTTCACATGGGACCCTAAAAAATGAATTTATGAAGAAATTTGATCTAATTAAAAATTAAATTTCAATAAGCATCAAGTAGGATTATGAAAAAAAAACAAGGTTTATAAATTGAAAATTAGATAATTAGTAAAACAAATTTTGGTTATAATATTTTCAATAGAGAAAGATAGGAGAGTGGAGAATACCTGGTAGTCTCAGTAATCAAAAACCAAAACGAGTTTAGGAGTTGGGAATGTTGGCCGATAGAAGCGTTCTTCAAACAGTAGAGGAAGCCGTAGGAAAGGGGATGGTTTCAATTTCAAACCCTAATTTTTTTTTTTATTGTGTCATATCGTCAATTATGCATCTAAGTTTAGAAAGTGATGGTCTCTTTTAATTTAGAAAGGAGGGAGTCGTAGAGTTGGAACTTTCAATTTTTTGTTTTTTTTTTTTGTTTTTGTGATAAGAGTTTCAATTTTTTTAAGTGCTGACATAAAGATAAATGGAGTTTAAAAATACTAATGTGGGTAAGCACTACAGCCTTACTATTGAGAAGTTGGAACTTGGACGAATAGGAGATTTGGTGGGCCAAGTTCTTTTAGTTTCTAGATATAAATTGATAAAAGGTGGTTGGCTGATTGATCAACTTTTGAGGGGCCACCTATGTAAATAAGTATTTATACTCAAAGAATAAAATATATATACAATGATTTTCTTTGAGTAAACTAAGTATTTATACTCAGAGAAAAGAAGTGTAATTCACAAGGTATTCTTATTTCTGTTAATTAGTGAATACTGTTTTTGTTCCATGAGGGGTTTTCCTACATAAGATCATTGTGTCTCATATTTATTTGTCTACTCGGTTTATTATGTTTGGCTTGATACATGCATGAATTCATGATTTTAGTAACTCAACAAAATGATTTCTTAGATCATACTTCAGCCTAAAATATTAAAGAAGAGTTACTTTTATCTATATTCCATATTAATTAAACTTAGAGTTTGATTAGATAAAATTAATTTTTGTATAATCCAATCAAAATCTAAGAAAAACAGATGATAGGCCATAGATGGTGGGTTCTACCAATGTGAGTAGGTAGGTATAAGATGGGCACTAAGAAACAGTTACAGAGGCTATTTTTTGTCTAAAACCAGTGTTGTCGCTATGTCGGATGACCGAGACTTGCACAACTTGATTCTTACTCAAAAAAGCAATTTGATGTATTAATAAATTTTTCATATGGCTGGACATTTTAAATCAACCATCCTTTATTGAAATAAGAATAACAATAAGAAGAAAAAACAAAAAACAGCAGTGGGAAGAAATTAAAATGAAGAAGTTGATGAGAAAATGATTATTCTCATTTATAAATTCCCACCATATATTCTTTGGAAAGACAGTTTATATATATGGTATTATACAACATTCACTGCAAATACTGTACGAACTTTGTGTATGCCATCGGACCATGTGAGAGCTCCAAAATTATAACCCTTGGTCGAAGCTTGGTTTGCATAGAATGTGACTTGAAAAGATGCCTTTGTGGAAGCCTTGGTAAAAGCAAGATGTTTTGGAGAAAGCTTGACAAGTAAACCCGGTGGAGAATGGACAAAGGAAATGTAAGTAGCATTTGGAGATCCTACGTTAATTACACTTCTTTTCACCATCTTGGCACCTTTATGTCGACTGAGATTGCCTATGGAGATGGATGGGTAGTTGATGTTGGAAATTATTTCTTCCGCAGAGTTTATTGGGCAGTTGAAGTTGTTTTTGTTTGACATTGACCTTATATTTTTCTCTGAATAGCCATAATAACAAAGGAAATAAAGGTAGTCTTCCATTGTGGTTTCAAATACTAAACCTGGATCAAGAGCTTTGAGTGGGCTTATTTCTCCAACCCCGGTTTCATGTGGATTTGCAAAGTAACCTGAGCTATTTGTCAAAGGTTTCCTCATGTTGTTAGATATTGTTGCTGCAATATAGAAATTCAAATGTTACTGTATTTAATTACAATATGATATTAATTCATAGTATATAAAATTAAAAACAAGGTCTAAGAAATAATTTGAAGGACCATTGTTTGCATGGTAGTTGGTGCTATATATCCAAACATTCAAATCAGCTGAGACCTCAGATTCAAAAGATTACATTTTTTCCAATCTACCCGTTCCTCCTAACAGCTCCACATTGACAGGACCAACACCCCCGATCATAACATTTTTATCTAAGAAATAATTTTTGAAATAGAATTATAAAAGTGGAAACCCACATAATTATAAACGCTAAAGTTATATGAAACTTGTAATTCAATCGGGTACAAAGGTTAAGGGAAGAAACGGAAAGGACTTTGCAGCCTAACATTAACTTTTTCTTTGCTTTTAATTGTAAAAAGGTAAAATAGGATACGAGAGAAGTGAGACAAAGATGGTACAAAAGATGTGAGATTCCTAATATTATTGTTAACCTAATAAAGTTTCACGGGAAGGGGATACTATATCTTGACAAAATATTAAAACATTGGTACGGAAAATATTGAAAGTAGTTTTGAAGGAAAAATACAAAATGTTATTTTAAAGATGAATGATATGGTGCAACTTTTAGTGCTTAAAAATGAGTATACCTTAACAAATTAATTCGAAACAACCTAGCCCTTGCTAAGATGATATCATACCTATGGTTATGGGATCTATGTCGAAATTTGTTTACTGGCTAATGATCATGTAAGATTAGTAGTTGAAGGGTTTAATTGACTTGATTATGGGGTTATAGTTATTTTTTATCGAAGACTCAAGGATTTTCATTAAAATATATAAGTTTGAAAAAATGTACAATTTAAAAAATAAACATGTAATGAAATGCATTCAATACAATTGGATGCTTGACTTTAGGATTGTAATGTTCGGAATTATTCTAAAATGTTCACAATAACCTTGGGTATCAATTTAGTTTTGAATAGAATTGAGTTCTTCTAAATGCACACTAAGAACCTTCAAACACAAAGGTGATCAAAATTGAAAAAAAATTCTTTAAAAAAAGTTAGAAAATAATTGGTCAAAATTAAAAAAATACCGAAAAAGTAAAATAAAAGGAGTAATTTCATAATTTTGAAAAAAAAATTAACTAGAGGAAGTATTTGTAGTTTGTCAATAAAAGTAATAGATATCAGTGTAATTTCAGAAACCTCATGATATTTTAGTATAATTGTTAAAAATCTTAGAGAATATCAGTATAATTTACCTAATAAGAACTAACTAATATAAAAGGATATTATAGTACAATTGTCAAAAATTTTAGAGAATTTAGTCTAATTTATCCTAATAAGAACTAACTAATATAAATGATTAAATCTAAGATGTAACAATTTAAACTTTTGGATCAAGTTGAAATTGAACATGTGTATATATATATATATATATATATATATATATGAGAGTCTCCAATTCACAGACTCTCCAGTCTCTCCAGTATTTAGTGTCATGGTGATCTTTCAATTGTTGTGCCATATATATATATGTGTGTGTGTGTGTGTGTGTCGCTGCCATTGTGGTGTTGTGTGTGTCGCTGCCATTGTGGTGTTAAAGGTAAATCATTTTTATAAAAAATACTAATGTGATATTGAAGGTAAATCATTTTTATGCAAAAACTTGTTTTTGAAAATTGACAATAACAATGGTCACATGCTAGTAAAAGAACTTGGGTTTGGACAAGCAAGGAGGAAATGGGTTAGAGGGAGAAGCTCCAACATCTCTCTAGAATCCTGACCCTACCACTACTCCACAAACTCCGCAACCACATCCCGTATCTCCCTTTGATCCAAACTGACAAAACACAACCACCCCCAACCATCCACCACTGCCCCTCTCAGCCGCAATCCTCGCTGCCACAACCAAGTACTCCAACCGTCCCCGTCAGCCTACTTCCTCCCCTTTCTCCTTTCCTTCACCTCCACCATTCCGAAAAAAACACATTAAACAAACGCCATCAAAACCCACAAACCCACCCTGCCTATGGATTGACTTCACACTATACAAAATGACCACAACCAACTCTACTTCAACCCCAAACCCTCCCTCCCTGTAACGATCTAGAAAATTAAAATAATATTTAATTGACTTGAAACTTAATAAATTAACTGTCAATCTAATTATTAAAATAATTGTTAAAAAAGTACAAAATAAATATATTTGAAACACTATGAGTGAGTTTTGCAAAGCCAATGTGAACTGGAATGCCACCCAGACCGGGAATGACATATCGTTAATTAAAATTCTAAAAAACTAATTTAAATAATTTGGAGATAAAAATTATATTTTTAAAATTTATGTGAAAAACGGAGCCACGGTCCAAATTTGTATACTTTTGCACGAGTATACTTTTGCATGTCATGTCCAATTGGCTACGTGGCATTTTATTGGAGTCGGGCAAAACTTTCCAAGAAAGTTGAATAAGTTTATGAATATTAGTGGGACAAGTGTCACATTATGGGTTTAGTGAAAAAATCAAATAAAATAAGAAAAGAATAAAGAAAGCGGAAATTGATAAAAGAGGGGGGAGAGAGAGACACAGAGAAGTTATCTCTCATTTTGTTGGAGAATACCCGAGAGAATGAGGGAGAAAAGAGAACACAGAAAAGAAAGAAAGAAAGAAGAAAAAAGAAGGAAGGAAGAAAGGAGAAGGGAGATTCGGCCATGGAAGCGACCTCATATTCACTTTCATCTTCTTTGCTCTTCATCATCATCATATTTTTCTTCTATCATCTTCATTGGGATGGGTGTGTTTGTGAGGGTTTTTCAAACCAACCTTAGAGAGAGAGTTGGGGTTTGAGATGTTTTGGGATTTTGATGAAGAATCAATACATGAAGAGAGTTTTTTTGATGATTTTAAAGACTCAAGAGGCTTGAAGGACTTGGCTAGAGAGAGGTAGATGGAATAGCATCACCATTAAAGGAGGTTAAAGCTTCATGAGGTAGGGAGGTTTTAGATTTTCTCTTTTACATTTGTTTGATAACTATATATAAATATATGTAGTATGTACATATATGGAGTGGTTGATGATATTGTGTGTATTATATGGCATGAGTGAATCACACCATGGTGGCTCATATGAGAGCTTTGGCAAGGGGTTTTAATATATGAAAATGGGTAAAGGTTGGGATGTGTTGTGTTTGAATTCCATGAAATTCAAGTTAAATTTTGTTGGTTTTAAAATTTAAGATTTGATCTGATTAAATTGCATAAATGTATGAGAATAATTATATATTTAGTATGAACAATCATAATATTGTGAACTTTAGAGATGTGGCTAAAATGTATGATATTTGAGAAACCCGCAGCACCTGATTGTGGATTTCCAATAATATTGGGTCAAGTTCAAAAACTCATAACTACATTAATTTAAATTAGAATTGGGTGAAATGTGGGTCTAAATTGAAGCCGCGAATGTCTACTTTCATTTAAAATTAGTTTCATGCACAAATTCAAAATATAAGTGGAGTTATGAATTTTATAACATCAAGTGGTAAATTCTGAAATTTTGGGTTAACAACACTGGGTGTATCTTTATTCTAAAAATCTTATTATTTGGTGAAGTATTCATAAAATACAATTATTGGGAATCAAAATATGATGTTTTAACTTTCATTTAAAATTAGTTTTCTATAAATTGGTCTTACATTCTATTTTTGGTGAATTCCTAGAATTCGGTATGCGCTGCACTAATGAAAATAACTCTGTTATGAGTCTAAAATAGAAAAATATATTGGATCTTCTAATAAATTTCTTAGGCTAGTGATATTTATTTTGATACAAGAGAAATGAGTAATATTTCATTTAAAATTGGTCTCTTCTAGAAAGGTTATGAGATGAAGTTTATAAAAATCATTTAATGGCCATTATTTGGTGAAATATTAGGTGACTGTTTGGCGAAATTTTGGTGTTGCTTGAGAGGTTTCTAGGGGGCTTGTATGGTAGATTTTTAGGAGCTGATTGAAAGGGTTTTAAGGTGCTGTTTAGAGTATTTTTAAAGTGTTGTATCATGGGTTTTAAAGGTAATTAACAGGTTTTTAATTATTGTTGGAAAGATTTTAAATGTGTTATTTGGCAAGTTTTTAGGTATTGCTTGGCACCATTTTAATGGTGCTGTTTTGTGAGATTTTAAGGGCAGTTCGACTGAGTTTTTATGGGTCGTCTAGTGCATTCTTGGGGCTATTGAGTTAAGCCTTTAGGGGCTATTTGGTTGAAACTTTATGGGTTGTTTGGTACAAATTTAATGGACTATTTAGGAAATTTTAAAAGGATCGCTTGCTTTAGTTTTAAGGGGCTGCTTGCCTCAATTTAAGAAGTTGTTTCAAAAGTTTATGTGTAAGAACCAGAAAAATCGTCAAAAGGGCAATTTGATAAATTGATAACATAGGGATAAACTTGAGATAAATCAAATATGAGTCAGATAAATTGTAAAATGAGTCGATAAGTCATTAGTATGACATAGTGAGGATAAAAAAGTATTTTGGGTAATTATTTGGGATTGGTGTAAGTCTCGGGGCTACATAGTCATTTACAGGACGCTAGATAAATATGAAAATTCCAAACGATGAAATTTTGGAAGACGGATTACATATTTGGAATCAGAGCGTCGAAATTAGTTAGTGTACTAAGTTTGGTGCGATTCTAAGACAATTTCAATTCCGGCTCGTGTGCGCGCATAGTTGGCCAACTGGCCATGTGGTGCCTCAAAAAGTATGAAAAGCTTCTCCAAAAAGCTAATGAAAGTTCTTAGAAGAGGGACACATGTCAGCATTGTGGTGGTGGAAGGAGGAGTGATTGTCTGTGTGTGGGTGCACTTTAAGGAGACAAGTTTGACTTTGATGTGACAACCCTACCAACTCATTTTCTCTCTCTTCCCTCTTTCCCCCATTTTATAATTTCTTCCCCTCCCCCTCATGACAAAATCCTCTCTCCCCCTTTCAGACTCTCTCTCTCTCTCTCTAAATTAAAAGTAGTGTTTGTGTGTATGATACAGTGTGTATATGTGTGTGTAATTTGTGACAATGTGAGAGGTGTGTGTACGAGGAGTGTGTGTGTATGTAATAGAGATAGTGAGTGAGTATCTGTGTGTTACATTGTATGTGTGTGAAGAAATGTGTGTTAGTGTGTGTGCTGCACACACTATAAGCCGAAGCAAAGAAGGGGGAAGAAAAGGAGGAGAAGAAGAAGAAAAGGGAAAGGAAGAAAAGAAGAGAGGGAATAAGAAGAGAGAAGGAAGGTAAAAGGCTGGACTGGAAGGGAAAGACAGCCATTGGAGAAGCTTGAAAATTTTCTTTCTACTATGATTCCTTCTCTAAATAGCGGAAAAAGGTAGGGAAATTTTGATTATTTTCAAGTGCTTTTAGTCCCTTGTTATTGTAGATGTGTGCTTGAATACATGTGTGTGTAGATGTATAGATACATGTGTATATATATGCATGCACTTGCGACTGTAAAGGGGTGAATATGAGTTGGGAAGAAAGAAAGGGATTTATTGAGTTCTGGATATTGAGACAAGTGCACGAGAGTTCCACAAGTTGAAGGGAGAAACAAATAGAAGGAAAACAATGGTCGGAAGTAAGGAAAAACGCAGGTTGCAGATTTTGCTAAAAAATCGATATCCGCTAGAGATCCATGAATTTGGACCTTTCGATCGATAAAACTGACCTCAAATGATGTTTTGTGATGCATTGTGGTGTCTAGAATGAAAAATGGATGAAAACGGGCAGGAAAAATAAGGGAGAAAAAGCTAGAAAAATTATAGTTTCCACCGAGTTGGCTGGAGAAGACAACCGACGGTCACTGTTCTGGCGTTGACTGGTCAAAAATCAATAAGTCAATAAGTCAAACCAGTTTGGGTCATAGGTCGTGGACTGGGTCGGGTCAGATCATAGGTCCGGTCTAGTGAGCTTGGGCTTAAGGGTCTATTTGGCTACAATAATATGTGAAACCTACTTCTCAAAATTGAAATTGGAATAGGGATAATCTATTCTGAAAATTGGGGATAAAATCAAATTCGGCCTGTTTGGTCACAAGTTTAAGAAATTAAAATTTTGAAAATTTAAAATGGATTGACTTGTTTGAGTTAATTACAAATCAGTGAACTAATTTTAAAAAAATTATAGAAAGGCCTACTAGTTCATAAAATTGAGATTAAAGCAAATTAAAATGAAAGAGGGGTCATTCGTAAGATTTTTAGGCATTCCAAACTCAATGGCGGAGTCGGTTTGGACATTCAAGAACTGGGGGTGATCCCATATGAATATGAAAAATTATGAAAATGCCCCTAATGATAATTTAAGCAACCTAAAGGCTAATTGAAATTCAGAAGGGGCTATTCCAAAGTTGTTGGATGCCCGAGGTTCAATTATATGATCAAATTGGACAAATTGGGACTCAGGTGATGGTCCCACATAAAATGAGAAAATGACAATTATACCCCTAGACTTATATTAAGCAATTGAAAGCCAAATTATGATCCGGAAGAGGTGTTTACAATATTTTTGGGTGCCAGGAATTCAAATATGACATCAAATTAATAAAATGAGGACTTGGGGAAGTCCCACATGAAAATATGAAATTACTAAAATGCACATAGACATGGAACAGATAGCTAGAGGCCTCGATAAAATATAAAGAGGACATCTTTAGGATTGTTGGACCTGCTGAATCCGATTCCAAGGTCAATTTTGAGAGACGATGTCTCGGTGAATGCATAACTTTTCTAATAAATTATGAAAGTATATACCCCTATGGATTTAAAAGATAGTCAAGTGACTTATAAACAATATGATATGACTTCCCTAGGGTTTTTGACACCCAGGAACATATTTTTGATATTCGTTTAGGTAAACTAGCACTCGAGGTGTAGGTTAAAGAGAAATTAGCCATAGAGAACCATAAGACTTGATACGATACCTTAGTACTTTGGGCCAGGGGGTCCTAGGAATAAAATAGGAAATATGTAAGACAATTGACAAATATTATGAAAGACATAAGTATTGCCTCCTTGTACTAGAGTAAGGATTGGGATTAAGACAATGTCCTGATGTGTTGATGTGTATACTTGCTATGTTATTCACATGATATGTTTATCTGTATCATTAATTCCCTTCCCTTACATTATAAGTATGATGGGATTGTTATATTGAATGTTACGATGTTGGATAATTACATGATGGTACGGAACACATGTCATTTCTCTGTTGATGTTTACCATGATTTCTATTTCTATCATGGATATATATGACTACTGTTACTCCCGTATCTATTCGTTGGATCATATATCCTCTCTTATGGTTGTTAGTATTGTTGTGGCTATGAATGATATTGATATGCACATTTTTTACTCTACTTGAGCGGTGTGAGATTTGAGAGTATATTGATGTTGATGAGCATGGTTTGTAGTGTGGATTGAGATATTGGAATTGTGGAAAAGAACACTTGAGGAAAAGACTTGGGATGAGAATTAGTCACTTCTTATATGTGCTATTGAGCATGGTGAGATTGCACTTTACCCGGAGTTCTATTTATGATAAGGATAGTGTCTCCCCTTAGCTTGCGAGCTGTAAACCCTCGCAAATGGTTGTTTGTATCCATCAGGTTAGTAGCCCGTAAAACACTTAGGCTTATCGGGAGTCAAATTAGGTGAATACTCATGGGATTGAGATTATTGAGAGAATAGAATGAGATGAATATGGTTTATTTCTTTTTTGCTGTGGGTGGAATGACTTGAGATTATTTCCCTTGACTTATCTGTGATATTTCATTGTGATTATTGAGAGATTGTATACTGATAGTTCATGATACGGTGACATTTGCAAATGGTTGCTTAGCTATGAATGTATACAGTTGTTCTTGTGGCTTTGAACAGGAAATAGAGGTGCTTCGTAGGCTGGCTAAGCTTATACTTATATCTTGTGATATGTCATGTATTTATAAACATTATTCTTGTGGCATTAAAATAGAAAATGAAGGTGTTTTGTGAGATTATATGTTTATAATTATATCATGTGTTCGACCCTCTATATGTCGACTACCTGGATGTTATTGTCAAACCACATGTAGTGGTACGATGCCCTTTGACACTTATGTTTATGCCTATGTTTGGGATATGATGATGTGGTATGCTTGTGATGCATACTGGACTATAGGGTATGTCCTCTTCGGACTTACATTAATTTTTGCATGTTGTTTGCTTGTGCGTTTTGGGAAACCCTACTGATCGTTATGGCTCACCCCTACTATTCATGGGAATGATAGGTATTGACTTGTTGGAAGATAGCTGCAGGAGCAGTACGGGATGAACTGAAGTCGATCAGTATAGCATTTAATTACATCCTTGTATTTATTTAGTTATGTTTATTAAGGGTGATTGTACCCTTCAAACTGTTATTGTATATATGTATATAAGGATTGTTAGAGTCAGCTCTGGACATACCTTGTTTAATACAGTTGATGAAATTTTCATATAGTTATATTGTGATAGTAATCATTTTCATTTAATCTCGTTATGGGATTTGAACAAGCCTAATCAGGGAATCCAATCGAAACAATGAAAGGAAATCAGTTTTTAACAAAAAAATGGCATGTATTTTATGTATTTAACTAGATGGTTAGTCCTATTACCCATCTTATCAGGGTCCAATGACCCCTTAGTCCGGCCCTACAGGTTAGGGGCGTGACATTACGTGATGTTTTTATAGGTATGGTATGTTTAGATGGTAGTAAATGGAATTAAATCTTATTGAATCATGACTAGTTCTTTGATATTCTATTTAAAATTCCCTATTAAAAGTGTTACTGAAATAAATGTACTCTTGATATTATTTTCTATGATGCCTCAGCCAAATATTTGGTATGCTCTTGACAGTCCACCCTCATTCGTATATCAATATGCCTAGATGGGTTGGGATGATGAATTCTCTCGAATGATTATAGTGATTAGTATTGACCAGTGTTGAATTAGAGTTGGCAATATAAACATGATTGAGATAAATGATGATGATGATCTCGCTATATTAGACATTAGATTTGATACATTGTTTGATGAATGGAAATATTATATTTCACATGGCATATTACCTTTTTGAGCCTATGTGACATTATTGAGCATGGCTAAGTGGTGTGCAATTTGTGTGGATCCAACGATATTGTGAATTGATATGGCATTGATGGATACCCACAAGTGGTTTGAGCTTGCGAGACATTGGTACTATAAATAGAAATGAATTAAGTAGGATTAATTAATGGAATAATAAGAATGGTGTACTTGTGAGATTTTGCTAAATATCTATTTGATTTGATCATTGAGATGGGAGCAGGCCCTTCAAATACCTAGCTAAGGGGTAGGCCCTTCAAATACTTAGCCATTTGTCATAGGGATTGGTGCGGATTTGATAATGTAGACTCGTATGATATTGAGAGGATGTGAACCCTGTTCTATTTTAGGGATGGAAACTCATTTTGGTTGCGGGCCATAACCTCGCGCAAGAGGTTCCCCAAACTTATGAGTTAACAACTCATGAAATGGAGAAATACAGGTCGGGGGCCCTGTGCGTGTGTTAAATCATATCATTCTACATTCATGAAACTATTTATGCATTGAGCTTGAATGTTTGCATTGGTTATATTGATGAATATAGTGGATGTTGATTGACTTATTGTGTTGTGGATTGCATTTGGTATGTGTTTAGACTATGTAATGATCACACTTTGTTGACTTATCTTTCTGCCATCCTGTATTGATTGTATTGCTATTGGATGTTATTGTTCATATTGATTTGAGTAGGAAATGAAGGTGTGTCTTAAGGATTGTTATATATTTAACATATTTCATGTTCGAATATTTGTATACTGAATGCCCTTGTTATTAGTGTTGCACTATATAAAGTGTTCTCTTAATTATTGTATCCATACTTGTGATCTTGTCAATGATACCTGTTGTGTGCTTGCGATTGCATATTAGAATTTAGGGATTGTCCTCTTCGGACTTGCATTAGTTTTTGCACGGTGCTTACTTGTGTGTGGTTTTGGGAAGCCCTACTGAGCATTATGGCTCAGCTCTACTATTCATGGGAATGGCAGGTACACTGGATATGGATAGTAGCTGTTGGAGCAACAAAAGATGATTGAAGACCTAGTTTTGTTAGGATTTCATTTATGTATCATTTATTCATTAAAGTTGTAAGGGTGCTTGTACCCTAACTCATCTAGCTTTGTATAAATGGGCAGTGCATAATTTGAACATTATTTATATTTTTGACTTATTTTCAATTTCATTTACTATAGCATGCTTTGATAGTAACTAAATTGGATAAATCCCATTACGAAACTTGAAGATGTTTAGTCATGAGACTGAACCAGGAACTATAAAAAGGAAACCAATCAAACAAAAAAATGGCATGTATTTTATGCACATGATTAGGATGGTTAGTCTAATCACCTTTCTTTTGGGGTCATTTGCCTGTGGTCCAGCCCATCAATCATTGAACTAAACCTTAAACTAATGGAGGAGCTTCTCTAATATGTTCCAGAATCTTCATAAATGCATAACCCTAACATTAAAATAGAGCATGATAGGGAATCAATAGAACATTTAGGCTTTGAGGATGAACAAAGCACTGGAGCTTGGGAAATAGTTGTTGGCTCAATTGCACGAAGGATTGCTGAACTCCACAATGTGACTCTCTACCTCAAGGACATAATAAAGCACTAGGACTCTCTCCTCCAAGAGATGGTCAAAAGCCAAGCTGAACTTCATGAACTCAAAAAAGGTAAGGCAATATTAAACAACTCAGAAGTCCACCAAAAGAGAAATGAAGGAGCAAACTCAAATGCTTCTGACAACCCTTTCACTTGCTCTTATTCCATTAAACCATAACCCTTCTCTAAACATACCAAACCCTCCACACCATTCCATGATAGTCAAATCCCAAACTATCAGGGCAATGAACCAAGGTAACCAAACCACTAATGTGAACAAAAAGCCTGACCAATGAACAACACAATGAAATAGGACAAAACTATGGAATGCTTTGTTTGAATGTAATCGGTTAGAGTCCAATGGCTTACAACTTTACGATATTACTACTTCCCCTTCGGAAGATTTGGATACAATTATTGTAAAGATTACTGAAGCATGAATCAGGGTTAATCAGATGGAATAGAACCCTTGTGGGCTTTGTCATGAGGGATAAACCCTTTTTCAAAAATATGCTGAGCTTCATCCGAAATAAATGGAAAAACATAAGGAAACATCCAACTCCATGATTAAACATGATTCCTATGTTCTCAGACAAAATGATAGCCAACTATAGAAGACTTTCCTATGCCCGAGTATGTGTTGAAGTGAGTTTGGAATCTATATTTCCCCTATTAGTTAAAATTCAGGACTGTTGATGGTTCTTTTCATCTCCAACAAATTGAATACGAATAGAGCTCTGTTCATTGCTCAAAGTGCAAAGTCTATGGTTATAACCTAACCGGTTGCACTTATAAAGCCAAGGAGAAACAAAAATGGGCCAGGAAGATAGGAACTAGAGAGGCAACAAGTGAAGCAGGTCCCTTTAAATCACACTTTGAGGGCAAACAACAAGAGCCTAAAACCATTCCCATATTTGTTAACAAAGATGAAATAGGTATTTCCATAACCATTGACCCCTCTAACTCCAATATCCCATCAATTCTTGAACCTCAACAGGCTCAACCACCAAAAAACCCTATCACCCCGAAAAATCTCAACAGAGCACCCAACTCAACACCAATCCCCAAACCAATTGAATCACCCAATATCTTTGCCATCCTCAATACCATCTCAGACATTGAGGACATTAACTCCATTCTCGTCAGAAAGAACCCTCCTAAGATCCTGAGAACTTAGGAAACAAAAATAAGAAGAATAAGTAAGAAATGAATTCAAATAACTCTAGAATTGATGAAGTCAACCCTCCACTATTCTCATGATCAATTTAGCCTCTTAAAACATAGAGGTCTAAATGACCCCCTCAAAAAAAAAAAAAAAAAAGAAAGAAGGAAGTTGGTTAAGGATCATAATCTTTTAGTTCTCTGTATGCTTGAAATTAACCAAAGTCAGAATATCAAACATTGAGAAAACCTTTAAAAATTGCTTCAAAGACTAGAAGCGCATTCATAATGGATCTCCTTCTAACACCTGTAGGATTTGGGTAGGTTGGAATCCTTTTATCCTTACTATCTCAACTCTTTCCATCTCTGACCAAATCATTTCTTTCTCCACTCAGCTGAATTAGTCCCCCGACCCCTTATTTGTTAGTTATACCTATGGGTCTAATGACCATCGCACTAGAAGAAACCTTTGGAATCAAATCCAAAACCTTAATGCTACAATTGGTAGTCTCCTCTAGGTAGTCTTGGGTAATTTTAATATTGTTAGGAACTTACCTGAGAAACAAGGAGGTAGAGGCAATGACCAATATGCAATTGAGGAAATCAACAAATGCCTTTTAAACTCTTGATTAGAAGACTTGAACTTTACTAGTTCTTGGTTCACTTAGGGCAACCAAAGCCCTTGATCAAGGAATATGCAATGTAAGCTTGATAGAATCCTAATAAACAATGAATGGGGCCAAAAGTTTCCCTTCTCTAAGGCCTTCTTTGGACTCCCAGGCCTTTTTTATCACTGTCTAGCCATCTACCACATTGATAACAATAGAAAGGCTAAAGCCCCCCATTTAGATTCTACAATTATTGGATTGATCACAGTGACTTCTTGCCTATTCTGAAGGAATCATGGTCCATCCCCATAACAGTTAACGCTATGCTTAGATTATGTCTCAAGCTTAAACGTCTCAAATGCCAATTGACGGACTTCAAGGCTGAATTCTTCAACAATATCTCTGATAGGGTTGCCCAAGCTAAGGGTGACCATTGACTCTATCCAAGCTGATATGCATCAAGACCTTCAAAATTACAACTTTTTATAAGATGAAAAAGATGCCATAATCATTTATGCTGAATTGAGTTTAGCTAAAGAAGTCCACTTCGTCTCATCTGAAATGGCTTCACTTGGGAGATAAAAACTCCTCTTTCTTCCACAAAAAAGTCAACAATCATAGGAACTCCAACATAATTTTCTCTATTGTTAATGAGCAATGTGAAAGAGTTTGAGAAGTTGTTGCAGTCAAAGATGAAGTGGTTGGATACTACCAAAGACTTGTAGGAGAAAATTATGAACTCAAAAATTGAGAGAGGGACTACTTTATAGTTAAAAGACCGCCTAGACTCAAAAATGAAGTCCGTTTAGGCAAATGATGAACCAAATGATATAAGATATAAAAGGATAAATGACCAAAATGCCCCTAAAGGTTAAAGTAAAGCACATAATGAACTAAGAAGTATTAGAAACCCTACTTAAAGACCATAAAGGAATCCTAAACAATAAAACTAAGTCCTAAGGACTCTAAGTACATTAAGTAAGCAAAAATTAAGCCTGAGTATCTATACTGATATAGTACCAATGTATTCTGATCCATGCTTTAAGATCACCAACAAAGAAATAGAGATAAGAGGAATATCAAGGCAAACCGAGTAAGTAAGTAACTGTGGAGTATGGACTATAGACCACAAGTGAGTAACCCTGAATCCTGAAGTGGAGGTTTTTCATTTGATTACAATTTTTTTATTGTCTTCTTACATTTGCATGTTATGATTTACAATTTTATACAACTGTTTTATTATCATGTTAAAGTTTTGAATGACATGCTTTATAAGTGGCATTCCTAAATATTTTAATGCATGGATAACTATGAATATTTTGCGAGAATATTTTAGTATTACTTGCCGTATAGACCTTACTAGGAGATAAAAGTTGGGAAACCATTTATTGATTTAAATAGCGAGGACTTCGTTAGGAGACAGAATGCGGAAGGGGCTATGTAAGCCCATGAGCTCTAAATTATATACATGGTCACTAAGGTGACAATGATGACCCTTAGGGACATACGCTATAAAGATATTTTGGCTTGTGATACATACATACTTATTTCTCTTCCGTTGTTATGCAATGCATGATGAAATGATATTTTGCAAAACTAGACTGGCATGAACCCTTATGTAATGATTACAACACATTTTTATTGTTTTATGAAAAAAAATGCTAGTAGATTCCAAGTAAATATTTCATTAACTATTATCTATAAAGTCATGAATATTTATGAAAGCTATAAAAGGTTTATAAAATGGGTTTTAGAAACCCATAACAAGGGATTAGAGTTACTCACGAGCTTTTCAATAAGCTTACAGGGTTTTATCTTGTAGTGTTTCAAGAGGGACCAGAAATTTTACAGAAGCAGATGCAAGTAAGCCAGGATGATTATAGAGACTCTAGCTAGAGGAGAGTTAGTATCCCATCAATGGAGGTATCAACTTGAAGTAATGATTACCAAAGTGATGTGACAGTTTATGGAAGAATAGAACATGAATATTGTTATCATTGTTGTAATAGTTAGACTTTTATATGTAATAAAATATTGGGATTATGTTATTGTAACTCTGATGTAAAGTTTAGTTATGCTCTGCCAAGTGTGATTGCATTTAGGAATTTTTTTTATAGATTTCAGATTTTCACTGCACAATTAGTATAACTGAATGGAATCTATTTGGACATGTTAAGAGACCTTTCGGGTGGACATGTCATCAATACGCTACAAAAAGGTTAGTGTATTGGAGAGGTGCCTAACTGGCCGATCATTATTCTTAATCCGCATAGGGTGGGTTCTGGGATGTGACAAGATCCCCTTTCCCCTTACTTGTTCCTTCTTGTGATGGAAGCTTTCATTGGCATTCTTAACCCAGGCCACCTCAACCTCTTTCAAATTCCATCCCAAATGTGGTAAAATGAACTTATCTCACTTGATTTTTATTCATGACTTGTTTATCTTTGCAGCAGCTGACACAAGATACATTCTTAAGATCAAAGGGGCCCTTGCTGAATTTGAAAAGCTCTCTCGCCTCACTCCAAATCCCAACAAATTCTTCTGTTTGTAGCAAGAACAGCCCTCTTCTAAAAAAATCACCTTAGTCAACTCTTGGGCTTGAATCTAGGAATATTACTTGTCAAATACCTGAGAGTGCCTCTAATCTCATCCAATCTCAAAGCAGCTGATTGTTTAGACCTTGTGAACAAGATCACTTCAAGAATTAAACACTAGACATCCAGGTTCTTATCTTACGCAAGAAGACTTCAATTAATTCAAGCAGTCCTCTTTAGTATACAGGTATACTGATCACAAGTCTTCATTTTTCCTAAGAAAATAATCAAGAAAATTGAAGCTTCTATGTGATCTTTTCTATGGAAAGGACCTGACCTCCGGCACACTGGATCTAAGGTTGCATGGAGTGCTATTTGTATACCTAAATTAGAAAGAGGCTTAAGCTTAAGGAGAATAGAGGACTGGAACAAAGTTTCTATCATCAAACACATTTGGGATATATGTGCTAAGAAAGATTCTGTTTGGGTGAAATGGTGTCCTGTTTATTTTATGAAAGATCAGAGCTTCTAGAACATACTAATTACTTCAGATTATAGTTGGAGTTGGAGAAAGATCTTAAAGCTTCAAACCCTTGGCCAGAAGCTCCATCACTACCATAATAGGCAATGGTAAAGATTCCTTCACGTGGGCCCTGTCCACCCTCTATGGTCCCTTTAACTCCTTGGGCTTCTCTTGTAGGGCATAAAAAATGATGGTCTTTTATATTTTGGATGCTATGCAGAGGCTGTATGGCGACTAAGAGCAAACTTAAACAATGGGGTATCATCGATTTATATATCTGTGAGCTATGCCACCAGGACCAAGAAATTGCTGACCACCTCTTCTTCAATTGCTTCTCTCTAAGAAGGTTTGGAAAGAGATCTTACAGAGCTGTGGTATTCATAAACCATTTGACACTTAGAGCAATGAAATTCAATGGATTACTTCAAACCTCCAAGTCAAGTCCTTTCAAGCTTCCATAGTTAGTCTTTCCATGTCTGCCATCATTTATCATTTATGGGAAGAAAGGAACCAAAGATTTTTAAGAAAACTGGAAGAGATGCAGACAATATCAGCAGAACAATTCTTGACGCTATTAGAATGACTACCCTGGCTTGGAGAGGAATTCCTAACACCTGCTCCAACTGGGAAATCAGTATGAGTTTGGGCTTAACTGATCGAATATTCACTAAGTAGTTAGTTTCTGTATGCAGCTAGTTCTATGAACTAGTTGTCTTCTTTCTTGTTATGGTTGTACATCCTCCCCCCCCCCCCCCCCGGCAACCTTTTTTTTTTTTTTTTTTTATAATAGCAAACTATTCCAATAAAAAAAAACTTGGGTTTAGATTGGACAATGGACGGATATAGTGCAAGTAGTATTATACATGTAATTGCATATACATGATAATAAGAGTTAAAATTTTCATAAGAAACACATTCCATGGATATTACTATATATTTATATACACATATATGTATATATATAAGTACATATTAGACTTGATAGAAAAAGAATGCATTTACAAATCATTATATATATACACACCCACACTGTACGAGTGTAAAAAAATTGAGCATGGATTAGCTTTCAAGTTTAGATATACCTGTAGTCATAAGTGCTGATTTGATCATAGAGGAACTCCATCTAGGGTTCACTGATTTAATGAATGCAGCAGCCCCAGTGACATGAGGGCAAGCCATTGAGGTTCCAGATTCTATGCCAAATGGTGATGACTTCCATCCCGTCGGAACACTCCCTTCTTCTCCCTTTGGAATCATTGCTGCTAAAATAGCGACTCCGGGAGCCATTATATCCGGCTAAAGGAAAATTTATTGTTATGCTTTGATCCAGATATAATGCTATGACAATATATAAGAACTTAGTGACAAAATGCATATACATATACATACATAAATACATACATACATACATATCTGTTTGTGTATGTATATGTGTGTGTGTGTGTGTACGCCTGTATGTGTGTATCTATATATATATATATATCACAATATATATGTGAAGGTGAATGATAAAAGACCTTAAGAATATTTTCTGTAAGACTTCCAGGACCTCTTGATGAGAAATAAGCAACAACTGGAGCTGGTTTGGCCTTTAGAACTTCAGTTGTTGGAAGTATTGTTGCAACTGCGTTCCTGGTTCAAAGGTATAAAAGGGTGCGCGCATATGTTAACACATATTTGATAAAATATTCTAATTTGAGCCATTCCTTCTTCAGATAGAATTAGCAATGAAAAGAGTAATACTTTAAATAATTCCAGTGCTTTCATGGGACTACATTTATAAGTTTTTATTAAAAGGGTTAAACCACAACTATTTCATATTTTTTTGCAACAATTAATAATGTTGAATCAAAACATATATTTAAGGTCATGTGAATGAACCAAGATTTAACCGGCCTACAACAGACTTATCAAATTTTCTTGCGAGCATCTTCTTGAACAATAAGTTCTAAATCAATTTTTCTCTTTTGTTTTGTGAATAGGCTTCACATTAAGTGGGACGATACTAAATGGGATTACATGTTAGTTTAGTTTAGTAAGAAGTTTTCCTAGGTACCTGGAAAACAGAGTGTAGAATCATGTTTAGAGAGAGAGAGATGAAAAGAGGGTAAAACAAGAAAAATCTACTCTAACCTTAAGATATTGTAAATTTAATACTTTACTTACTTGGTAGAGTTAATGTACTTCAGAATTTCAGACCCTGCAATATTCCCGACTTCTGTAAATGGAAAAATGCCTGAAACAAATGGCAAACCTTTCTCGGCTTCATCAATCAAAACCAAGCCTTTGGCTTTAGCATCTTCTACAACTAACTTCTTGATTCTTCTAGAGACATATGAGTCAGTATCAACACAAACAACAATTTTTCCAGCAACTTTTTCTGAATCTAGTGATCCGGGATAACAATTCCTGCATTTTAGACCCAAAAAAATTCGATTTTATTAAAAATAAAATGTAAAAAAAAAAACTACTATTTTTTTATCGGTACTAAAATGATTTTGAAATATTTTGTTCAACCAATTTTACATTATTTACATGTATCTTGCTAAATTATATTAACAGGCTAAAAGTATCAATAACATAAACATCAATGTGAGTGTACATATAAAGCATGAAAATTCAATTATACATGCATTTTTTAAATCATAACAATACCTTGCTTCTGATATAGGGGTAAATTTAGAGGCAACATGTTCTCCGAATACAATAGGATATGTCTTTGAGCGAGTAAGCTTTGAGAAATTGATAGCAGATCCCTATAAGAATGGATACACAAATTGATAATCAGTAGGAAGTAACACTAAATAAATAAAGAGTCTATAAAAATATATTTTTATCTTACTCGAAGAGTTTTTCCATTTCCAAGAAGTACAGTTGACACAAAATCGCGATCAATACTAGAAGCTGCAACAGTAAAGGTCCATGGAGCTGAATTAACAATGGTGAAAGGATCGGGTCCATCGTTACCCCCAGAGCAAACTACCATGACTCCCTTTTGTTCTGCATGGAAGGCTCCAATAGCTACAGGGTCATTTAAGTAGTCTGATTGAAAAATTGAGTTCATTCCAATAGATATTGATATTATATCAACTCCATCCATTATTGCATCATCTATTGCTTTCAATATGCTGGAACCAGAAGCAACCTTCTAGTGAACATGTCTTGTAAGTTGCAATTCTAGCAGAAGGTGAGCCACCTTTTGCTGTACCTTTTGCAAGGCCATAGTAACTAGCGTTGGCAATTGGTGCACCAGCTGCAATGGATGTGGTGTGCGTGCCATGCCCAACACCATCCCTTGGTGACCCACTTATATGTGTCTCGTTCCACACTTGTTGCATCTTATAGTATCTTGCACCTATCAACTTCCTACAACACATATAACATCTCTCTCACATAGATAATATATATTTGATTGTACGTGTATGAGAAATTCAGCATTAGGCTTAGAATCATATTAAAATTAGAGGAAGGAATATATGTTTACCTATTACAACTAGACTTCTTGAAATCAGGTCCTTCCATGCAAACCCCTTTCCATCTTGAAGGGATTTCTCCGATGCCATCATCATTAAAACTTGGAGACTCCGGCCATATTCCTATACCAACATAATCAAATCATAAAGAATTTTAATTTATGAATTCTAACTAACATTTCTAGCTAATTATCAATGAGCAAGTATTTTGATTGCAATTGGTTGGTTCCAAATGGTAAAAGGCAAAGGAAATTTGTAACAATATATATCCCAATTGAATCTCAAATAGTTGTACCAAATTTCTAATTTATTCTTCGTTACTCCACTTTCACAACTAAATTGGATGCACATTCATTATATGGCATATGAAATGAAGAAAAAATAACCTCAAGTAACCACGAGGAAGTGACCCATTAAATGTAAATTATAGTTTTTGTTGTGACAACAGAAGCTTTAATACCACGTGTTGGGGATAACAATAAATCTACGAAAAAGCCTTGAAACACATTTGGAGCCCAACTTGGGTCCGATCACATATATTAGTCTTTGTTACACTTATTACCTAATATTGTAGGGGACTAATATTCACAATTAACCTCAACATGTCTCCGTCTTGACATGTTAGAAGCTTGAAGTAAAGACATCATGTCAACAAAACCATGGTACAATTAAGACTGTGAGCCCAAAGATCCAATGCCAACGTCCAAACATAAAATTCAGCATCACGGTATCACCAATACTCCATGAACCAAAAATGCTCAGCTACAAGAGTCAGAGTTCTAATAGTTTTGATGATGGACACTTGTATTTATAATAATGAATATTAGGTGCATGTTTGGTATATGAATGATCTTTTTTTGGATAAGATAAAATTTATTGAACCAAAAGAAGGGGAAACAAAACAGAAAAGAAAAAATACAAGGAGGAACTTGCTAGGTCATACATCTCCCCATAATATTTTCCCTGATACCAGCAGTAAAATGGCAGTGAAAGAAGAGGTGGTTGGGAGTCTCCGCGCTTTGATGGCAGAGCACACACTAATTTTGGGGCACTAAGCCCCATTGGAATAACTTATCCGTGGTGGCTATCTGATCCTTTCAAATCAGCCAAGCAATGAAAGCATGACTAGGGGACATGGCTAGAAAACCAAATAATGTTGGACCACTGAACTTTTGGAAGTTTTCCTCTGATGGTCTTTCGAGCTGAGCTAAAAGTGTACCTACCAGAATTGGAAGGAAGTCATTGGATTAAATCCCTTTGAAAACGGATTGGGGTAATAACGAATATTTAGTGAACTTTGGTAAATAGATCATCGTGATGATGAACACTTGGTTATATATGTTCAAAATCACATTGAATGGTTTTCCTCAAATTGTTATAAGCTTAATATAACAACTAAAAATTATTTTACATTCCATGTTCCATGGATTGCATCATTATTTCAATGTTTGTGTGGTTATATTTTTGTGTTAATGTAATGGACCTACTACGTTATGGTTATGCTTACATTGTTATAAGTTTCATTAAAGAACATAGAATTATTTAACATTAATCCAAGTTCCATGAACTACATCTCGATCTACCTCAATGTAAGTATGGTTAAATTTTTTGTTCATGAATGGACTTACTATGTTTTATTATCTGGATGATCATGAACTAACTTTTGTGGATGGAAAGAATACTTGCGTTGAACTGATATAAGTTGATCTCAAGAAAGGTAATTTCATCCAGATGAATACAAATGGTAAACCATTTGATAAGGTTTCTAGAAACTAAGAGCTATGCATCATACGGTCATCCAAATCAACATGAATGGACGACTGGTTGATAGGAGAGATTCAAGAAATTAATCTATGATAGATGTCCTCACCCAGCAAGTTGAGATTCTAGCCCAAATTGTGGCACAATTGGTCCAGGGCTATCAAGTGGTACCGACAGCTCTACCACCATCACCAATACCACCACTACCGTCACAAGTTAAGGACAATGTGTCACCTGAAGCTTAGCCTCGAGCACAATGAACTTAAGGGGATCCCTCATAATGTCCTTTATGCTCTCAAAATCAATTTAGGTCATTTCGAGAGACGAAACTAGAAGCAGAGTCTCAAGAAGTCACAAAGGTAGAACATAGAGTAGGTGTTCCTCAAAATCCCGATGACCGGTATCTTTAGGCCTTGTTCAGATGCCAAGAATCCCTTCACTGCCGAGATCATGGCGAAAGAACAACTGAAGAGGTTCATTTTCCCAAAGTTTGAATTGTATGATAGGAAGACTGATCCAGTTGACCATCTGTCCTATTTTCATCATGTGATGGCCCTCTATGGGGGAACAAATGCTCTGATGTGTTGGCCATGTGTCATGATTTTGAAAGGGCCATCTTTGGATTGGTTGCACCGCCTACCTTTGTACTCAATAACCTTATTCTTATATTTGAGTAGGAGGTTCGCCAATCACTTTATCGCCAACAGAAGACTGAGGAAGGAGTCGAAGTTTCTTTTAACCATTAAACAAGCTAAAGGAGAAACTCCAAGGGACTACATTTCTTGATTCAATGTTGAACTCACTTCCAAAAAGATGAAAAGAAGCAAAGAAAGAGCCTAGAGAAGCCAGATCGGAAGACTTAAATAGTTCGTCCTCGAAAAGGTCAGACTTTTACACACCTCTGAATACACTACTGAGGCATATCCTACACCAGACTCAGTCAAGAGAGAACCTTAGAAGGCTAGAATGGATGAAAGGGGACCCAGAAAAGAAGGACCAAAACAAGTATTGCGAATTCTTAGAAACCATGGGTATACAATCGATGACTGCAAGATCCTTAAGCAAGAAATTAAGAACCTAATCAAATGAGGAAGGCTTTGGGAATATTTCCAGCAAGGAAATAGACCTGAAGATCAGAGAGAGAGACCACCACCTCGGTACCAAGACTACCAACCCCAAAATATAAATAATTAACAACTTGGAGAACTAGCTCAACATGTCGTTGGTGTTCTCCATACTAACAGTTCCATGGCAAGGATGGTCTAATAGAGCTCGAAAAAGGTATATCAATGAAGAGACAGGTTAGAACTTCTCCACCTTCTCATTTAAGGTATTGAAGAGAGCTAGAAAGTGACACCTCAACTCTCATTCTCTAACCATGATATGAAAGGGGTTCACTACCCTCATAACAACTTTGTGGTTATCTCACTAAATGTATCCGAGGTGAGAAGGCTTTTAGTTGACACATGAAGCTCTGCAAATGTCCTTTTCAACCAACTATTGAAGCATCTAAGGATCGATGCAACTGTAGATATTACCTACTCTTATTCTCACGGTTGGATGCCCCTAATTGGTGCAATCAAGATTCCAATTCATATAGGACAAGGGGGACCAAAAACCTATTATGATAGTGGAGGTTAGGTCTCCATCTAACATAATTATTGGCAGGCCCGAGATCCATGATATGTAGGTCGTAACCTTAACCCTTCTACTAGCGTTTAAAGTATGTGATGGGGGATGGAGTGGTCACCATAAAGGGTTGTCAATTAATATGATGAGAATGCCATGCAATCACATTGAAAGGGCCAACTCCAAAATAGCAATTACAGAAACAACCCAATAATAATAACCTACAACACAATAACTCAGACGAAGAGACTATCCCAAAATTGATTGACGAACAACTTAGTACATGAGGTCAGGAGAGCTCAGTTCAAGCTCAAGAAGAAGTTCAGAAAGTCTAAATAAACCTTCACAACCTAGAAAAAACATTACAGCTTGGAACCACTTTAAGACCAAAACAAATGAATGTCTTGCTAACTTTCTTAAAATAAAAAAATATTAGTTTTTGCCTAGAAGATGCATGACATAGAAGGGATAGATCCAAAAATCATATCAAAGAAGCTCATGGTTGATCCAAACTACCTTTCAGTCTAGCAAAAAAGGTTGTCATTTTTCCTAGAACACCACAGAATTATAAACGACGAGCTAAGGTGTAAAGACTTCTTAAGGCCAAATGATCAGGGAGGTTTACTACCTTGATTGGTTGGCCAACACTGTGCTGGCGAAGAAGAAGAATGGAAAATAGAGAGTCTGTGTAGATTATACAGATGTCAATAAAGCTTGTAAAAAAGACAGTTTCAATGTACACCAAATTGTCTAGCTCATAGATGCAATGGTTAGGCATGAGCTCTTGAGCCTAATGAACATGTACTCTGGTATCAACTAGATTCAAATGTACTTTTCTAACTAGGACAATACAACCCTTTATATCTAAAAAAAGGATTGTATTGCCATTTGGCTTAAAGAACACATGGGCTATTTACCAAAGGTTGGTAAAAAAAATGTTCCAACACCAGATCTGTGAAACCATGGAAGTCTACATTGATGATATCCTCATTAAGAGCAAGAAAAAAGAAGTGCATATACAACACTAGCCAACACCGTTGACATCTTGAGGAGACATAAGATGAGGCTTAACCCTTTAAAATGAATTTTCAAGAGTCGCTAAAGGTAAGTTTTTGTGATTTTAGAATAGAAATAGATCCAACTTAAATCAGGGCCTTGTTAGAAATGAGGTCCCCTAAGATAAAAAAATATGTCTAGAGCCTAAATGGAAGAGTAGTTGCACTCAACCGTTTCATCTCACGATTTATTGACCATTGTCTACCTTTCTTTAAGGATTTTAAAGGGAATACTTCGCTTGAATGGATGCCTCAATGTGAAAATTCCTTCTAGCAATTAAAGAGTACTTGGGATCTCCCAAACTCCTCTCGAATCTCTTTATGGGAGAAAGCCTTTACCTATAAATGGCTGTCTTAGAAAAGTCGATATCAACTCAATAATGATCAGAGAGGATAGTGGAATCCAGAGACCAATCTTCTATGTGAGTAAAGCTTTAAATGAAGCAAAAGTTTAGTATCTAGAGATCGAGAAATTATCCTACACACTAATTATTTCAGCTCGAAAACTCAGACCATACTTGCAATCTCACACGGTAATGATCCTAACTTGTTATCCCCTTAAGGCCATATTGCATTGGCCTAAATTATCTGGGTGTTTGGCCAAATGGTCAGCGGTACTAAAAGAACTTAACATTCAATTTATCCAAAGGATAACAATTAAAGCCCAGGCCCTTGCAGATTTTATAGCAGAATTTACAACCCGGGCGCTCCTCTTAAATATTTTGGGTACTGAATATAGATGGGTTATCCAATGATCAAAGAGTTGGTATTGGTATGGTTCTTCGAACACTAGTAGGCCTAATGGTGGAATGAGTAGTAACGTTGGGTTTCTGAGTTTAAAATAATGAGGTAGAGCTATGAGGCCTTAATTTGCAGAATGAAAATAGAAAAATAATGTGGAACATAACATGTCATGTCTTTCTCAAACTTCGAGTTAGTTGTAAATCATGTCTTAGGGAACTTTGAACTTAAGGATGATCGAATGCAGAAATATGTGTACTTGGTGGCCCAATTAAGGTCCTCATTCGAGGAGTTTACCCTAGAAAAGATTAGCCAAATGACAAACTCATGGGCTAATTCATTGGTTAACATGGTAGCCACCTTAGGTTGTTAATATGAAGAGAACGTGAAGGTCAACTACCAAGAAGGCCCCAACATAGCTTTAGCTGTGAATCTTCTCCAAACTTAGAACGTAAGTTTGAACTAGATGACTCATATTCTCCAGAAGCTACAGGACCAGACCTTGACAAAGGATAAAACTCAATCCAGGACAATCAAAATTAGATCGACAAGGTATCTCATTCTTAATGGATAACTTTATTAGAGATAATTCACCTAGCCCTTTTTACTATGTCTGACTCTAGATGAAACCCATTATGTCCTAATCTAAGTACACAAAGGAATATGTAGAAACCATAATGGCAGGATAATCTCTAGCATATCGAATCTTGTCTCAAGTTCTATAGGTTTGCTTCTTATCAGCACAAGTCTCTTCAAGAACTGGTCCTATTTGGTAGTCCCTGGCCATTTCTTCAATAGATGATAGATATAGTAAGTCCTTTCCCAACTGCGACTAATAATAGAAAGTTCCTCGTAGTGGCCATTAACTACTTCACTAAGTAGGTGGAGGAAAAACTGTTAAGTAGAATAACAAAATCAAAGGTACGAGGCTTCACATAAAAGAATGGTGTGTGTAGGCATTGTAACACCCCTATCCAGTAAACTGGGTAATTTTGTATGACAATTACAATCAATGGGAACTTTAATTATTTTAAACTAATTACTTGAGTTAATTAGTAGCTTGACAGTGATTGAATAATTAAGATGACCAAAGTTTGAAGAATAAAAACTATTTGACTAAGTTAACAAATGACTAAATTGTCCAAGGAGAAGGATTAATGCACCTAATTGGATATTAGAATTACTAAATGAGGTTAATTAAGCTTAATGTGGCATGAGGACCTTAAGCATGTATGACATGTATGTAAAGCCTAAAATGTATATATATATATATGCAACATATATGTATATACACAACATATATATATATATATATATATATATAAAATAAGGGTGCTTAGCAACTGGAATCCTCCACTTAGACAAGGCCGAAGACAACCATGCTCTAGCTATATCTTCCTCTCATAAAGGATGGCCAAGGAAGGTGGTAGTGGACAAGTGTCCATGCAACCCTAGTAAAAAAGTCTCTATAAATACCCATCTTGAGTTCAATTCAGCTCTTTTGGAATAATTGAGTGAAATAAAGAAAATAGAGAGTGAAATTCATGGTTGAGGCTAGAGAAGAGGTCTGCTAAAGAGAGAGAAGGAAAGGGCAAGTTTTGAAACCAAGCATCAAAAGGTTAAAAACATTTACTTTTCATTTCTTTAAGTTTTTGAGTAATTATTTGTATTTTTTGGACAAATAAATAGACTTGTATGGTCCTATAATGGTTTGTCCAAGCTTGGATTGCCATTGAAAGACCTTGAAAACACTACCTAGAAACCAACTTGCATGAATTTTAATTTTAAGCTCAGGGGCCGAATCTATATAAGAAATGGACCAATAATAACATAGACCGTGACCAAAAAGATTAGCGTAGAGCTATTAAATAGGAAGTTGTCAAAAAATGGAAAACAAAAATAGAGGGCTTAATCTCAGATTTTTGGACATAGAATGGAAGCCATAAACTTAAGGAACATGACACAACAACCCAAACTTGATTTGGTTGAGAAATGACCAAGAAAAAACCAAAGATCAATCGCGACATATGGAGTCCAACAGAGGAATATAGATTGATTTAAGCATCCAAATCAATGCCAAAATGTTTGGCAAGGTCCTAGAAGAAGAAATACATCAAAAGCTATTTGGAAAGAACCCTAAAAATGCAAGAATTAGCCTTTGAAAAATTTGGGGTTGTTGAGCTACAGTACCTACCTGTTGGGGACGATGACGAGTTGGCCGATATACTCGCCAACTCACACGAGTCACGCCGAGCTGACTCGGACATGTGGCGTAAGCCGAAATAACAACTAGTTAAGTGGACCAACATCGTTTAAGGCAAAACGACATTCAACTCGCGTCATTTTGACAATGATTTTTTAAAACCTCTTCCTATTTTGTTTAGTTACAAACGCAATTAGTTGAAAATAGGGATTGGTTATCCTTAATCTGAATAAAGATATTGAATCATGAATTAAACTGTTTGGACGCTGGTTTAATAAATTAAAATTGTAAGATGGATATCCCTGACCCAGAATTGAGGACAGGGATTGTTTGACTGGTAGTTGAAATTGAAGTATGGTTATCCTTGGACCAGATAACCCTTGATTTGGGTATTAAAGATTGTTTGGATACAAAAAGGGACTAATTTAAGATTTAATAATTACATAATGACCCCTATACTTTTGGATAATTATATTAAGGCCCAAATAAATGCAAATTGTTTTATTAATGCCCTTGAAAAATATATAAATTTATATTATAGTCCCTGAAATTTCAAAAATTACAAAAATGCCTCCTTGGGAATACTAGAAATTATAATTCTACCCCTAAACTTTAAGAACATTAAAAAAATACTAATGATGAAAAATACTTTTTAACATTAATTTAATAAGCTGTACAAACCAAAATTAAGATTTAGAAATGGCTAGCTTAGGGTTTTTCGACGTTTCGAACCCAATGGTAGGCCCCATTTGAAAAAAAACTTAGATTCCCAAATACATTAACGGATGAATTGGACCAACTTTAAATAAGTCCAAAAGGTAAAATTAAGCTCCTAAATGAACTCTGATGACAATAAGGGTACCTAGCCTAAGGTTTTTCAACATTCTACACTCAATGGTGACATTTTGTTTTGTCAAATGAAGTACTAAAAATACTGTTATGCAAAAATAGATAATTCCCAAACTGCCCTTTGTAACAAATGAAGCTACCAAATGAGTATAGAAACATAAGAAGAGACCATTCTTAAAGGTTTTTGGGTCTTATATACCCAATGGTGGAGTATGTTTAAGAAAACAAGGTCCCTAAGATAGTGATCTAGAAATATTTGCCTTAAATTAGTGATTAATGTTTGTCTAATCACTGTTATAGGACCAAAAGACTAAAGTGAAACTATAAGGAAACATTTTTCTAGGAACTGGACTTCAAGTGAGTAACCTTATACCATGAACTGGTGCCTTTTTGTTAAAGTGCATTTTTGTAAACTGTTTTCTTACTTAAATGCAATCATGATTTGATGATGATACATGGACTGTGATTTGAACATTAGCATGCTTTGAAGTTGCATCATAAATGTTCTATAAACTTGGATAGCTAAAAGTTATAATTTTGTAATATTTTTTGAGTGCTATCTCTCATGACTTCTTAAACATTATTATACCTCGCCAGGGGACTTTTAGCTAGTTTATGTTTCGCGTAATATACCTACGATCGGGGTTCATTTAACCAATAGGTCTACGTAAGCCATGAGCTCTAAATTACTAATGTCACCAAGTGACCATTTATGATTTGACGTTGTTTATACTAACCTATCTGATCTATCCCATTTTGACTATATGGTAAATTTGATCATTATGGCATAAATCATTTTATGTAATTACGTGAAGTAAAGTTTTATTAAGATGAATGTGTTTTTCAAAATTTGTTGGCATAAGAGTTGTATGAAGTGCTATATTTTTTGCAATGACTTATTTTCCAAGTATGTCCTCCGAATGCCAGTCGCTTTATAAATACTTTTTATTTCTATCCATGAAAAAGAGTATTTCGGG
Organism: Nyssa sinensis; assembly: GCA_008638375.1. Taxonomy (NCBI): domain Eukaryota; kingdom Viridiplantae; phylum Streptophyta; class Magnoliopsida; order Cornales; family Nyssaceae; genus Nyssa; species Nyssa sinensis. The sequence continues at coordinate 15,934,242 of CM018049.1, read as the reverse complement.
TTTGCAAAAACCCATGATAGGTCCCCTCGAGTTACTCATTGAGCTAAGTTAGCTCACTCCACTTACTTACACCTTTTTTCAGTAAAGGCCCTAGAGGCGGGGCTTAAAGTCAAGTCATAAAAGGTATGAAATTTTGGAATGACCCTTGGAAGGAATAGAGAAACTTTAGTAGATCCAACCTTCTCATATAGATACAAACGACGTAGAAATTTCGCGAGGCTTTTTGTTAAATTGTAAAAGAGCCTTTTGTAATCCATAACATGTATCTAGTGAACTATGTATGCTTAGTTTCTTTGACCAATACTATAACACCCCGATCTGATTATCTGGAATTGAGTCACTAATTAAATATTAGAGATTTTACGAAGCAAAATGAAATCATGGGAGATTAAACCCTAGATAATAAAGACTACAATGGATATACAAGTAGATGAGAATAAAAATAAAAACAAAGCAAAAAGGGGAAAAATGGGTAAAATATGCCAAATGCCAAACAAGGCATAAAGAGAAAAAAAATTAAAAAATAAGGCCAAAAGTGTTGGCCAAGGGATTTGATCCCAAGACCAAAAGTTGAGAGAGATTTATACCAAAAAAGTAAACTAACTTAGCTGCAACACTTTTATGCTATATATCTCATAAGAGATATATATATATATATACACACACACACATACATAATATTAAACACCATCCCACCACCCACCTCAAGCCAATCAGAAAACATGAAACACCTCAACTTAAATAAAATATATGAATATATGTATATATATATATATATATATATGCATACAAGAAGAACAAAAGTGCGTGTGTGCATGTGTGTGTACAATTATAGAGAAAAAAAGAGAGAGAGTAAGAAGGAAGAAGAAGAAGAAGAATGAGAGAAGGAGAAAAGGGAAACTTGAGGCAGGCTCCAAGAGACTTCAAGAAGCTTATAACTGAGCCAAGCAGACAAAGGGAGCCCATTGTGAAGGTAAAACCTAAACTATCTAAACTTCTCTCTCTAGAAAACATTATAAAAATCTAATGTTTAGCATGTTTAGAGTACATGCATGTCACTAATTTTGATATGCTACAGCTTTGGAAGGGAAAAGGGAGACCCAAGAGGGCTAAGACAACCACCCGACACCAGAATTGCCATTAACGACCACCTTGAAGGTGGGTCTGAATCGACCTAAAAGAAATAAGTTCATGTCACTTGGGATGAAAACTAGGTGTCCCAAGGGTCTCAAAACACCAAGCCCCTTTGAAAATAGACCTAAAATGAAGTAATAGGACCGAGTCACAAGTTACGGTCTTGAAATCAAACACCTCTAATCGAACACCCAACTTGGTTTTAGGAACGAAATAAGTAACCCTAGGACTGTACAGTCACCACAAGCCAAGAACCATGGATTTTCATGAAAGAATAGCATGAACCATCCCATTATTCAGAACGGCCATGGAGCTTCAATAAGGCTCTTGAGCACGATCCAATCCTTAAAACCAATGCCAAACCCTACATTGATGTTCCAGAAACACTTTGGGGTGAAAAAACAGAGAGAATCGGTGCTTGAAAACTCACGAAATAGAGATTTAAAATCTCTGAAACTAGAACTGCAGTGTCGGGGAAGATGGGGGAAGATGATGAACAATTTGGGTCCGGGTTTCGGGTTAGTTCGAGTTCGGCTTAGGACCTGCCCAATCGCAAATATGGTTTAAATGGAACGACACCATTTAGGGTTGAATTTTAATTTAAAATGGGGATTAGGTCTATTTGGCAATGGGGATAGGAAATTGATTTAATAACCTAAGGCAAAACAGGGATATCCTATCCTAGTTTTGCCCCCCCCCCCCAATCCACTGTTTGGCCCAAGAAAAATAAGAAAAATAAAGGGGAGCCGCAGCTCCCCAGTTTCGATCCCCAAGCCTCGAGCACAATGAACCTTAAAACTGAGCACATGACCACTATGCTACCATGGCACATGTGATATAATATTAACATAATAAAGATATAATATAAAATTAAATAATTAAATTAATTATTATAAATTGCCCCGTTACCCAAATAAAATAAAATGGGAGTGTATTTTAACTATTTTGGACATTCTAAACCCAATGGTAGAGTTCGTTTTACGAGACAAAACTCTGAAAAATTAAGACATGTAAAGTATAAAATTACCATTTTACCCCTAATGATACCTGGAGCCAATTAAATGTAAAAGTTAGTCTAACTTGATTATTTTGGACGATTCTGACTCAACGGTAAGGTCTATTTCAGCATATGAAGTACCAAAAAATATGACACGTAAAAGCGTGAAATTTTAAAAATGCCCCTTGGCTCAATGAAGTTACTAGAAGGGTATAATTGAAATATAAAAAGCCCTGAGATGGTAAGTTAACTATGTAACACTTCAAACACGTAAGTAATAAGACCTTGAATTATGTCATAAGTTTGTGAACTGATTTAGAGGCAAACCATGGACGACCAAGCATGGAGGAAAGAAGTAGAAAAGAGAAAGATAAGGATCTCCAGTAAGGAGGAGGTCTTTAGCGGGAACCCTATTCATTTATAGGGCCCCCATCATCCCAATGGGTCAATTGATGAGAGAAAGGGTACTCAAAGGCTGGCCGAAAAATAGGAAAGTGTGGGTGACAACTTCCAAGAATTCGAGTCACCTAGAGGTCAGGAATGTAACAGTAACCACCAAACAGGTGAAAAATATGAAACAACGAATGAGTTAATACCCAGTACATCCCAAACATTAAGTTAGCTGTAAAATGAATTTAGAAAAAGAATGCGGGACCTAACCTTAAGTCTAGAGCTATAATAATAATAATAATAAATGGCCAATAGTAATGCCTCAGCTATGTTCTAATACGTAGTTATGTGTATTTGACTTATAATCTAGGTACTACAAACAAAGGAAAAGGGATAAGCATAACTGACTGAACGTTTGAGGTGAGTAATCTTGCATTTTGAATCAATGGTATTTTATCTTCTATCTAACAAATGTTGAATTTTTTTTGGTGAGTAATATTGTATCCTGAATCAGCGGTATTTTTTCTTCTATGGATGTTCAAAATGATTAATCTTTTGTGAGTAACTCTGTACCCTAAAGCAGTGACATTTTATTTTCATCGGTTGTTCCAAATGCTAAGAATGCTAAGTGATTCACATCCTGTTTAAATGCCTATTTTATGAAATACAATATCTGTTCAAATGACTATCTGTACCTTGTGAAATATTAAAAAATTATGATCTTCATGTCTAGATTTTGAAATGACATTCATGCGTACTAATTGGAAAAATGTCTGCAAACCATGACACCCTTTCAATGAGGAATAAATGATTTATGTGAACCCATTTGACTACGAAACATGCATCATATGTGATTTGAACCCGATCATGTGTTTGTCCCAAGGCTTACCCATGTGGTGTTCTGACTTTTGATGAGACTTACCCACATAGTGCTCTGACTTGATTTCTTATGTCTGTCCCGAGGCCTACCCATATGGCGCTCTGACTTTTTATGAGACTTTCACCTGGTGTTTTGACTCGATTCTTGTGTCTACATGAGGTTTACCCATGTGGCGCTTCAAATTGTTATGGAATTCATGTATAAGAGTTACCTACGTGGCACTCCGACTATTGATGAGACTTACCCACGTAGTGCTCCGACTCATTATGTGAATATCAATGTGTGTATATGCGTCTGTTATCAGTTATTCAAAATCAGATTTTGAAAACACCCTCTTATGTGTATTTATCATTTGTTATCATGTTATCTATTCCGTAACTTATTATTTGAATCATGTTTTAAGAATTGCATATGCTACTCTTTACTATCTGCTTTGTGGTTTGATATTCCGACTACGTTATCGAAAAATGACGTGTTTTAGAAATGCTCCTATTATACTTGCTTGAATCTTCAATATGTCTTATATGTGATCCGTTTTGAAAGGATGTTTTAAGTTATCCTTATGTATATGCTATCTGTTTGAGAAACTTGGTGCCCATGATATTTTGTGCAAAACTCTATCTTGTAAAACCTATAACAAGATGCAGGAATTACTCACAATCTTAGTGAAGCTCGTATGGATTTATCCAATACATTTTAGGTAATTGAAATGGCATGGAAGTACCGGGTCCACACCGTATGGCTAAAAGTATAAATGTGATGGATCTTTGTACCAAGATTTTGGATTGATGTGATGTGGATTATTTTTGGTGAATCATGTGATGTCTATTTTTGAACTTGATGACAGTTGGAACTTTTGGGAGATTTACGTTTTGTATTTTTAGGGGAATACATATCTGATGTATATATAAATGATAATGAATCATGATAATGATAGTGGTGACAATGATCTTACTTTAAGTATACTTTACAAATGACTGGTGTTGAAATAGTTATTAGATGAGTTGCACATGCAGTAGCTTCTGCAATTAATATAATATATATATATATATATATATATATATACACATATCATTCTTGTGCAATTCATTTGATTCTGTATTACCTATCCGAGTGACAGTGTTGGTCACCGGCCCTAAATCTGCGTAGGGTGGCTTTTGGGTTCATGACAAATACTATTGCATTCGCTAAGTTAATTAACTAATTAAGTAAATAGTTCCAATGCATAACCACAGTTAAAGAATACAATTTACTTGGGACAAGTTAAGAGGCCTCTGATTGGTTACCCAACTAACTTTTTGAATAGGACAGCATATTGGCAAAGAAATTGACTAGCCGATCACATGTCTATCATCCACATAAGGTAGGGTGAGGCATGCGACATAATTGGAATTAGAGAATAGGATACCCAAAACTTAAGTAACCGATTTGATTTGGGGTTTCCAAAACCTAAAGTAACCATAAAGCTTGGGTCATCTTGACCTAGGAAAATACTTATTTGGTTCCCATAATTCAAGTATCTAGAACGACTAATGCTCAGAACTAGAATCCAATACTGCTTGCCATTGAGGAAAATCAGGCTCAATTTGGGCGAGCCCTTGACGGAAGACATGTAGAAAATGCAAGACCTAGTACAAGTGCCTATACTGATGCTTGTCCAAGAACCTACACCTATACCTACTCAAGGGGTGGCCGTGGTACTGAGCGATGAATTAATTGATCGATTCCACAAACTAAAGCCAACAACTTTTAGCTTAGTATCAGATCCCATGGCGGTTGAAGCCTAGGTCTTGGCCATGGAAAAAGGATTTGAGCTTCTAAATTGCATCACAAAATAGAAGGTCAGATTGGCTTCCTGTATGCTTTAGGGAGGCATATCAGTGGTGGATCATGGTCAAAAGGGAAGAATGCACAATGAATTGGGTAAGATTTTTGGAGTTGTTTTACAACACTTATTTTCTTGAGACCCTTAAAGAACAAAAGGTTACCAAATTTAAAGGACTAAAGCAAGGTAGCATGACTATATTTTAGTATGCTGCCAAGTTTATGAAATTGTCTCATTTTGTGCCATTCGCCATTCTAAATGACTATATAAAGGCACAAAAGTTTGAAAAAGGATTCTGAGACATGATACATGGTTGTGTATTCATTTTTTAGTTGCCTAATTATAAAGAAACCATGAATAAGGCAATGGTTATCAAGTGAGATCTCAAAGACTATAACAAAGAAAGAGACAACCGAAAGAAAAAGAAAAATGGGAGGAACATCAATGTAGAATGAGAGGCATGATCTTCTAAAAGATGCAAGACTGGTAACTCCAAAAATGACAAGAAAAAGAATGAGAAGATTTTGACCTGTCCTACCTATTAGAAACTCCTCAATGGGGAGTATATATGGGCTGCTAAAGCCTATTTTCATTGTGGAAAAGTTGAGCACACGATCAAGGACTATCTTAAAAAAGAGCTTGAAATAACAAGTTTAGCCACGACTGCCACGATGACTGGTAAGAGACCAGTAGTGGGACCACTAACTAAGGATAAAGGTAAAGAGGTACATAATCGACCAGGTAGAGTCTTTGTATTTCTTTCTGGTGAAACATCGACATCAAACGCAAGTTGTTGTAGGTACACTTCCTCTTTGTGGTATACCTGAACATGTTTTGATAGATTCTAGTTCTACACACTCATTTGTATCTCCTGAATTTGTTGTTACAGTATATAGAACTCTTGAACCGTTGAATTATGTGTTGTTGGTAAGAGACCATGTGCTATTCCACTAACCTAGTTTCACTTGGCATAAGAAACTTTGATATAATTTTGGGAATGGATTACTTGTTTGCAAATCACGCTACCATAGACTTGCTCTGATAAGAAAGTTTTGTCCAAAAGTCTAGAATAGACATAGTTTACATTTGAAGGAAAGGGTGTGGCATCTCTACCGTACCTGGTTTCAACTTTGCAAGTTAAGAGATTGCTTAAGAAAGGATTTCATGGATATCTATGCAACACTTTGGACACGCAGACTCAGACTCCTCCATTAGAGGAAATTTTCGATCGTCCATGACTATCCAGATGTGTTTCTTGAGGAGTTACCTAGTGAGCTGGTTGATCTAGAAATTGAGTTCACCATAGATCTTGTCCCTGACACTCAACCGATTTGTAAGAACCCATACAGAATAGCACCTACCGGGATGAAAGAGTTAAATGAATCAACTATAAGAATTGCTAGATAAAGGATTTATCCACTCTAGTGTGTTACCAAGAGGCACACCTATTCTATTTGTTAAGAAGAAAAATGGATCCTTAAGATTGTGTATAGATTACTGGGAATTGAACAAAGTGATAGTTAAAAATAAATACCCTTCCCAAGGATCAATGAGATACTTGATTAGCTGTAAGGGGCACAAGTTTTCTCGAAGATTGCTATGAGATTTGGATACCATTAACTTAAAGTGAGAAAAAAAGATATACCTAAAACTATTTTCATGAGTAGGTTTAGTCACTACGAGTTGTTGGTAATGTCATTTGGAGTGACGTGGCCAAACATGCAGAGATAGGACAAGGGACTTCTTCCCAAGCTCCTTTAACAAAAACGTAATATTTTTCCAAATTTTGTTTGAGTCAGGGACATTGTGCAAAATTTGGTACTAAGAGTCAAATAACGTCTAATACAATTATTCTTTTCCATTTTCAAGGTCCATTAGAGCCCTAAATAGATCTAAATCTAACCTAACCCGATTCTGATGGTCAAGGAAAATAAAACCGATTATGGCCCTCCAGCCACTAATATTAAGCTGGGCAGGGCAAATATAATAGAGAAAAGAACTGGGGAAGGAAATGATGAACAGGGAATCTGAAACTAATTTTCAAACTATAATCTATATACGTAAACCTCTCTTACTTCAAGAGTGTAGGGACATTCAAAAGGAGCTGGTAATCTCAGTGTGACGTTCTATGATATATCAAATATGGTTTCTCATTTTGACAAGGTCAGATTCAGTAACAGGGGTGGCTTCAAGGTAGGGCAAGGAAGTTTTAGGGTCAACTTGGGTTGCCTCTATAAGGCTAGGAACAACCCCAATATCATTTTCAAATCTGTCCACGATACGGGTTTTAGAAACCCTAGAGGGATTAGGGTTGGTTTAGTCATTAGTATGGTCATAATTATCCTCCTGATTAGTCATCTTAAAATAATAAGAAAGAGGTAGATGAAAAAGACAAAAAATAAAGATAGGGTAAAGGATTTTGAGCTATAAGTGCAAGATAACGACCTGCCTAAAAGAAGGTAAGAACTCGCCAAAGAACACCAAGGAGTAGAGAGCAAAAGTTCAATAAAAATAGAAACCAGAAGAACCACTATTAGTTTATAAGCAGTAAGAATCCAAATGTAATCATCACAATGGTAAAGTAATCGGAAAAGCCACATCATTATTGCTTATTAATGCATTAGTTAAACCAAAAATGGAAACTTTGCAAGCATCATGTCTGATTAGACTGGGGTGACTCCTCATAAATCATGAACATGCACATTTATAGGAAACAAAGGTAGTAACTCGAGCTCTCCTAGACCTATTGACCCGGGGGTAACTGATATGCCCTAAAATAACCAAGAACACAAGATCAGGACACATGGACATCATGAACTGATTTGGTAAATGATTAAACAAGTCAAGACTTTCGAACTCAGGGAGCTCCTTTTTAGACCATTTTAGGACTAGTGTCGATCCTACCTACCCTCATAGTTAAGATCTACTAAAAAAAGGTCGTCACATTCAGGCTAAAAGTCTGAAGTCCTATTTAAACCCCATCAAAGTATTATTATAATAGGATCAAATCAGATCCCAAGAATATCTCAATTTTGAAGATCCCACAATCCCAAAGATCACTAGCCTAATTTCACCAAAACGAGATAGTTTGCTTTTATAAAAGACAAGCAAGGTATACTCAAATACACATAATCTTTTATCTTGAGAAGATATATATTCTTCTAGTCATCAACTGCCTTAATCATTAGAGAGCTCGTCACTGGACCTCCTCCAGTGATTTCTGACTATTTGTCTTACAAGTTTACTTGTCGCTGACCAGGCCAAAGTAGAATTTGACAACAACAAAGAAGTAGAGGTGAAGTTAATTTTTTGCAAGCTTAAAGGGCAAGTGGGTGACATATCTACAGAAGTTCTTCCAAATGAAAATTTGAATATTTTAAAGAAGTTTTGGGAGTTCAAGAACAACACATTATAATGGAGAATGTTAAAATTGATGTGTAGTAAAACTCAAAACTTATGATAAATCTACTTTTGTGAGTTCCAACTATAATTAATAATTGTTATATTCAAAGTAATGTTTAGTATTTCAAAAGCATTAAGTGAATGGAGTTATTGATGTCTCTAGATTTATGTATTCTTATGTATTTTATCTAGATTTATAAATTCTAATGTATTTTCTCCAACTGATATTAGAATAAGAAAAAGAAAATCTGATTGAGAATAGTTTCTCTTTCCTGTGTTTTGATTAGAAGCTTTGTTTTAAGGCTAAGACTACAACACAAATAAGTCTAAACAAAGGGCTAATATTTTTTAATGTACTCTATGTGAACGGATTTTGAATATTAACCTTTTTTCATTAGAGCAATATCCTCTCTCATCAAATACAACTTTTTTTTTATATAGAAAATATAATTTACAGCGAGACTTCCCATAAAAAGTGTTTCACTATAGTTTATTTATTTAATTTTTTGATAATAATAACTGAACTCCTAACCTCACGCATTCATCTTGATGGAAAACCAACCATCTTAAATTAAGTATTAAATCTCCTTATCTTGACCCCCACGCATATTAAAAATAGCTTCCACTTTATAATCAATAACACTCTTTTGATGGCTTCCTACCCAACTTTCTTTTTTCTCATCAATGCCTTGAAGTTTTGAAACCCTAATTCACCCATATTCTTTATATCACAGAGATATGCCGACAATTTATTCTTCTCTCACACCTTACTTATTAATTTCGTCCCCAACCAAAATCATGCCACTAGAAAATTTATCTATTTACAAAGGCTATTGGAGATTTTAAGCATGCCTAATAATATATCAGGATATATTGTTAAACATTATTGACATACTGAGAAATTTTCTATCTCCTTAGTAAAGCCATTATTTTAATAATAATGCTATACAATCAGATATTTTATACAGAATCTTCATATAGATTAAGACCTATCATTAAAGACAAATGACCCATCAATATTTTTCTGAATTACAAAAATGTTATTTTCACATTATTCTGAATGAAAATTGTGTCTAAAATTCACAAATTTTTTCATACATAAAGAGGAGGCTCAGATTAAGGACGCGTCATTCAAAACAAATTAATGGCCCATGATAAAAATGTTTTGTAATTACAAAAATGTTATTGTCGCATCATTTTGAATGAAAACTTTGTATGTCTAACATTCACAAAATTGACATACATGAAGAGGACCAGATTAAGACCTATAATTCACAAGATAGCACAGAAGAATTAAAGACGGGTGATGTGGGACAATCCAACAGTTATTACAAATCGTTATTGTAGCATCATTCTGAATGAAAAATTTGTATGGCTAACATTAACAAAATTTTCATACATCAAGGGGAGGCCCAGATTAAAACCTATCGTTCAAAACAAATGACCCATCAATTTGTTCTGTAATTACAAAAATGTTAAGTGTCATATCATTTTGAATGAAAATTTTGTATGTCTAACTTTTTCCATCCTTTTAAATCAATTAATTTTTGGACATAAAATTTAGTCGATATATATAAGTATATACATATAGATTACTCAAGAGAAAAAAAAAAAGAAAAGAAAAAGAAAGCCGGATAGACCAAGATTACCATTCAATTAATTTCTAATATTTACTTGACAGGATACAAAGTTTAGATTACTGAAAGAAAAATAAAAAGCAAACAACAAAACAAAAGAAAACGCACCTGTGTCTATCATTCCAATGATGACATCGCTGGACATGTGCCGATAATGCTGGCTTGATCTGAATCCAGATTCAGTGTCCAGGAAGTACCAAGAACGTGTAGTATGAAGTTGAAGAACCGGATCAGGGAAGATGGACAATATCTCACCATGCCCTATTTCCAAATTTTTACTAACTTTATAATTTATTCACTGCATTTAATTATTATATATATATATATATGTGTGTGTGTGTGTGTGTGTGTGTGTGTTTGGCATTTAATTATACCTGATATTATACACATGATATAAACACTAATTGAAAGATGATGTTTTTGGGCAGTTCTTAAATCTCAATTGATTTGTTTTTCAGCATGCATAATAAATATGAAAAATAATATTCAATTTAACAGATAAGTTGTGGAATTGTTTTGTTTTCCAACATACATAATAAATATGAATAATATTCTTGTTCTTTTGGATTTTGGGTTGCTGTTCCGGTCCCTTGCTAGAACTTTTAGCAAATCAGTCTTTTATTTTTGACATTGTGTTGTGTCGGTGTCTTGCCAACTATTTAATTTGGGGAGCAGATTGTTATGTTTGGAGGTGTATTTCTTTTGGTGTTCCTCAGTTTGTACTCTTTCATATTTAACAAAATATTCTTTTTTGCCGATAAAAAAAAAAAATTCATTATAAGAGTTAAATCGTCAAAATATACATATATACATACATATATATATATATATATATATACACACACACACACGTTAATCCCTTCGCTTCAGAAATTTATTTGAAAACCTACAGCACTTTTTGTTTTTTTTAATCATTTCCTAAAGAGCAAATATAGTGAATAGTACGTGCTTAATTAATATAATGAATACCTTGCTTATTAAAAAAAATCTAATGAATACCTTTCGAACTTTTACTAACTTTTGCTAGCTGGCACCACACCAGAATAATTGACTTTATAAATGTATTTTAATTTGAACAGAATTACACTTATATATTTATTATTCTTTCTTCAAAACAATAACCATTTAAGTGCAAAACAAATTTTGTTTGTTTTTTCCAAAGATCACAACTTCTAATATTTGAAATAAAAGAAAGAAAAAAATATTGAAATATGATCGGTGGAGTTACCAGATAATATGGAAGCTTCATTCTCTGTAAGCATAGCGGAGAACCCTTTAAAAGCATGACTATAACAGTGAAGTAGAGATATTCTCTCTCTAGCTCGGCTGCCAAAGAAAAAAGTAATAAGAAAAACAAAGCGGCAGCAGCAACAACAACAATAACCACCACCACCACCTTGGAATGATAGATGATAACAGTTGCAAATGAGCTAACTCAGCAGCTTCAGCATTTCCTTCATTGTCAGTTGATGAACTCCCCATATAAACAACATAAGGCTGTCAAGGGCAAGAACAATTCAAGAGTATAGATTTAGCTGCAGGTTTGGATAATTCAACTTCCAAGCAAAACTCCACTTGGTTGTCAAGCAAGCACAAGAGTAAAGAGAATCTAGAAATCCTAAAGCTTGATCTTGTGGTGAGACATTTATTGTAACATTGGGGAAGAGACTTTTTTTTTTGTTTTCCTTCCTTTTCTTAGCAACCAAACAGAAAAAAAAAAAAAAAAAAAAACCTGTACCTTGGGGGTTTGATTTGATTGCAGCGGAACAGATGAGAAGAGAAATTAGATGTAGAAAAAAGAAGGATTGAAATAGAGAAGACATGACATGCATATGATGGGTTGATGGGTTGAGGTGGTCTTGCAATTGAAATTGGTAGAGACAAAGATGAAGATATATGAAAGAGTTGCATATGCAGTCGTGTAGTGTAGGCTGAGTACTTTGAAGGGAGAGCTTTTTGACTATTCAGGAAACTTGCTTCATATGGAGTAAAAGCATCTGTGCTTATTCTATAATTGTTTTCCATGTATAACTTTCTTTTTAAATATTAATTCATGTTTTTATATAAACTAATATATTACATCATAGTAGTTACGAAAAACAATTCACCCAAAAAAAAAAAAATTCTCAAAATATAAAACAAAATGTTTATCTAGCATAACTTAAAAATTTAGGAAAAATTTTAACTACCTCCAATGAAGTTTGGCCTTGAAAGAAATATATAATAAATACAAACGAGTGTTAACGCGGCTATCTTTTCAGATCAAGGACAGCGGAAGCGGAAGAGACAACTTATATTACGAATTTTCTTAGGAACACCACGAAGATTCTTGGAATGCTGCAAGAGATCCTCTTCGTCAAATAGGACGGCTATCAAGTCGCCTATATATTTCTACGACCCAAGAGCCAAGGACACTATAATAGTTATCCAAGAAAAATCTTATACAGAGCGTCACCTCATGTGATCATTTGGGAGACTAAACATGGATAAATTCCTTACGCTTAACCAATGCGTATTTTTTTATATCCCATGACCATAACTAATGGCACAGCTGCAAGACTTGCGTGATAATGTCTAAGCTCGGTTAAATCAACTAGAACGGATAAGAGTTGTAACCACATATAAACTCTTATCATAATTATTACGATCTGCACAAATCTTGTTGATGCCAAATAGACTCAGATCCACATGACCCAATGTCCAAGCATCTCCCACTCATCCACAGAGGTTGAGTACTAAGCTCTCTACATCACCTTCCACATACAAGAAATGGATTGTGCGACCAGATGTGAAGGTTCGGGGTAGGAGTACTATATTAAGCTACCATCAAACTAACATAATACCTCACAAACAAACACATAATTGATCTTGTCTATACCCCAGACTATTCTGTTATACTAGATTCAGCATCTGTATGTATGGACCAACCAATTCCAGCGTGATGCATGGACCAACCAATATGTATTGTAGTTATGATCATATCAATAGACACAGAAATCGACATGATCGCTTGGGCAATGAGTCACAACACAATAGTATATTACAGAATCGTCTTTCCTAGCTACCCACGTTAAACTAATCGAATTCAACTGCTTTCCTAGACATGCTCCTACCGGACCGCATCAATCACTGGTCCTCTAGCAACATGCTAAAGTAGTAATATCAAGCTCTTTCTCTTTATAACGTAGTCCTAGGTCACAAAAGGCATAGTGAAGCTCATAAAGGTTCCCAGAGCTCACACAGTGACAAAACATGGATACATTCATTTACTCTATTTTCTAAAGGTCACATCATAGCACATACAATATATAATGTATTATATGGTGGAGCTCCTACTTAATTGGGCATATCAAACTCATTCTCAAAAGTATATAACGCCATACGGATCTTAGTTTAGTCGTTATCTAGCACCTGTCACTATCTCAGCGCCCCTCGTCACTATCTTAGCGCCTAACCTGAATATTCCAACCCAATCTCTCTCCTAACGCTTGTCTGAGAGTTCGCATTCGGACTTTCTTCAGGTTACATGAGGTGTGTGGTCAATCTTTATGCTCGATTCTTTAAAAGAATCTCATCTTGACCCTTATTGTCAAGGCAACAAATATGATAAAGATGGATTCTCCCTTCAATCAAGAATTCAATGTCTCATCTTACTCGCTATCTAAGTGCCAAGGCTGATTGCTTGTGTGAAGGAGCCAATTAAAACCTATATATTGACATCTTTTATATATGCTCACAACATAAAAAAAAAAACATCTCAATATGAACACAAAATCATATAATGATGAAATAATGTCACACAGTATTCAATAAATCAAATTTAAAATAAACCCAACAATTAAACGCAGGATGTAAAACATCACTAAGTATGAGCTTAAGACCACCTCCCTTTGCGCAACTCTATCTCAAATATGTGTAGTAAAAAATCATGCCAATATGTTTAGTTCTCCCATCATCGCTATTGGTCTACCAGCCCACTAACGAGCCTAAACTTTCAGCCTAACTAGTGGCGAGTCTGCATGGTTTTGTCCTTATGAACCCTAAGTCCAAAAGACACCACAAAAAGGGAAAGACATCTGTAACATCCCAACCCAATTAAGTGAAGCAATTAACAATAACGATGATTATCATAAGTTAATTTGCTTATTAATCAAGGGAAATTTTAATTAAAACTAGTAGTCCATAAATAGGGAAGCAAAAGTATAATGAGAACAATTAATTCTAAAATTGGAGACGACCAATTTTGAGAATGAAAATTAATGCCAAGGGTCATAAATTGACAATGAGTTACGATTAATGTTAATAAAGGGTTAACACACGAATAGCTATGGAAAATTAGTGCACAAATTGCACTTAAGCAAGACTAGCATGATGCGTGAATAAAATATGTTTAATCAAGATTATTCCAATAATTATAATAAACTTTTGGAATAATTAAAGTACATTAAAAATACACCAAGACAAGATTAGTAATGCATGGATGAAGCATGCAAAATCAAAAGGTATTGCGAGAATTCCAAGAGATTTTTAAGATAATTAAAATACAATTTTGAGAGTTTAAGAAATACACTAAGTATGCAATATAATGCATAAAAAGAAAAAAGAGGAGGAAAAATGACCCAAAATACTTCCACTAAGACTTGAACCTTGCACTTGTGCAAGGTAATGATAAGTCTTTAAAAAGATTACCAGCTGGGCTACAAGCATTTTGTGCTATATAACCTATAAGATATGTATATAACCTATAAAAATATACATGTCTGCATGCACAAAAGCTGAGGTGTCAACATCTCATTGGACCTTCATTTCACCTAATGAAAATTCATGCAAAAAAATAAATTATATACATATATATATATATATATATATATCATGTGTATAATGCATGTGAAAGAAAAAAAGAAAAAAACCAGACTTGTGTGTGTGCATGTATGTGTGATAGTTAGCTATAGAAGGAGAGAAAGAGAGAGAGGAAAAGAGAAGAAGAGAGGGAGGCATTGTTGCATGCAGCCTTTGGAATCCCAAAAGAATGAAGCAAGAACAGAAGAAATAAGGAAGAAAAGGGCTAGAAGAAGGGGGACCAAAAGCTAGAAAGAGGAAATGGGAGAAAGGCCAAAAAATAAAAATCCGGGCAAGGTAAGGTTGTGCTATCTTTTCAGTTCAAATTCTGAGGTTATTTTCAGTAGGTTTGTCGTGAAAATTTAGCCCAAAAGGGCCAACAACCCATGCATGCAAACAACCCTCCATTGATGAGCTTGGAAATAAGCTTCATGAAAATACTTGATTGAAACTTAAAACCAATAGCATTGCTTAAAAGAGCATAAAGAATGGGTCAAGATGCAACTTGAACCATTAGAAATGGTTGAGAAACCACAGAGAAACTGAAACGTATAGTTTAGAGAAAGAAAATCAAATGGACATATTTTATCTTGATTTACTATGTTTTATGAATGAGAAAGTATTCCCTAGGGTCCCAAAAACCCATTGGAGTGAAAACGCGATCCAAAACACGTTTGTAAATCCATGAAGTAGAAAAATAAGTGGCCGCTGGAAAGTCAAGCTTCACCGAAGCTTTGACTGCAACCTTACCTTTAATGGCCTGAACCTAACCCAAATTAAAAACCCACATTAAATATGAAATCCCCAAGAAA
This sequence comes from Nyssa sinensis, assembly GCA_008638375.1. Classification (NCBI taxonomy): domain Eukaryota; kingdom Viridiplantae; phylum Streptophyta; class Magnoliopsida; order Cornales; family Nyssaceae; genus Nyssa; species Nyssa sinensis. The sequence goes on along the minus strand of CM018049.1, from coordinate 15,918,326 downwards.
AATATATTCAAACCCTATTGGGCTCGCCGCCAAAAACAGTCGGTAGAGTTCGCTGTCCTTGAAGAAGGCGATTGGCACTGGCAAGGGTTCAAGTTGATCGAGTCAACTGTTGACTTAGGTCGATCAACGGGTCAAGTCGAGCCAGATACTAGGTCTAGGCTGACCCGCATATAATTAGATTTAAGGGCTTATTGAAACAACGTCATTTTGATTAAGTGATTGATGACATCATGCTTGCGTCATGATGGCGCACTGAACCAATTGGTTATTGACCAAGCCAGTCTGGTTCAGTCACTGATCCCTCAGACCGTACGGTTTAGGTTAAATAAGTTCTTAAAATTATGTTTTGACCCCCCTAGACTTATGTTAATTATGAAATGGCCCAGGAAATTAATTAAATATTAATTTAAATCCTTTTAATTATAAAAAAATTACTAAAATACCCTTTAGTCAAAAATAGGCCAAATGAAGGCCAATTGAAATAAAAGAAGAGTCTAACCTAATATTTTTTGGCATTCCGGACTTAATGGCAGAGTCTGATTTGTGAAATTAAATCCCAAAAAATGTGAACGGTCAAACTGAAATAATTCAAAATATGTCATAATGATTAATTAAGTGACCAATCGAGCTCCGATGACTATGAAAATACATACCTTAGTATTTTGGGGCTAATCAACCTAATCATGTCTATAAAATACAGGCTATTTTTTTTAATTGATTTCTTTAATTCGTTTCATTTCGTTCTCATGCTTATACTTGTTCAAATCCTATAACGGGATTAATTGAAATTGATTATCATCAGGTATTACTGTACAAAAATCATCCATCAATAATGTATAACAATGTAAGTGTTCAGAACTTGACTCTAGTTGTCCAATATACATTAATGCAAAAAAGGGTAGAAGCATCCTTTGTAAATACAAATTAATAAAGTACACCAATAGAAAACCAAATAATACTACGGTTTTCATCTATCTCATACTGCTCCAATAGCTCTCATCTACTAATCTAGTACCTACCATTCCTATGAATAGATTGAAAAAACTAATACAAGTCTGAAGAGGGCAATCCCTAATGTCTAGTATACAACACAAGCATACAACAAGTATCATCTACTAACTCATAGATATAGAAAAAAAATTCAGAGAGAATATGGTACCACTCAATATGGTGAAACAACAGTAATAAGAACACTCAACATATATTCAAATATGAAATATCTCTATGTATACTAACCCCATGACACACTTCAATTTCCTGTTCAAAGCAATAAGAACAATATCTAGTAGTAATACATCTAATGCTAGATTAGTAGTAGGATAAACCAATAATTTGTAATTAGTACACCATCCATATATATAACAAGTGTAATCCATAACACAATAAATCAAATCATCCACTACATTCATCAATACAAACTATGCAATGCACCTATACACATTACAAGAAGGTAATTGCAAATCACTTAAATTCAAATTCGAATCTCAACTTTATTTTTCTCAATCCACAATTTAATTAACTAATAGCCCCTAGTAGAGCCTGACGCTTCACGAATTGCTAACCCATTGGCAATGCAACACCACCTGGGCGGGTTTACAATTTGAAACTAAAGGTAAACACCATCCCTGTCACAAAATACCCCTAGTTATCTAGCGCAATCTCACAAGTGCACCACTCTTTTATTCCATCGATCCATTATTTTAATTTCATTCCCATCCACAGCACAAATGTCTCACAAGCTCACACCACTTAAGTATGCTTAACAATGCCATATAGGCTCACAATATAAGGTGGTCAAATAGACTTATCCTATTTAACATGCAATGAAATGTATCATATTTGTATACATAATGTTAGGACCATGGGGTCCGATATTGTAATTGGATAATTCGGTTTGACAAGACGTGTTTTATGTGTAATCATTTCATAAGTCTTAGGAATAATTACCTCAATGCCCATTCTACTCCAAGATCGCGCAACAAACATTATCGTGCATCACTACTGGTCTACTTGGTTCTCAAAGGGTATATTAGAATTTTGTATTTGATTGGATCTCATACACTCACATTATACATGCATTGCATATAACTTTTATCATAACATCATGTATGTGATAGACTTCTGATTGCGAAACAATTTTTCAAAATGCATCTTTAAAATCCTAAGGGAAAATTCAGTTCACAAGACGAGTTAGAATAAGCAACTCTCTATTGCTCATTTCGAATAAAAAATAGAAAGTTTATTTTCATTCATTCGAAATATCTGTATCAAATGAAGAGTTGCAACCTTAGAAATTGTGCTCGTTTGATATTTTTTCCTTGTTCATTCGAACGAGGATGAACCCTAGGTGGAAAACAAATTTATAATCTATTTTCAAGCTCATTTTTGGATTGAACAAGCTTATTGTGAAAATACACGAAAATTCAGTTGAGAGTAGTAAAAAATAGAATGAGAAAGCTTTCAATTGTGAAAGCTAAATTCTTGAGAGATCAAAAAGATTTTAAGAGAGATCAATCATAAATGTCATTCATACATTTCTCTACTCTCATTCATAGATTGATTTAGATCATGCACTAGATTTAAATTAGATCTAAGAACCTCTTGTTCAGGTCAATTTCACCATTGACAAAGATGGAGTTCAAGCTTGAGGATTCGGCGTTAAGCGATTGGTGGACACTAAGGTTGTAAGGATTTATAATTGTGGAGTGGCTTGATCAGAGGATTTTGAGACCGTCGAGAATTTCGGTTGTATAAGGATTCTGGCTATGAGGAGCTTGAGAATTCAAGAAGACATTAAAGACGTGATCGGGTAGAACGGAGTTTGAGGTACAAAATTCATTTGTAGATACATTGTGATTCAATTTCCATCATAATGGAAGTATTCCTTGATCATTGGCCTGACTTTAAAGTTCTACTCTAAGGATTGTTGTTTTTGATGGTTTCTCCCTCATTAATTGGTTTGTAAATCTCTTAATCACTTCATCTCTTTCAATTTATTAATTGCTTTAATTGAGTGCTTCCTCTAGAATATTGATGTTGATATTAAATTTTCATGAATTTCATAATTGAATTCTAATTTGATTAATTGAAAACTTAATTGAGCAATTATTAGCGTGAATTGAATTAAATTGACATTTGATCACTTGGTTGAATTTTACATTGAATTGATAAAATTGAATATCAAATTGAACTAGTTGATCAATTAGGTTAATGTTGATAGGTTTGTGTTTTTGAATAATTCTTGGCTATTACATTGGTGGATGAGCATACATGTTAGATTAATCACGTTGAGTGCTTTTTTGTGTCGTCGTTGTTGTAGAAAATAATTAAAATTAACATTGGAGAATTTTATTTTAGAACCAACCTATTCAACACCTCCCTTTCTAGGTCAAATTTATACTTTGGGACCTTGAGTGATATCCTAGTGGCATCCCTCCGCATCACATGAGATCTATATATATAATCCAAATATCGATCTATTCATACCTGTAGTACACATATAACTAAGGATAGCCACATCATAACATAAACAATCAGTCAAACTATAAGATCTAATAACGAGTACGCTATACTAATCAATTAGTGTATAATCCTAGTCCTAATCATTATCAGACTATAAGAAGACACTACTTGTGTCTTTATACTAATCATTCATATTTTAACTCTCGGGACCACCTTAGCCCTTAATACTAAGCTTTCATATCAATTCAACATGTTCCCTAAAGTTAATTATATATTAGCCTATACACCAAGTGTCTATTTGCCCAAACAGATATCAAAAGTGTGTTCACGGGTATAAAAAAACCTTAAGGAGGCTCTATTGTGATGTTTCTATATCATTTGAATTTTTTTTAAACTTATAATGACATTTTTATAATTTTACTAGACAAGTTTCACGTCTACCAAGATACTGTCTCGCAAAACGAACCTTGAAAATGGATCTAGAAGGTCCAAAAATCCTAAAGGTGCTTTCTTTGTATTTTATTAACTCATTTAGATATCTATCTATACCTAGAGGCATTATTGTAATTTTACACACTCATGTGGGACCAACACTGTGTTCCAGTTTAATCAATCTGATATCATATTTAGGTTTAGGGCATCTAAAAATGTTGGAAGTACCATTTTCAAATTTTTAATTAGGCATTTAATTACTCAATTTAACTCTAGGAACATTATTGTCAATATACTAGTTTAGATGGAACCACTATGAGGTTTCAATTTTTCCAATCTGACATTGTATTTGAATTTAAGGAATCCAAGAACCTTAGACTAGCCCTTTTAGAATTTTAATTCACACTTTAATTGTTTAATTTAATGCTAGGGATATTTTTTTCATTTTATATATTTATGTAAATGTCCAAGCAGATCCTACAGTTAAGTCTGGAATGCCCAAAAATCTTGGGAATGTCCCTTTTTGAATTTAAATTTTTATTTAAATTCCACTTTAATTAAAGAGGGGTATTTTTGTAACTTTTTGCCAAAAACCGGTTCAATGTTGAACCGGTTCTCACCTTGAACCAAATTAAACCTGAACCAAAACTAGAAGAACCAGCTAGCCTTAATTGGGTGGCCAAACACCTTCGTTTACATGAGAAATGGGCCTACCTAGTAACTCATTGACCAACCCGACCCATGACTCGGCTGACCAGTTAACGTTAGTTAACCCGTTACAAACAACATTGCTGATCATCTTCTCCGTTAGGTTCACTGAAAAATCGAAAAACTCTATTAGTTTTTCCTCGATTTCTCTATACAATATTTGTTCTTTCATCCAATACATGATTAAACATCATTATACCCATTTGAAGTCAAGTTTAGTGGATTGAAAGTGGGTCCCCAATCCCACTGTGTGATTTTTCGGTCACCTGTGCATTTTCTATTTTTTCGCATTTTCTCTACAGCTCTCATATCTTGTTCAATCTAAATGTTTCTAAACACCATTCAGAAGAGTTTTGAACATATTCCATGGATCAAAACAACCATATTTTTTTTTCGAAACTCCTTTTGGTTTTTCCTCGACGATTCATTTCTAGTGGTTCTCTTCTTATTCCTCACCATTTTTGCTTCTATCTCACGTGAATTTGGTTATTAATCATTGTAGGTCTCGAACATAGTCCAAGGAATATCCAAAAATCATAAAATCTATAAGGACCAAGAGAACTATATCCTTTTTCTCTACGTCGCATTGCACACCCATACCTATATCTATATATGTATACACATAGCAAAACACACAAACATGTACGTATACCCTCATATAAGTTGTAAATGAGCTTAAGGGTGCCTAAAATTTCCCTACCTCGTCTTATGGCTTGCAGTTAGAGAGAAGTAGAGAGAGAAAGCTCCAAGCTTTTCTAATGGCTGCCCCTCCGCTGTCCAGGTTGTGACATCTTGGCCCAATAGTATTGGATAATTAAGACTAATGATCATTATCATTGGAGATTAGCCCAAAAGGACAAGGGTAACTTAATTGAAGCAATTAGACTATAAATTTGGAGATATAAGCAAATTGTGTACTATAGCCATTGAATTGGTGGCAATAAATCCTATAAATATGATTGGATGACAAGACTAATATTTTGGTGTCACACCTAATTAGTGTTAATCAATAATTAACACATAGGCAATTTTAGGTGAATTAGTGCACAAGTGCACATAATTGAGGACTATGGTCCCTAAGCCAAATTATGAATAGATGTGGTATTTGGAACATAATGATGTTGATGGACATCATAATGAGATCAAGAAGACATGACTAATAATGTGTGGTTAAGATGAAAGAACCAAGTGTGGTGCACCAACACCATACCTATACAATAGCACACATAAAAATACATATAATATGTAAGTAGTGGAATGTCACGACCCGTAACCCACCCTATGCGGATTATCGGATCGCGACCGCCGCCCCGAGACCCGAAGGCCTCGAGACAAGGCTCATACATAAGAAACAATATCAGACAGTGATGCGACCTGTGGTTGCGGAAGCGTGAAAAACCTTTTTTTTTTTCTTTTTCTTTTCTTAAAATAAAACATCTGCCGCATATCCGTCTGATACTGCCGCTCTTCATAGCAGTACACATAAATATAATAATCAGAGCATAATAATATTAACTAAAGGTTTTTACATAGTACATATCCAAATGCCCCTCGGGCTTAAGTACATAATTGTCTAAAAATTTCCATTACAAAAGTTTGACTGATAATGGGTCCTACTACTACCAAAATATCTCCAAGGACCTATTGGAGTTGCCATTCATTGCTCCCCAAATTGAGCAAGTGTCCAACCTTGATCATCGCTGAAAAATGTTAGGGAGTGGGGTGAGCTTCGAAAAGCCCAATGAGTAATTCCTACATCTGTCATGGGTTTTCAATTGGTAGAGGTTTCGTACATGAGAGTTTATAAAACACTCAACTGCCAATTGGTCGTATACTTGAACATAGAGAACATGCATTCTTAAAATATGTAGCTTTGAAACATTCAAGGTATTCAAGCTAGAACATGTATTTTCATAAAAGAGTATGTGTATTTCAGAACATGTAACTTAAAATCATGTAAACATGTATAGTGAAAATGGGGGATAAAACCTGCTTCCACTTCCAAAATCGTTTGTCATATTTTCTCTCTAATTAGGTGGAATCTGTTTCGAACCAGACTCCCATTTTATGTATATGTGGAGATATCTCATTTGCCTGGGGGATTAGATCCTGCTACCGGGCATTTCACATGATAGATCCGTTGGGTTCCGTACAACCCTCCTCACTACCTATGTGATTATGCACATGATAGGTCCGTTGAGTTCCGTACAACCCACAACACTACCTATGTGCTTATTATTTATCTTGCAAAACGTTTGTGATATGACTTTTATATAAAAGCCTTTTATGAGTATTTAAAACATGTGACGTATAACTTTGCAGTGATGCTTCAAGAGTTGCAATAATCAAATTCAGAATATTTGAGGAAATCAGACATGCTAACTATTTTGAAAAGGAAACATTTACGAATATAAATATGTAAATAATCGTGGAGCATGTCATAGCATAATGTTTAAGAAAACAGAAATCATGAATACTGAATTTGATATATCAATGCTGTAAATATCTTGAACTTAAAAACATTCGTTGAAATCAGTGGAGTTTAAGCCTCCACTTCAAATGCAAGATTACTCACCTTGGTCCTTTAGGGTTAGCTCTACAGAGGCGCCTTCCCTTTACCTTTCTCTTTCCTTAGCCTATCAAGATTTATGAAGATTCCATAAATTCCATATGTGCTAAAACAATTTCACAACTCACTAAGTGTAGACTGTGAGAAGCCTAAATTCTTATACTGGTCCTACTTGTAACCGTATTATAGATCTAGCACTTATGTACTTAATGATAATAATATTACCTGCGACGCCATTCGGCTAAGGTTTCCGTGTTCTCTCTTTCTTCTTCCATTTTCCTTTTTTCCTCCTTCTTTTTCTTGGCCTCTGCCACCATGGCCTTGGTGGGTGATTTGAAAATGAATGGGCTCATCGAGACGACTTCTGTCACCTTGGCTATCCTGACGAATCTGTCGATCACTCTCTGACGATGCAACAGTTCTTGCATGAAGGCCTGTTGTTTTGGGTCCTTGGCCCTTTGGGCCTTGGTCATGATCGTGTACTTGGGTCGTTGTTCTTCCATAATTATCACCTAAGATCAATTTGTGAGTTAGAAATTCTATTTTAAGATTGATGTGTTGTCGTGTCTTTTTCATAATTCACGTCCTCGTATACGCCGTAGATTAGTACGTTGGCATTACCTCAATTTATAGTCATTTGACAGATTTTATTCAACAAATTTTATGTTTTTTATTTTAGACATTTCTTTTGGTCAAATAGACTCTACCATTGAGTCCAGAGCGTCGAAGAAAGTCAGTTTAGGCTTTCGTAGAATTTAATTCGGCTTAGGGCATGTTAGGGGTATTTTGGTAATTTATACCTTAACGTGTCTAAATTTTTCAGAGTCCCGCCTTGTGAAACGGACCCTACCATTAGATTCAGAATGTTTGAAATAGTTAGAATCCACTGTTTAATTATTTTATTTGGACTTCATTTGACTTATTTATGGGGTAGGGGCATTTTGGTCATTTTGACATTCTTAGGGGTCTTTAATTTTTCAGGACCTCATCTCATGTCGAGGACCTCACCAATGGACTCAGGAGATCCGAGATAGTAAGATTACATATATAACTTGTAATTTTTGGACAACGGGCTATTTCGGAGTATTTAATTAAATTAATTTCATTTAATTAAATTAAATTATAAAATGTAATATATATATTTTTAAAGGGGAATAAGTGTAACACCACGATCCTGTATAATTAATAATTAAATATTAATTATTAATTAATACCAGCTCAGAGAATAATCAAGGGAATTAACCCTAATCTCCCGACGGTCAAGATAGACCGATAAAATAATTAAAACATGTTCGAGAATAGGATACAATACCCGAACCTAATTACCAATTAATTAGGTGAAATAATGTCAATTTAACACTGACGGAATTCGAATTAATTAACCACGGAAATCCCGAATGACTAATAAATGACACGGAACCTCTGACACTGTAGATAACTGAAATATAAAACTCTCGGAACAAACCGCATCGAAAAAGGAGTTACGGAATGAAAGTTATGAGGCAAACACTGAAACTAAATTACTGCGTAGCCAAACGTGGCCTTAGCCCAAAATGGTGAAAAATGGCCAAATTGGTGGTCAAGGGGAATTGAACCCTTGACCTATGGAGAGAATGAATTCCATCCAAAAATTAAACCAAGTGGCCACCAGCACCTTTGTGCCCATATACACAACTTAATGGTATATAACACTGAATTGCCCCAAGCTGCCACCCAAACTGACCAATGGCAACCCATGCAAACCCCACATGATTGACTGAATCACCCCTGCATCAGCCCACCTCAGCTCACATGACTCTCTGATTTTCAATCACCTTAACCCTGCACATACATATAGAGATATATATATGTATAAGTGTATATATATTATACATAATATTGTGATTCATTTTGGTCACAAATAGGTTCTGTGTATAAACCGGAATAGAGGAAGTGAGGCCTTACGTGCGAGTGAGACTGATTGGTTAGAGGGAGAGGGCTGCATGTGTGTCCATGGCTTGGGGGTATGCAAGCTTATGCTTGCCTACGGTATCCATGGAATGAAATGCACAAGGGAAGGAAAGGAACTGAAGATGCACGACCGACTGAGGCACACCTGGAGTGCCAAAAATCAAGAACCGAGCCATGGAGGAAAGCAGCCACTGTCTTAAAGGTAAACACCAAAGTTTGCCAAATTTCTGTTTTGATTTGTTGGTGTTGTTCCGTAAATTTTTAGACCATATAAACTGTATACATAAGCTCCTGTGAGACCTTAGAACTGTCATGAACTAACTGGGAGGGTCGAATAGGGTAGAAAACACAAAATCGTGTATCAACCTCCATTAATGGACCATGGAAATTGGGTCTGATTCGACCTCACAAAAGCTGAGTTTTGATGGTCTAGAACTGATCTAGACACTGAGAGGGTTTCAAATATCATCACCCGCGACCCAAAATCGCATGGGAAGGCCCTCAAAACCGAAGCTACTGCTTTCGGCCATGGAACCCAAATCCTGTAATCGGCTTTTAGATTGAAATTTATAAACGGGGACCTGAAACCCATAAGACGTGGGTCACAACAAGCCAAATATCACCGGATTTGGTTGAGAAATGAGGCCATACGGTGGAGTTGCAGGTCGCGTGATAATGGTGATGAACCGAGCACCATGCGCGGTTTCGAGCCACCAAGTGAATGTCAAATTATTGGCTTGGCATTCAAAAGAGTTTTGGAATGGAAAACAGTGAAGATCCATGCCCAAAAACTCATGAAATTGAGTTTAAAAAACCTGCAGCTTTACGGTTACTGTTCAGCGCTCGTGGGGAAGACGATGAACAGTGACGGGCACGGGTCTTGGACCTGGATCGGGTTCGGGTCAAATCCGACCCACCCGCAAATCTGAATAACCCCAAACGGCAGCGTATTGTGGTGATTAAATTGAAATCAGGCTTGTTTGGTTACGGGCTTAACAAATTGAAATTGATTTAGGGGCATAACCTAAATACGGATAGGGGCCAATTGGGGATAAGAGGGATATCATATCCCGGTTCTCTGAAGGTAACTAGACCGGATGGTTTAGGGAAATTTGGACCGGTTCACTTGGTGAACCCTAGAACCAAACGGTTCTGAAACTATATTTTATTAAATTCTGTTTTGGCCCCACAGCTTTCTAAAATTACATATTGACCCCCAACAGTTTTGGGATATTATATAGTGGCCCAGATTTTGGACAAATTATACATTTAAGCCCCTGGTAATTAATTAAATAATAAAATAATTATTTAATTATTTTATTAAACAGGTAAAATTACAATTTTACCCCTGGACATTAAATATGTCAAACGGAGTCCAAATAAATTAAATAAATAGTGTATTTTCACTATTTCAAGCATTCTGGACTCAATGGTACAGTCCGATTTTGGAAATACAGACCCGTAAGTGATAAATGACCGAACTGCCCCTGATGGTACCCAGACCCAAATAAAAATATCAGATAGCCTATTTTGACTATCTCGGGCATTCTGAACTCAACGATGAGGTCCGTTTAATGAACCGAGGTCCCAAAAAATACAGACACGTAGGTGTAAATGACCGAGTTGCCCTTAATGATACCCAGGGCCGATTAAACATAACAGACAGTCCAATTTCACTATGTTGGACGCTCTGGACCCAATGGTGAGGTCCATTTTATGAACTGACATGCCGAAAAATACAACACATGAAATTACCAAATTACCCCTGATACCGTACGAGACCTAAACAAAGTCCGATTGGGACGAGACTGATACCGGTAGGAGCCCAGACACTGGTGAGACTGTATACTTGATTAGATGACGAATCGGGGTCAGAATTACACAAAACATAAAATAACCAAAATACCCCTGAGCACTGTAAGTGCAAAATAGAGGTCGAATAAAGGTCAAACTGATCTGATAAATTATCATAGGGATAATTATGAACACTGAAGGGCTAAATAAGACTCCGAGACAGTCAACGTGTAAAACGAGAAATGACTGATGTGTCCCGACGATCTAAAGCAGATACCAAATGAAGTCCAAAGGACTTACAAATTTATACATGAGATATATGGGATATTCTGAGGACCATAACAGGGTCCGGGATAAGAATGGAAAAATTACCATTTTTGCCCCTAAGGTTGAATGAGTGCCTGACTGATAACAATTGAAGTCTAAATGACTTAGGATATAATCCTAATAACTGCTAAGCCTAATTAAAGAATGAAATAGCCTCGGGTGAGACCCAATGGAAGGGCGATAGGCTACTAGGCTATCTTAGGTAATCCAATAGATACCTAAGATGATGAATGAGACCTGAATGGATGAGTTCTGATCTGTCTGTGATTGATGATTATTATTCAGGATATACATGGAGATGCCTGACGTACCTGGAGGTTATCGGATTATTTATGCAAGGAAATAAGCGTAAAGTTGGTGAGAAACTTCTGACACTGTTTTGATACTGTCCCTTGATCTACTAATTTTTTTTGAATGCCATACGGTTTAAATGTAATTATTTAAATGCATTCTTTTCGTACTATATCACTTATGACATGGTTTTAGTCTTTTTTAAATAATTGACTATATTCCTGATCCCTGTGCTAGCATCTCGTACTGTTTTGCCCGTTTTGAACTGTTAAGATAAAATGGATATATTGAACCATTATTTCCGGAACGATTAAATAAACCATGTGATATAGACAAAGAACAATATTTTGTTGTATCGTACCGCTTTGTATAGTATACTGTCTGAATGCTATATTGTTTAAATGTATGTACTTAATGTACGCCCTTTGTACCACATTCCACGTGATGTGCTTGTGTCCTTCGAATTAGGAATTCCGTTCAGTTCGGTTATGTGCTATCCGTGAATGATATGTCTGCCTCGATTGATATGTTTCGTCCGGTTCAGACATGTTCTGTCCGTTAATGATGTTAAGTCCGCCTTGATTGATATATGGTCCAGTTCCGTTGTGTACTGTCCATTGATGATACGTCTGTCTTGATTGAAACATTGTTCAGTCCAGTTATGATTAGTTCCGATAGTGATGTGTCCCTGACTTGATTGTTATATTGTTTCTACCCAGTTCCGTTATGTTGTGTCCTGTTCATGATTTGCCTGTGTCTTGATTAGTGTATTGTTTCCATTTAGTTTCGTTATAATTTTATCCGTTCGCGGTATGCCTTTGCTTGACTGATGTATTGTTTCTGTTTGATTCCGTTATATTCCGTCCGTTGATGATATGTCTGGCCTGATTGATAGATGGTCTAGTTCCGTTATGTTTCCGTTCTGTTATTGGTGTGCCTTGTCTTGATTGATCTTGTTCAACTCCGTTATGTTCTAGCCATTGATAATATGCCCCTGTCTTGACTGACTTATTGTTCCCACTCAGTCCCGATTGTGATTCGTTCCGTTAATGAAAAGTCTGTGTCTTGACCGATATATTAGCAATAGTTATTGTTTTGACCGATTGGTTATGTCATGTTCCGATCCGTTTGTATTGTTTGTTCGATTCTGTTTTATTGTACTAGACTGCTTATGAAATGGATTTATAAAAATAGTTATTTTTGAAATGACTAAATTATCCATGTGCCTTGGAAGCACAAAACTGGTTTTGAAACCCATGATAGGGAACCTGTGTTACTCACTAGGCTTATTTAAGCTCACCCCATTATTCTGACATTTTTCAGGAATTACCTCCATTGGATTAGAAGGTACGATGACATGACGTGAATAGGCCAAGTGGCATCGCAAGTAAGGATCTGACGGCACTGAATTGTAGAGACTGGTTTATTGTGGATTGAACCTAGTTATTCCGGTGAGTGGTATGTTATGACTGACTTGACTGATATATACTAGATAGACATGGCTCATGGAACTAATGGTACTCTAGAGATATTAGATCTGCTCTGTTGTTATATGCTTGATTTTAGATATGCTCTGAGATTAGAATTGTTGACTGACTGGATTTAGTCTCGCTCTGTGATACATATTCTTATGATGGATAAGTGAGTTGCATTCCCGTGACACAAAGAAAAAGTTTTAAATTCTGTTGCATCTGACCCTACAGTTGGAGTGCAATTCGTCGAAAAGTTCAGAATTTGCCTTTGGTTGGTCGCGTCACGACCGACTGGCAGTCACGTCCTCGACATCCGCGTAAGGTGGGGTTCGGGATGTGACAATAAGTGACAGGTTGAATAGGGTGGCACGCTGGCCAGCGTGTCACCTCCCTCCCCATATACCCGAGTTCGAGTCCCACCAGGTGCAATGCACCTTTTATTTTCTGATTTATTTTATATATATTATATATATAAATATTGCCCATACGTGACACACGCGCATGCGTGGCCGAGTGGAAAGGGTTGGGCTTACGCGCGTGAGGATGGGGCTTCGAGTCCTAGGGGCTTCGGCTCCTTTTTATTTTTCTCTGTTTTCGTAAACCAAACAGCGAACAAGTGTATTAAACCGAAATAAGCCACGCTATTCGCGCCTGGTTTATTGAATTTGGGCCATAACCGTATAGCCAAACACATTGAATCAGGGTTTTAAAACCCTTAAGCCAAAACGGCCACGTTTTAATAATGCGATGGCCTGCCCGTGAGCCACCACGTGTCCCGAGTTAACTCAGTGACTCGATTCAAACAGTGAGTCGACTCGGTCGTCTTCCCTACAACTATCACTAGTGTTGCCCTAGCTACAGTTTTCCTTTCCCTTCAATTTCATGAACTTTGGTTCAGTCATTTGCTGCTGTTTTCGACCTAAAATGTTTCTAACATCTTAAGGATCATCTTGGCATTCATTTGGAGGTTCGAATGTAGTTCAAAAGCTTCGTTTGAGCCACGATAATCCGAACCTGTAAACCATTGGTTCATGCTCGTTCCTCCATCATTTTTAGTGAGGTTGGGCTTATTTTGATCCCCTCTTCATGAGGATTCAATCCCCATTCATATTTGTTGGTTTAAATGAGAGTTTAAGGGTTTGGGTTGTAAACCCGTAACCTGCAAGTTGGTTTTTGGAAGGCTTTCTTTGGGATTTTTGATCGCGTATACATGTTTTTAACATCCTCTTAGAGTCTAGTTGAGGTTCCAATAATCCAAACAAGGTTTCGTTCACATGATTTCAGACCTGCTTTTAGCAAGGTCCATCAATGGCGGTTTTCATGGGTTTGGTGTTTTCTAAGTGTTTTCAAGCTTAGATTTCATGCTTAATCACATTTATCTACCTTAAACATCATATATATAAAATCTAGAAGTTAAAACAGTTCATGCATAGGGAAATTTTCTAGAGAGAGAAAGTGAGGGTTTTTTGTGTTTTACCTCTAACAGTGGCTTTCTCTCTCTTTCCTTCTTCCTCCGAGACCTCTCTTCTATCCTTCTGAATGCCCAGAGCTCTCTCTCTCTCTTTCTCTATGGCTGATCGGTGGAGACTTGGTGTGTACACCATGTATGGCCATATGTATAATTGGAAGGTTTAATGGCCATTAATTGCCCCTCACTTCACCCCCTTACTCCATCAGATCAGTGGCCATACCTCTCCCTATTCATCTTCACCTAATGGCCATATAATATTCACACCTAGTACAAGCCACCTTACCTATCTTAAATTCCATGTTTCCTTCATGTATATACATATATATATATATATATATATATAACATTACATATTACTCAACACACTCACACACACGGCTGATATATTTATATACATATATATTTATATATTTTTACTAAATTTTCCCATGTTTATTTCATTATTAATTTATTTATTCAATTAATTATACTTTATCAATTAATCATTATATTTTATATTAATAATAATAAATACTTAATTTCTCATATTAATAAATTAATTTTATTAAATTAATTTATTATTATCTTAAGGCATAATATTTATCTCCATTTTTCATATCCTCGAAATACGTGTCACATGACCCCACATTCTCGGGTCGGGGTATTACATTGGAGATTAGCCCAAAAGGACAAGGGCAACTTAATTGAAGCAATTAGACTATAAATTTGGAGATATAAGCAAATTGTGTACTATAGCCATTGAATTGGTGGCGATAAATCCTATAAATATGATTGGATGACAAGACTAATATTTTGGTGTCACACCTAATTAGTGTTAATCAATAATTAACACATAGGCAATTTTAGGTGAATTAGTGCACAAGTGCACATAATTAAGGACTATGGTCCCTAAGCCAAATTATGAATAGATGTGGTATTTGGGACATAATGATGTTGATGGACATCATAATGAGATCAAGAAGACATGACTAATAATGTGTGGTTAAGATGGAAGAACCAAGTGTGGTGCACCAACACCATACCTATACAATAGCACACATAAAAATACATATAATATGTAAGTAGTGGAATGTTCTATAAAATTCTACTCACCAAGTCAGCTTTAATTAGAGGCTAAACAAGTCATTAGACAGACTAATCTAAATTAAGCCTAAGCTTTGAGGTGTCAAGTTTGGGACTAGTCAAAAGAACGGTGGAAAAAGTGATTGGTCACAAAGGAGGCAAGAGACATGTATAACTCTTTCTCTCGATGAACATATATATGAGCATGCAAAATATAATACTGGAATTACAATATTCTCTAGCCATTTACACCCTTGTATAGAGATAGAGAGGGTAGAGAAAGAAAGAGAGAAATGTAGAATTTGTGCATGCGTGTGTGAATATGCAAGAAGATATTCAAAATTAGAGACCAAAGATGGACTTAAAAGCTGAAAAAAACTCAAAGCAAGCTCAAGAAGGATGAGAATTACAAAGGGAAGGGCTACCATGAGGTAACCCAAATTTGGTTTCTCTCTCTAGAATTTTAGTATAAAAGTTACTGTTTTAAGGCAATGTAACGTTTTATACTTGCATACAATGGAATTTACATATTAAATACACTAAGAAACCAAAACAAAAAAGGTCAAAAAGTAGGGGAACCAAATCAAATCGCCATTAAAGTAAGCTCATGAGGTGGGTTAGATATCGAGGGAAACCAAATAGGTTTTTAATGTTTGGAACTTAAACTAGATGTTAAATAGTTCACAGAACTACAAATATTATGTGAAATGACCCTAAGACTAGGGAGAACCATCGAGTTGCAAAAATTGGTCCAAAATGGAACATGTTAAAATCAATCCTTAAACTTAATTTTTGAATGTGGAATGAAACCCCATGGCTTAAGGATTACAACAGAACAAACCATGCACAATTTGGTTAAGAAAGGGCATGCCATAAGTGATTTATAGTCATCATAGTTGAACTTAGAATCAAGCTCTACAATGGGTTTCAAGACTTAAAACCAATGAAAAAATGGAGACTAAACTTCTAGAAACTAAATAAAATTGAAAACAGGAAGAAATAAGGTCGGGAATGGCACAAAATTACGTCTGAAAACCTTTAGGGTTTCCTAATAGAGTTACGTTGTGCATGGGGAAGGCGATGAACAGTATTGGGCAGATGAGTTGGGCTTTAAATAGGTTTGGGTCAACCCACGAATAAACGGACCCAACCTTTAGTGGAATGGTGTCGTTTTGACGTAGGTTTAATTAATTGTATATGTGACACGACGTTGTTTTGATGACACCATGTCGATGCAGTGATGACACGTTGGATCGTTCCGAACTGGTCAGTTCACAAGGGCTTAGCCACGATTCACTTATTAGTAACTCGGACCAATAGGCTTATAGGAAAA
Organism: Nyssa sinensis; assembly: GCA_008638375.1. NCBI lineage: Eukaryota > Viridiplantae > Streptophyta > Magnoliopsida > Cornales > Nyssaceae > Nyssa > Nyssa sinensis. The sequence goes on along the minus strand of CM018049.1, from coordinate 15,901,455 downwards.
TTTGAGGGGTTCTTAACAGTTAACATCCGAACCAGCGGGTTTAACTCTAATACATGAACCGTAAGTTTTCCTAATTGGATTTCAACCCTAGAATTTTATGGAAATTATGAATGGGCCAAAATTAATTAATAATTAATTTAATGCCCTCTTATAATTAGATAAAATTACTATTTTACCCTTACACCTAAATGTGATGTAATTAAGGCCAATTGAAATGCAAGGAGAGGCATTTTCAATATTTTTTGGGCATTTTGGATTCAATGGCAGAGTTTGATTTGGGAATTGGACCTCGAAATATATGAATGGACAAATGGGACTAATTCCAAATGAGTTCTAAACAGTTAATTAAGCTACCAAATGAACCCTAATGACCACGAGGGTACCTACCTTAATGTTTTTCAACATTTTAGACTCAATAGTTTTCGTCAAACGAGGTACCAAAATACAGATACATAGAAATGGGTAATTCCTAAACTATCCTTAGTGATATATGGGCTACCAGACTGATTGGAAAAATACAGGAGAAAGGCATACCCAACATTGTTGGACACTCTAAACCTAATAGAGAGGTCAAATTAAGCATTCGAGAATCTGAAGATGGTCCCGCATGAAAGTGAAAAATTATGAAAATGCCCCTAAACCTAAAGTAAGCTATTGGAAGGCTAATTAAGATCTAAAAAGGCTAAGTTTAATATCTTCAAAATTTTGGACCCAACGGTGACATCCATTTGGGAAAAATAGAACTCCAAAACAAACTAAAAAAGGACTAAAACATCCCTAAGACTTAATCAAGCTACCTGAAGGGTATAAAAAGTAAAGAGGGACCCATAACAATGTTTATAAGAGCCTCTAAGCCTAAAATGAGCTTTGTTTAAGATAATTGGGTACCTAAGACATGAGATAAGAATGGTAAAATGATCATATTACCTTTAAGACTTAATTAAGTAATCATATGAACTCAGAAAGTAAAAAAGGGACCTACCATGATTGAAGGACCATAAGGAGTCAAAGATGAACTCCATTTAGGAAAATTAAGTACCGAACAATATAAGACATGAAATTGGTAAATGGCCAAAGTTTCCCTAAAGGCTAAAGTAAGTTAAGAGATGAAATAAAAAGCATTGAAAACCCTAGTTAAAGAACTTAAGAGAATCCTACATAGTAATACTAAGTTAAAAACGAAACTAATATTAAGTAAAAGATACTTTAAGCCATGATGAGTGCTAATGAGTATCTTTATGTTAATCCATGATTTACGATCACCAGTAAAAAAATGGAGATGAGATGAATGGTAAAGAAGGTTGTAAGGATAAGACTATGGACTTTAGACCATAGGTGAGTAACCTTGTACCTTGAACTAGTGCTATTTATGTAAATTTCATTTTTGTAAATAACTTTCTTACTTAAATGAAATTTTGTTTTGATAATGATAAACATGCTTTTTATTGCATTATAAATGTTCTACAATCCTGGATAGCTTTAAGTTAAAAGTTTTGTAATATCTGTTTTGAATGCCATCACACATGCCTTCCTATACATTATTACACCTCGCCAGGGGTTTTTTTAGAAGAATCATGATATACATATGACCAAGGGTTTCTTAGTCGATAGGCCTTGAATGCCATGAGCTTTAAAATACTAGCCTCACCATGTGACCACTTATGATCTGACTCAGTCTGCTATAACCTTTTGATATGTCCTATTCTATTTTGATTATACTATACACTTTGTCATGATGGCATGAATCATTTTTATATGATTATCTCAAGCTTTATCTAAAGTTCTATTTTGTTCTGTTATGTTCTGTTTGAAAAACCTACTGGCATGTCTTGAACATTTTGTAAAGGTCAGTAAAGTTCAATAAGGTTTTTGTATAAGCATGATTTGTATTGCTAGTAGCTTTAAATATTTTCCAAACGCTATCCCCATAAATGTATGTTCAAGTTTCCTTAGAATCTAGGACATGGCACCAGCGTTACTCATGAGCTTTTCACAAAGCTCACATGGGTTCATTCATGTATATTTCAGGTACTCTAGAGAAAGGAAAAATCTATAAGCTATGAATGGACAATCTCTAAGCCTAGAGGAATTCACCAAATGATGACTACCAAGAGTAGGCGATAACTTAGTGCAAAACTGAAGTAAGCAAGACTAGTAGACCTCAGTTAGAAATGTTAGTCTTAAATTTGTACTGCAAAGGGGCCCATGCAAATGTAAACTCTGATTAGTGATGTACAATGTACAATTATGATTTAGTTCTATTTTGTCAAGTGTATTTTCATTTCAAAAAAAATTTACTCATGAAATTTTGCTGCAAACTAAAGTTAAAATAAATGCATTTAACCTAGAACCGAATCGAAGGCCTCACAACCAGTCGCATTTCGCAATATACAATCCATATAGAGTGGGTTTCGAGATGTGAAACAAGTTGTCCAACCTCTGCATAAAATCCACTCTTCTTTTTCTTCTTATTTTTCTCCTTCTTCCTTTATTGTTCATGGTTTTCACTGTGACACACACACACACACACATGTATACACATAATTATATACACACCTCACTCACTGTTTCATTCTCATCAACACATAACACACTATTTTACACACTCTCACTCACTCATTTCTTCCCACCATGGTTGTTTCACAACCAACAAACACATATATTACCTACATACTCATGAACATACACGACCATGAGAAAGGGTGAGATGGAGAGACAGAACAATTTTTAAACAAGAGAAAGATTGGTTTGCCGCCTAAGGATGAAAAAATAGGGAGGAGGAAATAGAAAAATATGATGGAGAGATGTCTCTTTTAAGTCCTATCCTCGTCATTCACACCCACTATTTGTCTCTCTAAAGTGCACATCTCACACACACAAGTTACTTACACATTAGATCCCTTTTTGCCCAATCCAAATAGGGACACTTGGCATTGTCTAGAAAACCTAACTAAGCTTCTTGAGGAAGCTTCCAATGTGCTACGTGGTCTGTTAGCCAAATGTGTACCCACACATGCCTAAAAATAAATTGTATTAGAATCACACCAAAATTAGCACCCTAGTTAATTTCAACGTGTTGATTCCAAATATGCCCTTTGTTTCTCCAAATTAGATCATTAAAATTTTAATGTTTATTTGTGTCCTGTATTTGACTATGTGTCCCCGTGGCCCACACTAGTTCGGAATAAATTGCTAAAACTCCAATTTAGTCTTACAATGTCATACTGGTGATTTCTTAACTAATTTTACAATTTTTATAACACATAGTTAAATTAATTAACTATCTGACATCAATTTAATTAGACTAAAAAATTACCAAATTACCCTTTCATAATTTTCCAATTCTTTACAAGTTTGAGGATCCTAGCCTAGCATACATACTCACATGAGCTATGTAACCATTATCTATCAAAATGAGATTGGTGGGCTTCAAGTGAGCTCAAAGGAAAGAAAGTGGTTGGACATAAATCCATGTGAAGTCTTATGGTGAGCATTAGGGGTTTAATAAACTTGGAGCAATAGTAAGTTGAGGTCATCTAAGCTTAGAGTTGCTTTCTTTTGGTTCTTTGAAGATGACTAGGAGATATTTGCACCTAATAGAGGTATAGAGGTGAACTGCGAACATTAAAATCCAAATTATGTGGCCAATACAGATTTATTAAAAGCATAAGAATACTACAAAAAATCATATAAATCTTATCTGCTTTTATCAGTGTATCTTATATATATATATATATATATACTACAAGAAGTAAGGCTAACCTTTTTCGAACTATTTTAATTAATATTTAGTGTTTACACCTTCACTAATGCTTAGAAGCTAATCGTCTGCCATGTGGATATGGCCACATGATTAAAGTAATCTTATGCTCAATACCTGATGATTTGCCAAAGTGTTGGATTGTTCCCATTGGGATTAGTAGTCTTCAAGGCTAACATAGATAAGAAAAGAGTACAAATCTCTATAGTGTAGGATCAATACAACAACGACCAAGATGATGGATGCAAGACACTTTAAGTGTAGAGAGTTGGGCATCTATCCAACGTGGGTTGAAGACTAAGGGCATGGCAATGAGAACATCCAATTGTAAGGACATCCATCAATGAGAACGCATAGAAAATTACTAAGTCTATAATTATGGGCAACTTGTCAGCAATGCCAAAATGTTTTAATGTATGAAGTGTGTGTGTGTGTGTGCAAACCTAACCCAATGCATCCAAACCATTACCAATGCTTATCATTGTGAACACTACACTATTTGAATCTGATCACAATGCTACAATGCTTGAGTGAATACAAGGCTTGAGAATATTACTCATAGAGACTTGGACACAATACAACTCGATAAATTTTTGTTAACATAGATTAGCCAATACAAACATAGACTACAAATCATAATAGAAATAATAATCAAATAAAAATATTGAAAACTCTCCCAATATCTAACTAATTCTGTCAAACTTATCATTTCCTTTTGTCACATATGTCGATCAATTATTATAAAAAATTATTATTGATAGACCATAATATGACCACAGTACTAACAACATGACGTGTGTCCCTCAGAAGTTCTTCAGTATACAGATCACAAGGGTAACCATCCTTCTGATCAGTTGGCATATGGAATATAGAGGCAAGACATTCTGAGTTGGTCACCGCCTTCTATGGCATACTGACCTCAGAATAAGGAAACAAAATTTAATACAGAAATCATTATCTATGGATATCTCGAAATCTTTACTTTCATGGCTTCTAATACTACTCAACTTAGGAGATCTACATCTTATAAATAATGTTATAAGGGTACACATTCAATTTATATTCAATTCTTCTATTGAATTATCATCTTTATTTCCTTTACTAACTTTATCATCAGAGCAGCTACCATCGAAGCCTTCCTGATGACCCTTTGACCACAAGTTCTTGATAAGCAGTTCGGGAGAAAAAGCCTTTAGACCAAAAAGTGCAACATCAGTTTGGTGCTGCCTGTGGGAACAACTATCGTTTTCATTATTTTACGTTAGGAACTATGCCTATTTTCTTAAAATACCAATGGCTCGGAACCTTCATCCTAGAAGGAATCCTCCAAACCCTCAAAATCAACCTTTTGCTGGAAGAGGACGGGGACGAACACTCGTTCATCTACAACAACAGTTTGATCGAATTTAGTGGTAGTTTGATTAGATGCAGGAACAACTCACAACCATGTCATAGGCTCTAGCCTCATTGGCTAAAAACCAACGACACAATCTTCTTCTCCCAAACAACACTGTTCACGGAGGACCACAACTTTCTGTCACCACCATGGGTGGAGGATCCCATAATGAAGAGCTACCCAACAAGCAGCTGATGCACCCCTATGGTACTGCCTAGATGGGAACTGATCCTTAATCATCAACAGTTTTTGGAAAAGGACTGCCATCATTCCATTCTACCATACATTACCAAAGTAGGACAAGAATACTAATCTCGACTACCTCTGGAGCCAATCCAGCACACCAAGGACATCAGCCTCCCGAAGTCCCGCGTCCACCAGTCTTGGGAGATGAGCATCTTTCTACCACTGCAAGATAGATCCCCTCGACGAATCCAAGACTTAGAGACAAGGGGCAGGATCAGTAACGGGCATCAGTGGCACAACAAAACGTACCCAGGGCCCTTTAAAGGGTAGAGGAGATAGCAGATTCTTAAGATCAAATGATCTCGACCAAGAGATTCTATGTCCCTCCAGAACAAGATAAGTTAAGTAAATTGCTCGGTAGATTCTCCACACCATTCATTCCAGCCATAATGATGGAAGAACGACCCAAAAAAGTTGATTGTCCCAAAATTTACTCTCTACAATAGGTCTCAAGACCTTAGTGACCACCTATCTTATTATCATCATACAATGGCTTTACACAGGGCTACTGACACCTTTATGTGCCGAACCTTTGTGACTAGTTTGAAGGATATCCCTTTCAAGTGGTTTTATAACCTCTCTCAAAACTCAGTCAATAAATTTTATGAGTTCAGCAGGCAGTTTCTTGACCATTTTTTGACAAGTAGGAAATTAAGAAAAAGGCCAGGGTTCTTGTTGACAATTAAGCAGGCAAAGGGAAGGTCACTAAGGGAATACGTAGCTCGCTTCAATACCGAGTTGATAGAGATAAACAACTGTAGTTCAAATTTCCTGTTGGCTGGCCTTACTTTAGGACTATGACCTAAACGCTTTCAGGACTCTTTAACCAAGAATCCTCCAGCCAACATGGTAACACTCATAGAGAGAGCATGAAAGTACGTATATCAACTTAGAAGATACCAAAGGTTCCTTTCACAAAGCCAAAGAACAAACTCAGAAGGATGAGCAAGTTCAGAAGAGAGACAACAAGGACAATAAGAAGAGAACTCGAAGTCCCGACAAAGGAGCAGCCTCAAGAGCATAGAATATCTCTAGCTCTAGAAGGAATGGGACTTATACCTTGTTAAATGCCTCATTCACTCATATCTTCTAGTCGGTCTAGACTCGTGAAAATCTAAAATGGCCAGAAGAACTAAAAGTAATCCAGAAACAAGGAATAAAAACAAATATTACGATTTAAAAAAAAATAGGACCATACCACTAAGGAGTACAGAGCTCTAAAATAAGAGATTGAGTATCTTATTAAACGTGGGTGCCTAAGGGAATTCATCTGCTAAGACAGAAGATAGAACCCAAGAGATGAGAGACCCCTTTAAAAGAGGCCAGATCAGAGACATGATCAGAGGGCACCGCGAAAAGATCAACAACAACCAGACAATCAGCAGGTAATCTTCGTACTTCGTGCTGATAATACAGTAACAGGAATGTCTAACAGGGCCAGAAAAAAGGTACACCCATGAAGTAAGGTAGAACCCAAGATTATTCAGATCTCATCTATTGAGAAGAGGAGTATAATAGTACTACAAATACAGTTCTCTAAGCTAGACCTTATCTAGAAACACTACCCCCATAGCAATGCCCTAGTTATCTCTCTTAAAATAGCTAATTTTGAGATTGTGAGGGTTCTTGTGGATACTGAAAGTTCTACTAATGTCTTATTTCATGGACCCTTTAAGCAGATGAAGCTAGACCAAAAGGATATCGAGCCAACCATCTCAGTAATGGCAAGATTCAATTGGCACCTCAGTTTCCTACTAGGGAGAATTAAGCTGCTGACCACTATTAAAGAAAGAGATAATTAGAAGATTCTGATGTCTAAATTCATAGTTCTAGATGCCAAGTCTCTTTATAATGTCATAAGTGGGAGACCTTGTATTCATCAAATAGGGGTAGTCACATCCACTTTGCATCAATGCCTCAAATTCTTACACGATGCCAAAATCTTAACTGTTAAAGGTTGCTAGCCTACTGCTCGGGAATGCCATGCCATCACACTTAAGGAACAGCCTTCTAAATAAAAATTATAGTACCATCTTAGAGGATAAAATTCCTCTACTACGTATCCACTCGACATTGAGGAATATCCTTTTGAGATTGAAGAATCATTAACTGCCCGATGAAGGGATAACTTAGTTAAACCAAAGGAAAAGGTTATAAATGTGTTTATTAGTAGCGAGGTGGAAGCAAAGTATTTATAGGTCAGATCAACTTTATGCCCTACAGAGCAGGCAAAACTAATTGAGTTCTTGAAACATAATCTCTCAGTGTTTGCATGGGAAACCAAGAATATAGAGGGAATAGACCCTGATTTCATCTCTTATAAGTTTATGACAAATCCAGATCATCCTCCTATGAGACAGAAAATGAGGATGTTTGCTTTAGAGCACCACAAGATCATCAATAAGGAAGTTCCAAGATTACTTGATACTAGGATGATAAGGGAGTTATTCTACCCAAAGTGGATCACCAATACAATCATCACAAAAAAGAAAAATGGAAAGTGGTGAGTCTGTGTCAACTATATCGACTTCAATAAAGCTTGTCCTAAAGACAACTTCTCTCTCCCCAAAATTGATAAACTTGTGGATGTTACAGTATGTCACGAACTCATGAGCTTCATGGAAGATTACTCTGGGTACAATTAGATCCAAATGTACCCTTCAGACTAGGAGAACATAACCTTCATCTCAGAATAAGGTCTTTATTATTATAGAGTTATGTCGTTCGGTTTAAAGAATTTTGAAGCAACATACCAAAAACTTATGAACAAAATTTTTAACCTCCAAATTAGACATAGAATGGAAGTTTACACAATGATATGATTTTTAAAAGTGTTCAAAAAGCAGATCACATCCCACACTTATCCCAAACATTCAGCATCTTGAAGGAGCATAGAATGGAACTCAACCCATCTAAGTGTACCTTTGGGGTTACAGAAGGAAATTTCTTGGGATTCCTTGTCTTACAAAAGAGAATTGAGAAAGATCTTACCCAGATCAGGGCTCTGATTAATCTGGAATCCCTTAGAACTAAGAAGGTAAATGTAGGATAACAGTACCGAACGGGTTTATTTCTAAATCCATGGATTGTTGTCTTCCATTCTTTAAGGCTTTGAAGAGGAGTAAGGCCCTAGAATGGATCTATGAATGTGAAGAAGCCTTCCAACAACTTAAGAAGTACTTAGCCTATCTTGATCTTCTTTCAAAACCAGTTCCATGTGAAAAATTATTTTCATATTTGGTTGTATCTGAAAGTGCGGCCAAATCTTCCTTGATTAGGGAAGAAAAAGGGGTTTAGAAGCCTATCTTCTATCTTGGCAAAGTGCTCTTTAACACTAAAATGATGTATTCAGAAATTAAAAAATTAGCTTTAGCCTTGGTGATATCTACTTGGAAGCTTATGCCATATTTTCAAGCTCATTCCATCGTAATTCCCACATCTTATCCTCTAAAGTTAGTTATTCACAAACTTGAAGTCTTCGAACGATTAGTGGAATTGGGAGAGTTTGATATATCTTATGTTCCACGAATTGCTATTAAAGCTCAAGCATTGGCAAATTTCTTAGCTGAATTCACTAGAGGGCAGCACCCAAAAGCTCAAACCCCTATAGACACTTCAACATGGCTACTTTAATTGGATGGGTCTTCTATAAACAAGGGCTCTAGAGTAGGGTTAATACTTCACTCCCTTGATCGGATCATAACTGAAAGGGTCATTAGCCTAGGAATTCAGAGCCTCTAACAATGAAGCAGAGTATGAAACACTTATTCTTAGGATGAAGTTAGCTGTGGAATGTGAAGCTTTAGATCTCAACATGTTTTTTGAATCCTAGCTCATGGTTAGTCAAGTCCTGGGAGAATATTTAGTCAAAGAAGATAGAATGATAAAATATTCATAGCTAGCGGCCTAACTGAAGAAAACCTTTCTCAAATTTTCTATTTAGAAGATAGACAGGAACCAAAACTCCAAAGGAGATGCTCTAACTAATATGGATTCTCATTTAAAACTTGAGAAAGACTCTACTATGAAAATTTCTTATCAACCAAATCCTAGCATTGAGACACCAGTAAGCTTTTCAAGTTTCAAAACACTTTCCAAATTGGATGACTCCCATTATCAAATTCCTCATAGAAGGACTACCTCTCGAAGATAAAAAACAAAGTTAGAATAGTTTGAATCAGGGCAACTTGGTACTTGATTCTTAAAGATAAAATTTACCAAAGATCATACACGTAACCCCTCCTATTATGCTTGGCTCTAGAAGTAGATCACTACGGTCTAGTTGAAATACACGAGGGAATATGTGGCAACCATAACGGTGGGAGAACCATTTCCCATAGAGCTCTCACTTAAGGTTACTACTGGCCTAGTATGCTGAAACAAGATAAGGAGTATGTTCGAAAGTGTAATAAATGCCAACGTTTTGCTTCCTACTAACACTGACCTCAACATGAGCTCATCTCTATAACCAGTCCTTGGCCTCTATCCCAGTGGGGAATGGACATTGTAGGACCACTACCAAAAGCCACCCAGAATAAAAGATTTCCATTGGCTGCCATTGATTACTTCTTAAAATGGGCAAAAGCAAAACCCTTGACCAATATTACCAAGGTAGAGGTAAAGAAAATCACTTAGAAGAACATTATGTGCAGGTTTGGCATCCTTAGAGTCATTATTTTAGATAATGAGACTTAGATTACAAGAAAGTGTTTGGGATATTCTGTTAAAGATCTCCGTAGTAGTCATCATTTCTCCTCTCCAAGACACCCTCAAGGCTAATGGGCAAGTTGAGGTCACAAACTGTACCATTCTGGAAGCCATAAAATGGAAGTTGGAAGAAGCCAAAGGGAAATGGGTTGAAGAGCTCCTTAGAGTCATCTGGGCCCACCGAACTACTGTAAGAACTCCAACTGCAGAAATATCTTTTTTACTCGCTTATGGGACTAAGGTAGTCATTCCTGTTGAGATCGGTATGCCAACCTTCAAGACAAAGCTCTTTGACTAAGAGGTCAATAGTCAAAAGCTCGTTGAAAATCTTGATATTCTAGAAGGAAAATATGAGCAAGCACGAATCAAGGACTGAAGCATGCCAACATAAAATGGCCAAATACTTCAACAAAGGGCTAAAGCCTAGTAATTTTCAACTCAGAGATCTCAGTCCTGATAAGAGTATTCCAAAATACTAAAGATCTCACCATGGGAAAACTTTCCCCCAATTAGAAAGGACCATATAAAATAGTTAAGATTGTTAGGCCTTACTACCTACTGGTTGGAAGAATTAATTGGAAAGCCTGTACCCAGACCCTGGAACATCGAGCATTTACATAAATATTATCAATGAGATTTGTATCAATTTACCTATTCCAGTGCTAGTTTGCTTGATAAACCCACTAGACCCCTAAAAACCTTGTATCCATTACAAGTGTTATAGGTTTGTATATTATTGCAACATTGCCACCAGACCCCTAAAAATCTTGTATCCATTATAAGTGTTATAGGTCTATATGTCTACCATTGCTGCATTGCCACCAAACCCCTAAAAACCTTGTATCCATTATAACTATTACAGGTATGTATGTTTACCATTGCGGTGTTGCCACCAGGCCCCTAAAAACCTTTTATTTAATAAGTGTTACAGGTCTGTATTACCATTACGGCGTTGCCACTAGGCCCTTAAAAACCTAATATTTTATAAGTGTTACAAGTTTGTATATCTACCATTGCGGCATTGCCACCAAGCCTCCTAAAAACCCTATATTTTATAAGTGTTATAGGTATGTATGCCTATCATTGCGATGTTTCCATGAGGACCCTAAAAACCTTATATTTTATCAGTTTTACAGGTTTGTATGTCTACCATTGCGACGTCACCACTAGGCTCCTAAAAACCTTATATTTTATAAGTGTTACAAGTCTACTATGTCTACCATTACAATGTTGCCACCAGACCCCTAAAATCCTTACATCCCTCACAAGTGTTATAGGTCTGTATGTCCTGTTATTACAATTTTCTCTCCATGATTCAGATCTCCTAAAAAATTATACCTTTACAGGTACTACTGGCTTAAATATTGCAAGTATTATTTATTTCAACTTGTAAGTTCAAAAGAAAGTTAGCAAAGGCATGCACCATTCAATAGATGCTTAGAAGTTAAACAAAATGAAGATCTTATATGTAAGTCCCAAAAATAGGGGGGAAGGGGAGATAAGATGGAAAGGAAAAAAGATTAATACAAATAAAAAGAAGTCCTGAAAAGCTATTCTTCAATATGCAGGTTTTCCCTGTCCTACTCGATGGCCTCTGATAGCTCGGTTAGAGAAGGATCTGCAATCAGTTCTTCTTCGTCAGTTAGCATCAATGGCCTCTATCTCGACCTCGGAGACTAGGATGTCATTTAGTCTAGTTATCTTCAAGTATGGGTACATCTTTTGGAGTTTCTTCTTGAAAGTTCTGTACCTATGTTTAACAAGTTCTACCCTCTATTTCCAAAACTTCGACCTCAATATCTGTCTTGGTCTAAACTTTCGCAGCCTCAATGCTATCATAGAGTTCTTTGGTAGCAGTAGCTTAAAAATCCACGAACTTCTTCTTCAGACCCTCTAGCTTAGAAACCATGGCATCTCTACCCGACTCCAAAATAGAGTATGCATTGGCGGCCTCTTTCAGCTTCTTTTCAATAGCAACTGTTACCAAACTAGCAATCCCCAACTACAGTTTGGCCTCATTAAGCTTGGACTTCAAGTTATCTATCTACTTTGAGTTCTCAGTGTTGTCCATTATGACTGCCAGTCCATGAACACCTTAAATAGTACTAATTAAAGTCAGTTCTGAAAAGAAAAAAATAGGACCTCAGAAGCAAAAAACAAAAATGGATAAGAATAACTTATCCTCGTATGAATAGCCATCAAATCCTTAGGCTATTTTCTTAGGCTTTTGCCCGACATACTTGTTTAGGAATATGCCTAAGAGTCTTTAAAATCTTTTGTGGGCACCATCACAAGAAAAAAGTGGGAAAATGAATGTGTCATCCCTTTCCTATGGATTTAGAGAGATCCCGGCTATCTCCTTCCCTTAAGGAAGGAAAGAACATCTCTTATGAAAGATAGAAAAGTTGAGGAGTCCCTAGCTTATTTTCGGGCAAGAAATAAACAAACCCGTTACAATAGAACATAATTAAAACAAAACTGAAAATGAATGAAATAATTAAAATTTACATCTCATTCTCTCCTAATTACATTCTAAAGATCCCTTGACATCGATAAAAAAAATAACGCACTAAAATAAAGTGAAAACTAAAGAAAACATAGATCTATGGGCTAAGGTACTGGAGTAGGAAGGTGTTAGGCACCCACCTCGCCCGATCCAAATGGATCGGCCACAAATATTCACTTGCAAGGCTACTTTGTTATGAGGAAAATTGAAAAAGAGATACGTGAGTTCGGAAGAAATAAATAATAAAGTATTTGATATGAATAAATAAAATAAAATAGAAAAGACAGAAAAAAGATCTGACTCGGGCCCAAAGGCTTCCTACGTATCCATTCAGAAAGTGAAATCAGAGTCACGTAGTTATCTGGTTTACCTTATTTTATCGAGAGTGATAAAAGAGATGAAATCAACTGGATCTAATGAAAAAGAAATTGTTAAGGGTTTGAGAGCATACCTTATTCAGTCATGGATAGTCGGGCAAAATCTCCAGCTTATTCTTCAGTTCGAAAAGCATCGCTTTGACTGGCTTTGTGGAGAGAGGTTGTCACTTTGGTAGGGCTTCGGCCTCAGTAGAAGAAGGGTTCCTGTAGAAAGAACCCTAGAATTAACCTGTAATATCCCGACCCGGGATACGTCACGTATACCGAGGTAGGTCGGTTAACACATGTAACTTGAACGGTAAGATATGTATATCATAGTATTTTCATAGAAATGAATGACTGGAACTGTGAATGATGGAAATGAATGATCAAGGCTGGGTAACACCCGAGCCCCAGTAGGGCATTGCATCGTAATGCGTGCATGCACATATTCCCATGCATGCATACGTGAACATAGATTCGTAGCTCGATTAAAATGAATGTATGTAAATATGATTAAAAATGGATTTATACCCCCACACATGAGTGTATATACATGTATAAAAAGATGTATTTTATGTGTATATATATATATATAATATAATGTATTATACATGTGTTTATGTATATATGTATATATGCATATGTATAAGAAATAAAAGGAAAAGAAAAAGGAAAAGGGGACACTGCCCTTGGGTAGTATACAGGTGTAGTGAATGTGAGGTGTGTGTGTGTGTCGGTTAGGTGAAGTGTATGTGTGTGATATATATAATATGATATATGTATATAAGTGTGCACCACAAGTCTCCCCAAGCCATTAATGCAAAGTTGCATTTGGCAGAGGACACCAGGTTTAAGTCAAGAAAAGGGGCCATAGAAGGGGGAGTAACCGAGAGAGAGAAAGAGAAAGAGGGAGAGAAGCGGTGGAACCTTTCTCTTTATATATGTGTATACGGGACTGAGTTGAGAGGCAAAAAGGAGACTGAGGCTGAGAGAGACATTGTCAAGGAACTCAGGAGCAGAAACAGAGAGGTTTGGAGGGTCACAGTGGGCTAAAAACCGAAACCCAGGTAAGAGTTTTTAGTTCTGTTATTTCGATTTAGAGCATGAAGCTTGTATTTATTTGTAGGGTCTAAATTAGCATAAAAAATGGAACTTATTGCAAAAAGAATGATAGAAAATGGTTTAGAAACCAAAGAGAAAAACTGAAGTTGCAGGTTGATGGATAATTTCGGGTTTCATGAAAACCTAGGATTATAACTTGTTTAAAGTTTCTAGAAATAACCTATACCAGTGCAGAAACACACTAGAAGAATTTTAGAGCCAAAACAGTGATTAAAATGCCATGAAAACAGAAAATAGCACTTGGCCGGAGAATCGGCCGGAGATGTTTAAACCCCTATTCGTGAAGATGGGGAGGGATTCAATGGAAACCAAGAGTGGATTTGAAATCCTTGGGAAGAAGGGAAGAGAATGGCATTCAAAACGGGGGGAAAAACCATTGCAAAATTGGTCACCGTCGCCGGAGAAGGTGACTGTTCACCACCAGAACCCTACCGGAGTTCTGGGGAAGACGACCGAAAAGTCGTGTGACTGTCGGGTTGGAATTTAACCGGATCCGGGTTCGGATCGGGTCGGTACCCGACCGGAAATAAAACGGGATTGATACTGTGTCGTTTTGGGTTTTTAATTTAAATGGATTTGGGCCTGTTTGGTTGCAGGGATAATAAATAGAAATTGGGTTTGGGGTTATCCAAACCAGGGATAGAATAGGAAGGGGGTTTATTGTAATCCGGTTCTATAAATTAAACTGAACCGTTTGGTTCAGTGAAGAACCGAACCGGTTAGGGTTTCTAAACAGTGAGCCCACTGGTTCAGACCGTAACTTTGAGTATTTACACTTTGACCCCAAAAGTTTTAGGAAATGTCACTGTTGCCCAAACAGGAAAATTAATTAAATATTAATTTTTACAATAATGCCCCTATTTCAAATATAAGTCAAACGAAGTCCAAACGATACAAATGAATAGTCAAAACTTATTATCTCAGACGTTCTGAGTCCAATGGTGGGGTCTGTTCTATGAGATGAGACCCCGAAGGATAAAATACCGTAAAAGTGCAAAATGACCATTTTGCCCTTTTTAGTACAAAAGTCCAAATGGAATTCCGCGAAAGCCTAAACCGACTTTCTTCGGCATTCCGGACTCAATGGTAAAGTCTAAATTAGTATTTGAAATACTTATGATAGAAAGACATAAAATTTGATGAATAGCATTTATTCTGAAACGTATTTACTGATATATAGGAAACTCGAAAGGCAAAGGTACACTTACGAATTTCTGAGATAGAATCACGATAGAGGTAAGTGGATCACTTTCTCTTCCATGTGGTGTTTCTAAAGCCAAGTTTATTCATTACTGCCAAACTTGTACTCTTGAAAGTACTTCATGTTATTGCTATCCACAATGTGATATTGTTCTATCTTGTGGACATTGATTGACTATTGTACTATTGTTATCATATTGAACCATGCCTTGAAAGGCTTACTGTTATGCTTTACTGTATATATGATATTCCATTTTCATACTCATATGGAATCACAAATGATCATGCTATGTTATAAATGCTGGAGTTGTGCTCAGTCACAACATCCATCCAATGCTTCTGTGACAAACTAGTCCGTGAACGGACGTGTGGCAAAAGATGTGAGTTTAACTGAGAGGTATGCCGGGCCTCGAAATACGAGAGGGACTGCCATCCTCTACTACAGATTATAAGCATCTCGATTGGATTATTGTTATGGATATATTGTTGAATGGTTACTGTTTCTTATGGATTACTGTTTCTTATGGATTATCTTACGTTGTTCATTGGTTTGATTGTAATCGTTTTATTGTGGCAGTACTCTTATCGTGATAGGTTATTGTTGAGAAATCTTTATCACTACTTATTCATTTCCCCTGATTGTATATTATGACCCCACTATTCATTGGCCATCATGGCAACCGTTCTCATTGGCTATCACTAGCACCTTACTTCTTATGATTGGCTATCATATTTTTATTCATTGATTCATGTTCTTTTATAATCATCGATACCAGTGTCGGAGATCTGGATTACTTGCTGAGCTTCATAGCTCATTCCACCCCACTTACCCCCCATTTCAGGTGATGACGCTGCGAGACCCCAATAGGAGTCTGAGAGCGTAGGGGGACATTTTGAAGTACTGTATCAGTCTATGTTAGTTCTCCCATGTATTCACCACCCCCGGGTGCTGGTTACATTTAGTTCTCATTTTGTCTTATGTAGAACTATGTCATGTATTTAATAGACTTCCGCTGTTTAATTTATTTAAAAGACTTCTACTGGATTACTGTAATTGATAAAGACTTCCGCTGTTCATTGTTTAAAATTTTTAGTACATTGCATATTAGTACTATGATACAGGAATGGAAAAAGTAGGGACGGCCTTCGGGTCGGCCCTGCGACACGAGATCCGCATAGGGTGGGTTTCGGGTCGTGACATAACCTAATAGTGTAAGGCTATGGAAATCATCTTTCCTTCGTATATTTTCATGTCCCTAAAATTGATGGCCTGAGGACTCTATTTATAGGGAAATATAGATATTTGATCCAAGGGTCTAAGATGAAACCCTAAAATGGAGGGCTAGGATCATATCTTGAGTGATAATTATCTAATTAAATAAATAAAAAAACTAAATAAGAATGATTATCCTAACTAAATGAATTAATAAATAATTATGACAATGCACGAACCAATAGAATTGGTGTCTACATACAAGAGCCAATGAGATAAAAGAGAAATAGAATTTAATTGGAAAATAAACTCTAAAATAAAAAATTTCCACGTTCAATGTATCTCCTATTTAAGGAAATATCAAGCAACCAGATTTATGGAAACTCTTAAAGTGGAAAGTCCTAATTAAGCCTAAATAGACTACTATAACTCAAGATTACCAAATCACCCCTAATTTGGTAGGAGAAAATCTAGATTGCCACAAGACATATGAAAAGACCAAACTACCCCAAATTCGTCACCAAAGGGCTAAAATTACCAAATTACCCCCATGTGGATAAAATGATATAGAAATAACGAAAGTGCCCTTCAAGTAACTGGGAAGTTCTACTGAGGGTAGGATTGTGCCAAAATGCCCTTAGTGTGCAAAAAAGTACCAAAAATGAAACGCCTTTCGATAGGAAAAAGAGTCCTAACAGGGAGTGAGACTTTGTCAGAAAGAGTCATACTTGGATTGGGACTTTGGTAAGAGATTCTTAACAAGAGTGGGACTCTATCAAGAATAGTCCTACTTGGACTGAGACTCTAATAAGAGAGTTCTAGCAAGAATAGGACTCTACTAGGAGGAGTTTTAAGGGAACTGGGATTCTGTGAAGAGGAGTCCTAATGGAACTCGGACTCTAACAAGAGAGTACTAGTGGGAATAGGACTCGATCTGTAGGAGTCCTAACGGGACTAGGACTCTAGCAAGAGAGTCCTAATGGGACTGAGACTTTGGCAGGGAATAGGACTCTGTTAGGAGGAGTCCTAATGGAACTAGGACTCTGTTAGGAGAGTCTTAACAGGAATAGGACTCTGTTAAGAGGAAGTCATAATAGGAATAAGACTTAATCGGGAAGAGTCCCTACTTGAAGTAGGTTTTTTAGCATAATCATCAATTTTCACCACTTAATCAGGGGTCGCAAAATGAGGTGTCTACAAAAATCCCTCGTTGATGGAACTTGCAAGGAAGTGAATGTTAACACAAGAAAAAAGAGACAACCATTTTAACCTTGATTGTGATTTCTTTGTTTGACGTGGTCGGACTCATTCCTCTATGAGATTCCTATGTATCACCCTTAAACGAATCAGGCTATTCGTAGTTTGTGACTAGCGAAAATGAGTGTTTTTCTTATCGAACTTTTCTAAATAGACTCGTCTCGATAGGATTGTTATAAGGTTACGCCCTCAAAAAATGATTCCTCTGAGTCTTGATAAGAAATTCGGTCCTAACAAGTCTTTCATGAGACTGTGTTCTCATAAGATGGTCTTACGTCTTCTGACATTTCACCTAAAAGAAAATTCCATCCTAGTAGGTTGATAAGAGAGAATGCAATGGATAGCTTACCCGAAAGGAACGCTATCCTAACAGGATGATAAAATGTGATGCAATAGACGGACTTACCTTAAAGGAACGCTATCCCAACAGGATGGTGATAAGATAGACGGCTTAGCCAAAAGGAACATTATCCTAACAAGATAGTGATGTAATGGATGACTTACCCGAAAGGAACACTATCCTAACAATATGATTATGCTATAGATGGCTTACCTGAAAGGAATGCTATCCTAATAGGATGGTGATGTGATAGATGAGTTACTTGAAATGAACGCTATCTTAACAGGATGATGATGCGATAAACGACTTACCCGAAAGAATACTATCCTAACTAGTTGATAAAATGTGATACTGATAGACGTCTTACCCAAAATGAATGCTATCATAACAGGATGATAAATATGGTGTGATAAACGGCTTACCTGAAAAGAATGTTATCCTAATAGGATGATAAAATGTGATGCGATAGATGGCTTACCTGAAATGAATGCTATCCTAACAGGATGGTGATGTGATAGACAGCTAACCTAAAAGGAATGCTATCCTAACAAGATAATGATGCGATAAATAGCTTACCTGAAAGGAACGCTATCCTAACAGGATTCTTTTAAAAGGAATGCTATCATAATAGAATTTTCATGAGATTATGTCCTTAATGAATGGGTTGTCAAGATGAATTACATCCTCAGATAGTTTTTGCCGAGAATGGATTACGTCCTTAGATGATGTTATTTTATAGGAGAATAAAGATTCCGTGGGTAATGCCCCGAATGTACTTTGCTAGGGAGATGAATTTCCTTGAGAAGAGTATGATGGTTTAGACTTCACTAAAAATTGAGTTGAGTTAACTCAATGATCTTTATTTGTTTGAGAAATAAGTAGTTGTGCCTTGGTCAAAAAACGTGACCCGAATCTTGAGGGACCACTAAAGGAAATGCTACACGCACGATCTTTTGAAAGAAATCGTGAGTTACTTGATGACGGTTTCAAATTAGTGGGCCTATGCCACTAAATGACATGTTGGTAAACATTAATTGAATTTAGAAAATTACCAATTTGCCCTTAGATGTTGGGTGTTGAATCACAATGGATTTTTGGACACATTTTGACAAAAGGCTTGATTTTGACAAGAAATGGGCTAAAACAGACCATAACGGGCCAAAATTTTTGAAAATTGGCCAAAGCTCAAAAGTTGGTCTGCCCAGCCCTTGTGTGCCAATCGACACATAGAAGAGAGGGTTTTCACCCTCTATGTGTCGATCAACCACCCGTGAGTGCTGATCAGGCACTTGGGTGCTTGGGTAATGTGCTTTAAAATGTTGCAACTTCTAGTTTTTCTCATTGCGTTCTTGAGCACTCTCCTACCCCTCTTGTGACCATTTTTTGCAGAGTTGTGACGGAGGTTAGATTGAAGTGTTTGGCACTTTTTTGGGCCTCTCAGAAGATCAAACAACTTGATTTCCAACAAAAAATCCAAAACTTTTCAAGAGAAAATGTCAAGTGAAGGCCTTGGTTACTCGGACCCTATATTCGACATTGATCAAGATTTGGAGATATTCGGACTGGTGCATAGCACAATCTTCCAATATTAAGCTGCCCCGAGCTTTTGGAACAACACGAGCTTACTCCAAGAAGTGGCGTACCATTTGTAGCAACGGTACTGCATTGGCCAAGTATGGATTTTCTTAAGTTTGCTTCTAATTGTTTTGGGATTTTTGAATTGATTCTTGATGTATTTGGTTTTTTTTTTTCACAATTTGAAAGTATTTTTCATGAAATTTGGGTTTCATGCATGCATGGGCACTTCACCCACGTGCCTTTTGGAAGGTACACACCACGCACTTCTAAAATGCCTGAATGGGCAGTTTTTCTTTGCCTTGATTTTTTTCATTTGATTCACACTTGTTTGGCATGACCATGGCACTTAAAAGGCTTTTCTATCATTTTGGTTTTGATTCCTTATAGCCGAACTCAGAAATCCAAGCTCAAGGGCTCGGTGGCGGACATCACAAAATGGTGGGCTGATTTGCCCCTCCAATGCCAAGGGCAGGTGAGAGCGGCCGTTTTTGGGATGGTCTTAGACTGGATAGTCCATTTTGACTATGACTAGAAGATGCTCTATGCTCTAGGAAAGAGATGATGGGATACTAGCAACACTTTCCACCTTCGATTCAAGAAGGTAACATTGACTCCCATTGACTTCTCGATGATCACGGACCTTCGAGTTGGCAGTGATCAAATTCCATGGGATGGTGAAATGCACAAATGGGGTGATGAGATTTTTTGGCTTCTAAGGTCGCGGCCTACATTGGCCTCTGGTGGTGCGGTACGGGTTAGGCATATCTTGGAGAACTTTTGCTTCTAGAAAAGTTGTAACGCTTTTAAGGCAGATCATTTGACTAGAGCCCTCATGACTTTTGTCTTTGGCCAGATCCTCTTGGCCAATATCGGTGACACTATCCACTTTTGGTGCCTTCCTACTTTAAAAGATATGGAAAACTTCGGGTGCTTCAACTAGAGAGGCATCACAATGGCTGTATTGTACCACTTGATGTGTGTACTATCTCGAGTGGTTACCAAAGGACTTGTTGGTTTCAACATTGTTTGGGAGGTATGAATTTCTAAATTCCTTCATTTCCCTTTTTGAGAAAATGTTATTTTGACCTGACTTTCCTATTTTGGACAAATTTGGGCCAATAAATTCATCCAGCTGTTGCCTTACCCATTGGTGAAGGTAGAAGAGAACACGTTCCCCACATGTGGTGGTGGTGAAAGGCGAACAGACAGACTCACTAGGGGACGAATTTGGTACAGAGATGCTAGGAGGCCTTGGACATACTCCAAATGGACACGTCTAGTTCCCCTTATTTGGAAATCTCCTTTTGTCGATATGTGATGTGAGAAACTCATATTTCTTATTTGTGATAGGTTTGATGGAATCCTTGGAGAGTGGTTCCGATTTTAGTGGAGCAGAATATTGGCATAGTGCGCCGACGCTTGATTTTGGAAGGCCCTTTTGAGAAGGTATATTACTTGGTACTGGTTGTGCAACTTTTCTTGCCTATATCACCTCTGGCCAACATGAGAGACTTGGACTCGTTTGACTCCGATCTTGACTTTTTGGAGCTTTATGAAAGGGTGGCCATGCAACAGTTTTTTAACCAGTTCAGTTGTATTAAGATCTACTTGGATGAGTTGATGCCTACTTTGACTAGGGGTTTGCCTCCTCCATGTAGGGTTAGGGAGGCCAAGTGCGAGTGACAAGTCATCTCAAGAGGCCACCACTACGGTGGGTGACGCAAGGCTACCGACAGCTTTTTCGGCTTTCAATGTATTAGTGATGACTGATGATGGAAATTTCAAACTGCAAGAGTTATCTCAGCCAACCAGGATTATTAAAGGACTACTGGCTACTGACCAACTGACTGAGGTAAGAGCTTGCCTAAAATTTTTCATTGGTCTTTTTGCTCTTTACATTGAAATAAACTTTTGTTAGAAATTTAGGTGGCCTGGACCATTTACGAGGAGGCCTGTGTCTATATCACGGCCTTAAAGCATAAGGTTACCCAAGTCACTGTGAAGTCATGGCGAAAAGTTACTTACCGATCTAACTCTAACATCGTAAGGACATGATTCCTATTTTTTAATTGTTCATGCATTGACTGCATTTTGACATTGCATTGATTTTAACTTGAAAACTTATGATCTTTCAGGCCACTAGAGTCTCTCATCTTGAGAAACTGAATCAAGGATAGGATCATCCCGGATGAGGGATTCCTAGTATGAGATAAGGAGGAGAGCCAAAGAAGAAAGAAGGGAGTCAATCGAGTAGCTTTTGCATTTAGTCAGCTAGGCCGAGCAGGATGTTGAGACAGGTGGTAGAGAGTGAGAGTGAGGATAGTCTCGATGATAAGAAGGAGGACGGTGAGGGTGCCGTTAGACGACACTTCTTTTTTTTTATGAACAATTTGTCCTTATTTGATTTTCTTATTTTTTTATTTTGTTTTGTTTGAACAATATATAATCAATGTATACACTTTTATTTATAAATGTGTGCAATATTAGTGAATATGAACAGAAATTGGTATCCGACATGTCTCGGACTAGCAAAATAGGGGAAAAATAGCGAAAATATGCCAAACTAGGCAAAATGGCCTGAAATTTCCTTGTGTACCGATCAACACATAGAGAGGGGGGTTTCTTTCATGTGTGTGCCGATTGGCATTCAAAGTGTGCCAATCGGTAGCGTGCTCTGTCTCAGGCAATTTTGCGGTCTGTTGCATGTTTTTGCGTATTTTCTAAAAATTGGTCTCCTAAGCCAAGTTGGAAATGGATTCGCGAGCATTTAGGATATATTGCAAACCCTAAACCTTCCAATTCATAATATTCAACCTTTTGACAGCCCCGTTGTTGTATTTTCTACCTCTCCTCTAATGGATTTTAGAATCATGGATGTTGCTATTTTTTACGAACAAATTCACACATGGCTATATTGCCTCTCGGGCTTGGAGAAGATTAACTTGAGGGCATTGAGACTGAAAGCTATTTTCTCTCCTACCTAAGATACTATAGACTGGCATCTATTGCAAGCTTGTTCTCACTTTTAGGATCCTGCTGATCACTATTTTCCCTTTTATCTAGAAGAAATATGTCCCACATTTGAAGAGTTCTATGCTCTTTTTTATGTCATGGTTTAAGATAAACTGATCATCCCTTTTGTATAGCGTGGTTAGTCTTCTTCTCTGTCCTCTTTTTCTCACTTTTAGGATCCTACTGATCACTATTTTCCCTTTTATCTAGAAGAAATATGTCCCACCTTTGAAGAGTTCTATGCTCTTTTTAATGTCATGGTTCAAGATAAATTGATCATCCCTTTTGTATAGCGTGGTTAGTCTTCTTCTCTGTCCTCTTTACTTGACTTAGATGTTGAAAAGGCAAAGGAATTAGTTCAAGGTGAATTTTTTTCCTTACTTCCATCTTGGAAATTTTCATGAATCAAGAGGCTAGTCTCACTAAGCTGTGTGCCTTCTCTCTATGCATTATCCCGAGGTTCTTGATTGTCCAAGAGCCTAATCAGGCGGATGTGAGCCTGATCAAGTGGATTTTTTCCTAATTGATGTTGTTTCTGAACTGAACAAAGGAAACAATATGATAGACATTGTTCTTACTAAGACTTTGAATGGCTTGGACTTGGTTCATGACGGCTCAAATGTTTTCAGAGGTATCCCCTTGCTGCTAACGATGTGGCTGCTTGATAAGTTGAAATTCTTGGTATCTTCAGTTACCATCCCTTATATGTCAAAACACTATTGTTCAAGGGCCTTGTTGGTGACCAAAGATAATGAGAGAGATTGGCACGAGTTCCTTGCTTAACTTTCACCTTATGATATTGATTGGTCCACTACTCACTAGCAAAGTAGAGCCCCTCGATTATGCTCTCCTAGTTATTCTTGTTTTATCTTGGCAAGCTTGAGAAATACCTCATTTTATTATCCCTTTCGAATACTGCATCAATTTTTGTATATGCAGGTTACTATGAGGACTTGGGGTCCTCATTTCATTGTTGAAAGATTGACTCCATCTGTAGCCACAAAGATATCCAACTGTTGGGATTGTGCTCGTGTCCAGACTTTGATAATACAGATTATTTCGACAAAGTACTTATGATGGAAGAACATTTATATTAGCTCTGGGACCTAATCAATGAAAAGGAATAACTTAGGTATTTTATCTGTTTTGAAAGAGATTGGAATAAACATTAGTGCGGACATAACTTCAAAGTTGGAAGCGATTAAAAAAGCCTTACAAGGACTTCAAATGAGGAGGAATGGTAAAGATGGACTAGGGAAGCAATAAGCCAACCACGAGGTGTGACAGAAATAGAGGTAGTAGCCTTTTTAAACTTGAAAATAAAACGAGGAAGACCTAAGAAGACACCATAATTCTAATGTAGCAATGGTGAGCTGGACTTTGGGAATTTTTCTCTACATGTAGACTCAGTAAAGAATTACCTGGGTTTCATTGAGAAAGAAACAAGTCACCACTTTGAGTTGGAGGGTAGGATGGTGGAAAAGAAAGAGTGGAGAAAGGATTTGAGTATCTTCTAGCAATGAAGATTTAGAATTTTTCTTTTCTCTTTTGTTTTTTCTCTTTTTTTTTTTTTTAATTTTAGAAAAAGTTAGTTCCATGTTAGACTCAGACCAAGTTAATAGGGCTTTTACCTGTTATTGAATAAAAAATGATCTTTAACTTTTAGATTTAAAGAATGAAACTTTTATTGAAAATTTTGAAACCGCACTCACAGTAACTTCGTGAGCTACCTATGTACCTCCGTATTGCATGTGTAGCAAAAATGTGTAATGCGGGTCAGGTTATCATAGTTCAAGTACAATGGGCAGCTAGTGTCACGACCCGAAACCCACCCTATAGCGATCTCGGATCGCGACCACCGCCTTCAGGCCCGGGAGCCTTTGGGTGAGGCGAACATAAGCAACAGTATCGAACAGCAGTACGACCTGTGGTTGCAGAAGCGTGAAAAAATTTTTCCTTTTAAAATCTGTCGCACATCCGCCCTGATACTGCCGCTCTTCATAGCGGTACATATGATAATAAAATCAGAGCATACTAAAATTTAAGTTTTATTTACATTACATATCCGGTTGCCTCTCGGCTTAAGTACATACTTTCCAAAATCTATTACATCAAAATTTGACCTCCACAGGTCCTAGTATTTCTAACAGTCCTCGATAAAAATGGAGCTGTTAATCAACTACAGGTCCAGGTACATCAACCCTGATCCCAATGGAGCTGCCAAACATCAATCCTCAAAAAGGGCAAGACTCCTATTCATCATCAATACCTAAAAAAAATGTTAGGGAATGGGGTGAGCTTCGAGAAGCTCAGTGAGTAATTCCTGCATCTGTCATGAGTTTTCAATTGGCAGTGGTTTCGCACATGAGAATTTATAAAATACTCACTACCAATTGCTCGTATACTTTGAACATAGAGTACATGCACTTTTCATAGAGATAGCTTTGAAATATTTGAAGTATTCAAGCTAAATGTACATTCCTTAAATAGAGTATATGCACTTCAAAACATATAAACATGCATAATGAAAATGGGGGTAAAACCTGCTTCCATTTCAAAAGCATTTGTCATCTTTTTCTCTTTGATTAGGTGGAATATGTTTCGAACCAGACTCCCGCTTTACTTTTCGTGGAGATATCTCATTGCCTGTGGGATTAGATCCTGCTACCAGGCATTCCACATGACAGGTCAAGTGAGTTTAGAAAAAACCCAAAATCTTGACTAATTGGCATTTCACATGACAGGTCAATTGAGTTCCGAAGAAACCTAAAATCCTGACTATGTGATTATTATTATCTTGCAAAACATTTGTCATATGGCTTCTTTAAATAAATACTTTTCAAGAGTATTTAAAATATGATGTTCATGACTTCATAATAAAATCTTCAAATATTTAGAACAAGAAACTCCAGAATATGTAGACATGCTAAATACTTTTAAAGAAGACAGTAATAGAAATCATTCATTGAGCATGTCACAATACGATTTATATGAACGGAATATTTAAAACAGGAATCATGAAATAGGGAATTTAACATTCAATGCTTCAGACATTTTGAAGTTTAAAACATCTTCAAATCCGTGGAATTAAATCTCCACTTCAAATGCAAGATTACTCACCTTAATCTTTAAAGTTGTAGCTAATACTGTCCAGCCTTTCCTTTCTCCTTCAAAGTTCCTAAACCAAACATAAATAATCTATTAACTTCAAAAGTACTTCAGATATCTCCTATTGATGTTCTTATTTTATGTTTAGAGTCCCAACTTTTAACTTAAGCACTACTTAACATATCCTCTTCTGATAGTTTTCCTAAATTTAAAAGTTTAATTTTATACTTTAAGTATTTACGTGTCATATTTTTTCATACTTCATTTCATGACACGGACCTCACCGTTGAGTCCGGAACGTCGAAGAAAGTCAATTTAGACCTTCTCGGCTTTTAATTTGGCTTTGGACATGGCAGGGGCAATTTGGTAATTTTACATTTTAACGTGTCCTATTTTTTGAAGTCTCGTCTCGTAAAACAGACCACACCATTGAGTCTGGAACGTCCAAATAGTCAAAATCCACTATTCGTTTACTTTATTCGGACTCCGTTTGACTTGTTTGAGGACTAGGGGCAATTTCGTAATTTTGGTATTTAAATATTATTAATTTATTATTGATTAAATTCTTGGTTGGGTCATACTAGGGTTTTCCAGAACTTCAGGGGTCAAAGTGTAATTTCCTTAATTTTCGATCTGAACCAGTCGGTTCAGTTGCATTGGAAGTGAACCGGTCCGGTTTTAACTAACCCAGCCGGTTTGATCCGGTTTGACACGTAATGTTGACATCATGATGATGTCAGCCCTCAGTATTTAATTTAAATATAATCTTAGTTGAAACGACGTAGCTTCTAGGGTGACCCGAACCTTTATTTAAACATCGGGTCAGGACTCGAACCGAGGCCCGACCCATGACCCATGACCCGACACTGTTTATCGTCTTCCCCCGACTCACCCTCACTGTAGCCCTAATTCTGGGTTTCATTTTTTCTAATTTCGTGCATTTTGAAGTACCGATTCCCTCTATTATTGTTTCTAAACTATTTATAATACATCAAGGAACAGTTTAGCATCAAGCTAAGGTTTTAGTTTGTGCTCATGGTCATGTTTTGGAAATCGATACTCAAACCTGCAACTCCGTAGAAAACTCTCATTTCTTCACCATTTTGAGTGCGGTTTGTTCCCACATGATCCCCAAGTCATGGGGGTTCAGTCCCCATTCATAAATCATAGTTTTAATGTCTCAAATAAAAACTGGATTTTATGGCTGTAACCTGTAACTCAGGTTTTGGGGGTCGGTTCTGAGCTATTATGGTCGCGTGTCTAGGTTTTTGAGATCCTTTTGAGGTCTACTTTAAGCCTAGATGACCCAATTTAAGTTTAGTGCAAGTCGATTCAGACCTGCATAATTCGAGGTCCATTAATGGAGGTCAATCTCGGTTCTCATGGTTCTGGGCCATTCCGATACTTCTAACCCTCACAGTATACATAATACAGTTCCTAGAATCGATGTCAATGCATGCATGCAGTCTATACCCTCAGCAATCCATCAAAACAACCTCAAAATTCAAAAACAAAAAATGAAGAAAATTTGAAATTTACCTCCTAACAGTGACCCTCTCTCTGCTATAAGCCGATTCAGAGTTCCCTCGGTTGCTTCAGGTATGCCCAGTGCCTCCTTCACATACACACAGTGCACACACTCACAGATATACACACTTTTCTCTTTGAATATCAAGTTTTTCACTATCTCTCTCTCTCTCTAAAATTTCTCCTAAGGTTTACCAATCTGATTTATATATGTGTATGGCAGTACACAGTTTGCTTAAGTTGGTTGTCTTTAAAACCATGGTTTGGGGCTTGCATGAAAGCTAGTTGGTGGGTGGGGGTGTAATGAAATCATGTTGTCTCCCCATAAATATCTCCATGTATACATATAATAGTGGAGGTTCGGCTGATTGATAGACTAAAGAGAGAGGAGATGAGGTAAGCCAATGATGTGGGATTTGCATGTAAGGCCATTGGCCAATTTGGGAGGTGGCCTTGGCTAATTTGGGTTTAAATAAAAATTGGTTGCATATATAGGCACAAAGATGCCAACAACCCACTTGGTAACTTTTTGGACAACAAGAATCATGCCCACTTGGTCAAGGGTTCAAGTCCCTTTGGCCACACTTTTGGAAATTTTTCATATTTTGGGCTTAGGCCCTGTTTGGTTGGCGCACTTAACTGTTTCGGCTATTTTCTAAATATCTTCTTTTCTGTTGTTTCTTTTTCGATGCAGTTTCTTCCGATCATTTCCTATTTAGGTTAGCTTTAATCTCCAAGGTCTAGTGTCGATTATTAATCCCTTGGGATTTCTGTAGTTCGCTAACTCGAGTTTTCTTAGTGTTAGAATAACATCATTTCACCTAATTAATTGGTAATGAGATTCGGACACAATAGCCCTCATTTCTTATATGCTTAAATTATTTTATGGGTCTATCATGAGGTTCCCGATTAGCTTCTTAATTATTCTTTACGTCAGTTCTAATTAATAATTAGCAACTAATTATTAATTAATCACGGTCGGGGTGTTACAGCTAGCCACTAAACAAAATATTTCTTGAGCTGGTTAAGGTTGGCAGGTGAAGAAAACTCGTCTCCATCCATATCTATGAGCCATACACGGCTCCTCTAGTGGCTATAAATTTGATAATGAATAGGCCACTCCAATTGGGCCTGAATTTCCCTCTCGGGTCAAGTACTGGTGCACAGTTTTCCTTTAAAACCAAATCTTCTACTTTCAGGCCTCTCTTTTTACCTTTTTGTTTAAGGCTCGAGCTACCCTTTTGTTATAACCCCTGTGTCTGATATAAAGCTTTGAGTCATCTTTCATCCAGGAAGGTTAACTCATCGTATCTGCTTTGTAACTAATCAGTTTCAATAACTTGATTATCAAGAAGTACCCTAAGCGAAGGTATTTCTAGCTCGATAAGTAACACTGCCTTTATCTTGTATGTTAGGGAGTATGGGGTTTATTTGGTAGACGTTCTGATAGATGTACGATACCCCCATAAATCAAATAGGAGTTTCTCATGCCAATTCCTAGTGGATTCTATTGTTCTCTTCAAAAATGTTCTTTAGAGTTTTGTTTGCTGCCTCTATCACCCCGTTTGTTTGAGGTTGGTAAGGTTAGGAATGATGATGGGTGATTCTAAACCTTTCAACCAAATTAGTGACTTCCCCTTTGAAGTGCAAACCATTATCTAAAATTAGTTTGTGGGGTACTCCATATCGGCAAATGATATTGGCCCTAATGAACTGAGTTACTTTCCTTGCGTTGAGGAGAGCATAGTAAGTGGTCTCTACCCATTTGGTAAAGTAATCAATGGCTACCAAAATAAACTCATGCTCGTTGGAGGCTTTCGGTGTGATTTTTCCAATAATATCTATTCCACAAGTTGCAAAAGGCCAAAGAAATGCCAAGTGGTACATTTCCTTATCAGGGAAATGTTGAAGATTGGCATGTATCTGAAATTTGTGGCACTTCCTGATGAAAGTAATACAATTTTTGGCCATGCTATTCCAATAGTAACCTTGTCGAACTATCTTTTTGGCTAACATGTATCCATTCATGTGAGGTCCACAGACTTCTTCATGGATTTCTATCATAACATGTTAAGCTTCATGTCTATGCAAACAAAAAAGGTGTATTCCATTGAAATGCCTTTTTTAGAGTTTTCCCCCATAAATGATAAATTAGGTGGCCAATCGTCTCAAGGCTACTCTGTCCTCATTGGTATATCCTTCAAGGTATTTTGAGTGTTTGATGAATGACCAAACCTCATTGTACCAAGGTGGAGAAGTCGATTCCTCTATGAATTCATTGATGTTGGAGCAATATATCATAATTTCCTGAGTTTGTACCCAAATCAGTTTAACTGTAGCTTTTTCTTGGATGTCCACCATTGATACAAGGGTGGCTAGGGCATCTACAAAACTATTCTTAGCCCTAGGTATGTAGTAGAACTATATATCTTTCAACTTGGTTATACAGTCTCTAGGTACTGGTGGTAGGGTAGGAGCTTTTGGACTTGGCCAATGACGAGGGTTGAATCCCCGTATACATTTAAGAATTCAAATTTCAGTTCCAAAGTCGCTTGCAGGCCCAATATATATGCTTCATATTTTGTGGTATTATTGGTAAAGGGAAACTGCAACTTCATGGCTAGAGGCGTATGTGACCCATCTGGGGCTACTAGAAGCATATGAATGTCATATCCCTTCTTGTTAGTAGTGCCGTCAAAGAAAAGACACCACCTATCCTCATGAATCTACATGATTTCTTCATTTGGGAATTTAGCTCCCTTAACAATCTCACTCTCAACTAGCTAGTCTGCTAGGTAGTCAGCCACGACCTTTCCTTTGATGGATTTCTGAGTTATGTGCACTATGTAAAATTCATAAAGCAATAGTAGCCACCAAGCAGTGCGGCTTGATAGGGCCGATTATTCAAAGAGATACTTCACAGGGTCCATGCGAGAAACCAAGTATATTGTATAGGCCATCATGTAATAACAGAGTTTTTGGGTAACCTAAATAAGAACAGTGCACATTTTTTCGAGGGCATTGTAATTTTGCTCATAGAAGATCAATTTCTGACTCACATAGTAAATGTTCTTCTCCTTTCTTTCGTGTGTTTGATTTTGTGCCAACATGGCTCCAGTGATTGTATCAGTTATAGTGAGGTACAATAATAAAATAAAGTCAGGTTGTGGGGGAACAAGGATTGGCAAATTAGTCAAATATTCTTTGATTTTTTCAAAAGCCTCTTGGCATGAGAGATTCCACTTTTTGGGAGAATCTTTCTTCAAAAGTTAGAAAATGGGCTCACAAATAGGGACAATATTGGCTAACCATTGTGGGTATTCAACTATGGCCAAGAACCCTACAACTAATTGTTTCTCGACTTCCTCTTCGATTTTGAGGGACCACTCTTACCTAAGTTTTGTAAATTTTTGTTTGATTAGTTTGGCATCAAGATAAGTTGGGATTTTATGTTGGACTATGTCTATGTCCAATTCGGGCATGTCTTTGTAGGACCATATGAAGATATCTTGGAATTATATTAACAATTCAGACAGGATTTCTTGTTCACCTTGGCTAAGGGTTGCACCATTCTTGACTTCTCTCGTCACACCTTTTAACCCTAGGTTAATGGTTGTAACACCCCGACCGTGATTAATTAATAATTCGTTGCTAATTATTAATTAGAACCGACTTAAAGAATAATTAAGAAGCTAATCGGGAACCTCATGATAGACCCATAAAATAATTTAAGCATATAAGAAATGAGGGCTGTTGTGTCCGAATCTCATTACCAATTAACTAGGTGAAATGATGTTATTCTAACACTAAGAAAACTCGAGTTAGTGAACTACAGAAATCCCAAGGGTTTAATAACCGACACTAGACCTTGGAGATTGAAGCTAACCTAAATAGGAAATGACCGGAAGAAACTGCGTCGAAAAAGAAACAACGAAAAAGAAGATATTTAGAAAATAGCCGAAACAGTTAAGTGCGCCAACCAAATAGGGCCTAAGCCCAAAATATGGAAAATTCCCAAAAATGTGGCCAAGGGGACTTGAACCCTTGACCAAGTGGGCATGATTCTTGTTGTCCAAAAAGTTACTAAGTGGACTGTTGACATCTTTGTGCCTATATATGCAACCAATTTTTATTTAAACCCAAATTAGCCAAGGCCACCTCCCAAATTGGCCAATGGCCTTACATGCAAATCCCACATCATTGGCTTACCTCATCTCCTCTCCCTTCAGTCTATCAATCAGCCGAACCTTCACTATTATATGTATACATGGAGATATATATGGGGAGACAACATGATTTCATTACACCCCCATCCACCAACCAGCTTTCGTGCATCCAAATTCTGGTTTTAGAAAACAAGCAACATGAGCAAACTGTGTGCTCTATGTATATATCAGATTTGGTGTGAGACCATGAGAGGGATTTAGAGAGAGAAAGTGAGAACTTGGAGTGCAAGTCCATGTGTGTGTGAGCTTGAGTGTGGCAACTGAGTGAACGTAAGGAACTGGGCATACCTGAAGCAACCGAGGGAACTCTGAATTGGCTTATAGCAGAGAGAGGGTCACTGTTAGGAGGTAAATTTCAAATTTTCTTCATTTCTTGTTTTTGAATTTTAGGCTGTTTTGATGGATTGCTGAGGGTTTAGACTGCATGCATGCATTAACATCGATTCTAGGAACTGTATTATGTATACTGTGAGGGTTAGAAGTATCGGAATGGCCCAAAACCATGAGAACCAAGACTAACCCCCATTAATGGACCTCGGATTATGCAGGTCTGAATCGACTTGCACCAAAATTAAACTGGGTCATCTAGCCTTAAACTAGACCTCATTAGGAGTCCTAAAACACTAGCCTGCGACCTCAAACCTAAAGGAACAGACCCCAAACAGTTAGTTGCAGGTCTCGGTCTCAAAATCCAACTTTCAGTTTTAGAGTTCTAAACTCGTTTTTAAAAATAGAAATCAAACCTCCATACTGTAAGGATCGCATAGCAACAAATCACACTAAGAATAGTTGCGGAATATGTATTACCAAAATTATCAGTTCGGTTATCATGATTTAAACCAAACATTTAGGTCAACTACGTAGCCTCAAATGAATGCTAAGATGATTTACATGATGTCAGGAACCATCTCAGCCGAAAACAATGAAAAATAATCGAGCAGAAGTCTACGAAATTGAAGAAATAAAACCCAAAAATTTAGGGCTACAGTAGGGGTGAAACGGTGGGGAAGACGATGTACAGTTCGGGTCATGGGTCGGACCTCGGGTCGGGTCCTGACCCGATGTTTAAATAAAGGGGTTCGGGTTACCCGGAACTACGTCGTTTCATTAAAGAGATATTTAAATTAAATTGAAGGGCTGACATCATCATGACGTCAGCATTTCTCATTTAACCAAATTAAACCGGCTGGTTCAGTCAAAACCAGACCGGTTCAGTTCCAATGCAACTGAACCCACTGGTTCAGTCCGGAAGTTAGGGAAATTGTTATTTGACCCCAAAACTTCTATGAAATTCAACTGTGGCCCAAGCTAAAATAAATTAATATTAATTTAATAATATTTAAATAATAAAAATTACAAAATTGCCCCTAGTCCTCAAACAAGTCAAACGGAGTCCGAATAAAGTAAACGAATAATGGATTTTGACTATTTTAGACGTTCCGGACTCAATGGTGTGGTCCGTTTTATGAGACGAGACTCCAAAAAATTAGGACACGTTTAAGTACAAATTACCAAATTGCCCCTGACATGACCAAAGCCCAATTAAAAGCCAAGAAGGTCTAAATTGACTTTCTTCGACGTTCCGGACTTATCGGTGAGGTCCGTATTACGAAATAAAGTAAGAAAAAATATGATGCATCAATAAAATAAGACTCACGATAAGACGTTAGGACGTAATACGATTTAAACATAATTAGAAACATCAATAGGAGATATTTGAAGTACATTGAAGTTAATAGATTATTGTGAATTGTTTCTAGGAACTACAAGGGAAGGGAACAACCAACTAATAGTGCAAACCCAGGAAATCAAGGTGAGTAATCCTGCATTTGGAGTAGAGATTTTAACTCTACGATTTAAATGATGTTTTAAACTTCAAAATATCTGAAGCATTGAATGTTTAGATTCCATATTTCATGATTCCTGTATTGAAATATTCCGCTCTTATAATTCTCTTGCGACATGTTCAGTGAATGATTTTTGTTACAATTCTCTTTGAAAGTATTTAACATGTCATCTGTTCTAAAATGTTATTCCAACTATGTCAAGATTCTATCAAGAACATCATGTTTTAAATGCTCATAAAAGCATTTCTTGAAGAAGTCATGTTTAAATGCTTATAAAAAGTATTTCTTGAAGAAGCTAATGTTTTGCAAGATAATAATGATGCATAAGCATCACCAGTTATTGAGCACCCTTCGGGTTCTCAATTCAGAAGAATGCCCGGCAGCAGGATCTAATCCCCCAGGCAACGAGATCTCCCAGAAGTAAAACTAGGGTCTGGTTCGAAATGGATCCTCCAGTTAAATAGTGAAAAGATGACCAATGATTTTTGGAAATGGAAGCAGGTTTTATGCTCATTTTCATTGTGCAGGTTTATACATTTTGAAGTAACATTTTTATTATGCATGCTTACATGCTTTGAAATGCATATACTCTATTTGAAGAAATGTTTATCTAGCTTGAATACTTTAAATGTTTCAAAGCTATCCGTTATGAAAAGTGCATGTACTCTGTGTTTAAAACGTACGAACATTTGGTAGTGTGGATTTTATAAACTCTCATGTGCGAAACCACTGCTAATTGAAAACCCATGACAGATGCAGGAACTACTCATTGGGCTTTTCGAAGCTCACCTTATTCCCTAAATTTTTTCAGGTAACGATGACGAGTGGAAGCCTTGCTCCATCTTGGGATGATGATTAGTGACTCTGTATAATCATGAACTTTTGAGGATACTAGAACTTGTAATGGGACAGATTTTGGGATGTACTAAATTATTGATGATGAATAGGAGTCTTTCCCTTTTGAGGATTGACGTTTGGCAGCTCCATTTTGATCGAGGACTGTTAGAAATACTAGGACCCGTGGAGGTCAAATTTTGATGTAATAGATTTTGGAAAGTATGTACTTAAGCCGAGAGGCAACCGGATATGTAATGTAAATAAAACTTTAAATTTTAGTATGCTCTGATTATTATTATTATGTGTACCACTATGAAGAGCGGCAGTACCAGGCGGATGTGCGACAGATTTTAAAAAGAAAAGAAAAAGTTTTTTTTTTCACGCTTCTGCAACCAAAGGTCGCACTGCTGTTCGATACTGTTGCTTATGTGAGCCTTGCCCTAAGGCCTTCGGGCCGAAGGGCGGCGGTCGCGATTCCCTTAATCTGCACAGGGTGGGTTTCGGGTCGTGACAATAGTCACCGTTTGTTCTATGACAAGTTGAGCCCTATCTTGAGATTTGGTGACTGTTTTGGCCAAGTCTATTAGAAACTTCCTATCCTCTATGTTAAGATTATTGTATTCTTCAAATTCATCATCATGTTCATTATTTGCAATTAAAGGATACTCAGAAAAAAGAATTTATTTCATCGAGGGAAGGAAAAATAAAATCAGCAAGTTTGTCAAGATTAATGAAATCTAAAGAAAGAGAGTCCAAAGACTCAGAGTCAAAAAAACGTTGTCAAAATCTGTATCAGTCAAGTCTGGGTAACCAAAATCTTGCTTAAGTTGTTCATCTAAAGGTGGCACCATTTTGACTAGGAGCCAATTGTTGATTGGAGTTTGGAAGGGTGTAATTTCTTTAACCGAATCTTCTCCCATGTTGCCTATGGAAATCATGTTAACCATATCATCAGTGAGCTCCATCTTGGTGAAGTAATCTGTTAGCTCTCCAGGCTCTTCGATCTAGTCCTCCTACTAAGAATCATATTGTTCAACTCGTACAACCACCTCCTCATTGAAACCACAGGTGCAATCACCGAATATTTCCCAATTGGGAACTCTTATCTTGGCCTTAGCATTATACCATGGCTTAGGGAACCCACAGTATGGATAATTCCCTCTTTTCTTGACAAAGCTCCCATTCAAGGTGGTGAAGTAAGACTTTATTTCTATGATTTTTGGGGGGCAACCTATATTCTCTAGCATTTTTCTTAACTTCTGCGGCCACGGACTTTTCACAAAAATCTTCCTTAGTGGGTGAGTATCCGAGTCTGAATGTGTATTCCCTTTCTGATTGGCAAGGTGGTGTAGGTAGACCTTACAAATTGAATCTAAGGCCTTTACCTAGCACATATCCCATGTGGACCATCATGTTTATCACGGCTTGTTTGTATAAGCCTTTGTCAAGTACTTGTTCTATCTTAAAACTCCCTATACGGTTGATGTAACACCCTGATTTGAATTAGGGATCATTAAGTCGTGGATTATAAATTAGTGATCGAGACCTTAAGTAACGAGGTCGGTTTCAAACCCCAACACGTGGACTTTTAGTAAAAGTCTTGAAAACCCAGGACGACTATACATCACTTTTGTTGCAAACACCAACCTGTTAGTTCCGTAGTGATTATATGTTTTCACGTCAACCACCAATCCTTCATACGAGTATAAGATTTAGGCATGAACATTTCGTAAATAAATTAAGCAATAATAATAATATTATTATTATATGGAAAATAATAATATAAGTACCTAGTAAATAATGTATATGTAAACTAATGTAATTGTAATCTACGATATGCAAGTATATATATATTTGTACGGCTATTATATATATATATATATATATGTTGATATATATATATATAGGTGTGTGTGTGTGTGTGTGTGTGATTAAGCTAATGGAAGGCAAAAAAAAAAAAATCAAAACATGAATGGTGAACACTAAGAAAAATAATGCAAAAGTCAAATTAAAACCAAATTGAGGCCAATGGGTTTTGAACCCTTGACCAAGATAGGCAATGCACTTAAGTCCCAAAAAAATAAGCCACTTGGGCTACCAACTAATTGTGTCATAAAAATACACATGAAATGTATATATGTACACACAATGAATGAGCTAGAAATAAAATAAAATAATTACAATATACTTATTATATATATACCTACATATATAAATATATATATGTATATATATTTATATTTATATACACACACACATGGCTGATGATGGCCTGCCCCAAAACAGTAACATGAAGAAGCACTCATTAGAGATGCTGCAGCAAGCAATAGGTGATCTAGTGGTTGGGGCAACCAGGAGGTGTAATAATCATGTGTATAGTTGTAGACACATATATACATAATTGTATACACATGCCCACTACCATCATTCAGTCACGCGGAAAGAGAGAAGGAGTTTCTGAGAAGAAGAAGGGAGAAAACCAGAAGGAGGAGGAGAGGGATACCACCTTTGAGGTAAAACATCAAAACCCAACATTTTCTCTCTTTAGAAGTTTTGCATATATACAAGCTGTTTTAAGATTTTTGTAGCATGCATGAGTTAATTTCGACACTAGAAACTATTAGAATTTAATTTAGAAAGTCAAAAAGGGGTTGATATAGACGGACCATGAAGAGTAGCCATTGGAGGTCCTTGCTTATAGCAGGTCTAAATCGATGGCAACCAAACCATGTTTAGTGTATGGAGACCCTCACTAGACCCTACAACCACCTCAGAAACACTTGACCGCGATCAAAAAGCTTAAGTAATGACCATGAAAACATGTGTTGCAGGTTTTGGGTTTGAAAACCAACCTCACAAACTCACTATTAAACCCACTTTTGAGAATGAGGAATTGAGCCTCATGATGAATAGGGCACAACAGAACAAACCTCATGAGATTTGGCTAAAAAATGAGCATATACGACCAAAGTGTAGGTTTGATTATCAAACCTTTAATCGAGCTAATGAGACCTGTTTGGTTCCTCAAATGAATGCCAAAACAGTCCCTGATACCTTAGAGATGTTTTGGATTGAAAACAATAAGGTTCCATCGAGCCAAACTTCACGAAAATGGAAGAAAAAGAGTTTGGGAGTTAGGGCTACAGTAGGTGGTCGAATGGGGAAGAAGACGGTAAGCCAACTCGTGTTGAAAGGCCCAGTGAGTTGACTCATACACGTGAGGGCTTGCGGTATTGCCACCGCATAAATGACACGGTGTCGTTTTGCTTAAGGGTTTTTAAAACCCTGATTTGGCTTGATTGGTTACACGGTCATGGGTTTTAAATTATATTCCACATGTGAATAGGATAGCCTGTCCGTATATAAAAGGGTTATCCACTGTTTGGGTCAAGAAAAATCAGAAAAAAAAATGCGGTGCCACAGCCCTTGGGGTTCGAATGCTCGATAACTTGGAACCCAACCCACGCCCTTACCATGTGGACACATGCGTCTGAAGTGATTAAATATAGGCAATATATGTATATGAAATATGAAAGAAAAATCAAGAAAAAAATAAAAAAGGTGCACTGCACCTGGTGGGATTCGAATAGTAGACCAAGAGGATGAAACCAAGCGTGCAAACCATTTTGGATAGGACAATCCTGTGCCAAAATGGTGCGCCGAAATGTATATATTATATATAATACACATTAAATTAAATTAAATTAAATAATGACGAAATGATCTGTTGTCCAATTTTAACAAGTTATTAGTATATTCTTACTATCTCGGGCCTCCTGAGTCCAATGATGAGGTCCACATCATGAGATGAGGTCCCAAAAAAAAAAATTTAAAGACCCGTAAAAATGCTAAATGACCAAAATGCCCCTATTGTTACCAAAACCCAAACAGAGTTCCGCGAAAGCCTAAATTGACTTTCTTCGACGTTCTGGACTCAATGGTAGAGTCTAGTCGACCAAAAGAAGTGTCTAAAATAAAAGAACATAAAATTTGATGAATAGCATCAGTCAGGTGGCTATGAACTAGAACATTTGCTGAAGTACTAAACTAAGGCTCGTATATTGAAATAAAATACGAAAAGACACGACACGTAAAAATGTGAAGTAATTAAATTAAATTTAAAATTAATGGAGCTACCAGAAGAGTATAGTTAAAAATAAAATTAATTCTTATCATGTTAAATTGTGTCATCGGTTAAGATTACGAGTTAAATTAAGTACATACGAAATTTATGGAATATTCGTAAATTGGTTAGGATTTAATACGATCTAAGCATAAGTTAAGAAGCATCAATAGATGATATTTCGGTGATGTGAAGTTAATGAGACTATATATTGAATATCAAATTCAGTATTATATGATTCCTGTTTTAAATTATTCTGTTCTTATAAACTCTATTGTGACATGCTCAGTGAATGGTTTCTACTACAGTTTTCCTAAAAAAATATTTTAGCATGTCTAAGTAAAATGCTAATTTCTTTAAATGTGCTGAATTTGCTTATTCCAAATATTTGAAGTTCTATTGAAGAAGTTATATGTTATATGTTTTAAAATGCAATTACAGGGAGGCCATGTTTTAATGCTTTTAAATAGTATCTATTTGTAAGTATTTTATACCTCTTGTTGCCACTGATGATGCAAGATAAATAGTGCATAAGCACTAATACTGATTTTGGGTTCTTTGGAACACAATTGACATGATGAAATGATTTTGGATTGTACGGAACTCAATTGACATGATGAAATGATTTTGGGTTGTACGGAACTCAATCGACATGATGAATGCCAGGTAGCAGGATCTAATCCCCCAGGCATGAGATTCTCCATTGTAGATGTAAAACGAGAGTCTGGTTCAAAACAGATTCTACTAATGAAAGTGATAAGATGTTATGTTTGAAAATGGAAGCAGGTTTTACCCTTATTTTCACTATATGTATTTACACGTTTTGAAGTTTCTATATTTTGTTTGAAGAAGTACATGTTTAGCTTGAATACTTTAAATGTTTCAAGTTTTATGTTTTAAAGGAATGGATATATTCTGTGTTCAAAGTATACGAGCAATTGGTAGTGATTGTTTTACAAACTCTCATGTGCTAAACCACTGCCAATTGAAACCCCAATGAAAAATGCTGGAATTACTCACAAGCTTAGATTAGCTTACCGAATTTTTATCCGATCCCCCCTTTCAGGTGACCGACAGCAGTCTTGATTTTGATGACGATGATGAAGAGCCTGGCCGTTTTTGGAGGGGTTGTTTAAGTAGTTTCTTTTGTGGAACACTATGGACTTTTAGTAGTAACTTTTGTTTTAGGAAGTAGTGAACTGTTATGTATTAAGCCCCATGGGGCAGTTAAACATGTGTTAATTATAAAGCCTTTAAGTTTTTAATTATGCTCTGAATGTATAATCATGTATACCGTTCTGAAGAGCGGCAGTACCGGGCGGATGTGCGAAAGATTTAAAATAAGAAAAGAAAAGAAAAAATTTTCACGCTTCTGCGAACACAAGCCACACTGCCGTCCGATACTATTGCTTATGTGAGCCTTGCCCTAAGGCCCCCAGGCCGAAGGGTGGTGGTCGCGATACAAGATCTGTACAGGGTGGGTTTCGGGTCGTGACGGTTGAAGCTTAACAAAGGTAAATCATTGGCATTGTGTTTGATCCCTAGTACGGTGAGAGTGTTGCCGACAGGATCAACGTTCCCATTATAGTGACTACCCTTATTTGATAGGCGAATTTGAGCTGCTAATGTAGAGGGGATGTTACGGCTATCATTTCATGTAACCATGGCCTTCCAAGTAGCAAATTGAAGGATGTCGGGATGTCTAATACTTGAAAATGTGCGGGTGATTTTAATTTGTCCGAGGTTCATAGTAAGTGCCATGACCCCTACAACTTCCCTCCGAGTATTGTCAGATGCCCTAAACTGCTTGGGCTGATGGAGTGAGATCGGCTACCTCTAAGCCAAGGCACTTTGCATTCCTAAGATGACAAACGATGAAAGCAGAGCTGTTGTCAATGAGCACCGTAGGTATCCTCTTTCTGAGGGCATCTACAGTAATATGCAGAGCCTTAGTGTGGTCAACTCCTCCTTTTGGTAAGTCATGATAAATAAAAGTGATGATATTATTGAATTGGACCCCCATTAATTTGCGTGAGTTTTTCGGGGGTAGTGGTAGTAAGAAATTGTGTTTCATTGAGATACCTCAAAATAGACTGTCTGTGTGGAAAGGAAGATGTCAATAACCCCCATACTAAGATGTTGGCTTGTCTTTTCTTGAGCTGTTTGAGGAGCTCATCTTCGATAGGGACCTTGAGGTAGGACTCCTATTGATTCTTTGGGCTTCAAAAACTCTATGAGTTGGTCATCTACTTGTAGACAAACGGACTTGAATGGTCTCCCCCCTCATGTGACATGTATTAAATTAGTTGTCATGATTCGAAACCCACCCTCTGCACATGATAAATCACGACCCCCGGCCTGACCCTTTTACAGAACTAGATCTGAACTTGCTACACAATCAGTGCTACTAACATGCAATAAATATCATAAACTTAACATAAATAGGGGAAGATTTAAAATAAAGTTGCATGTAGATATATCTAGTTCTCAAAATACAGACTGTAAAATTTCTTTAACTACAGTACATCCCCAAGACGTGGATTACATAAGAGGCTACAAGACTATACTACATATTACCCTTACAATCAAAAAATGTCCATGTCTAGCTAGCAGACTCTATGGTCTGCTCTCAACATCCGTTCCTGAAATAATTAAAGTAAATCTGAATGAGCTAACTTAGCCCAGTAAGTAATTCTCCTTTACTCTGCCATGTGTACAGGTCAATATAAAAAAACATAATCCAAGAAAGACAAGGATAATGCAAACATGAAAGCCAGTCAAGAGATATGAAACTCACAATGAATATCAAATGGTAGGAAGCACAATTGATAATCAAATGGAAATCTGATTTGATAACAATAATATACTACTACAGTCATGAGCTATCTCAAGCACAATCGTATGTACTCAATAAAAAGATGTGTTATCTCGTGATCATTCATAGGGAAATAATATAATCAACCTATAAATTTCAAATAAGGACAATGATAGCAACAAAAGTGGATGTACTTTAACTTGGACCCAGCATACCCTTTGGAGTACTCATTCTGGCCTTTTCCCATACCTGGGTCCCTGAATAGCACTAAGAGCTCTATAACATATATATATATATATATATAATTCGTGTCCTCCAGGACAAATCGTGCACTATGTCTCGCATAGTCATGGTAGCTAATGTTCTTCCTAGAACCTTGACCCTAGGTCGTAGTAAGCATCAGATGAAGTTTGTGACTGAGCACAAATCCGACACTTATAATATATCAAGATCATATTACTTTCCATGAAGAGTATAGTGGATCATAACTAGTTCTTGGCAAAATAATATAACTATAGCTTTTTAGGACTATGGTTACGGGGCAGCTGCGAACATAACTGGTTGGCCCTAGGTACAAGTGTACAGAATGTTCCTTTGTACAAGTGTACAAAAATCATGATCAAGATATATGGTAATCAATGTATTTCACAAGATAAAACAATATCGTAAATGTGGATTAAATAAACATTATAGCATATATAGAGTACAATTGGTAGTGTATGAAAAACTGATGACATGGCTAGAAGTATCACATGTAGAGATCAGATATTACGTACCTCTTACTATATTCCTTTAGAAAGTCAGACCGCTTTCTCTTTTCCTTTCGATGTTCCTATGATTCATGCAACACATCTTAGTCTATCTTTACATAGTATATGCTATTCATCAAATTTTATGTCTCATTACTAAAAGTATATTATTTGCTAAAATAGACTCTACTATTGAGTCTAGAACGTCAAAAAAATTCGGTTTAGGCTTTCACGGACTTCAATTCGGACATCTGTACTAAAAAAGGCAGAACGGTTATTTTGCACTTTTACGTGTCTTTATTTTTTGGGACCTATTTTCATAAATGAGACTCCACCGTCGAGTTTGAAATGCCCGAAACAATAAAAATTGGCTATTCATTTGATTTATTTAGACATCGGATTTATATTCTTTAATTTAATTAATTTAATTAAATAAATAACTTAATACAATATTATATATTATTTGAGCGAAATTGGAACACATGTGCCATGGTGGCATAGTGGCTCCCATGTATGGCTTAGGATCCTTCTCTTTCATGCATCTCAAGTTCGAAACCTTGGGGAAATTGCTCCCCATTTTTTCTTCTAATTATCTACAGTCTAAACAATGGACAGCCCCCTAACCTAGGATAGGATATCTAATCCGAATTAGGGTTAACAAATTAATCTCCCTAACTATGTAACCAATCAGGTCTAATTAGGTTTTAATTTAAAACATAACTCATTCAAAAATGACGCAATTTTGAACCAATGTAGGCGCAAACGACGTAGCTATGATATCACTGTTCACTGTCTTCTCCGGTGGGATTCCGTCATCCCTTCCGACACCGGTGACATTTTTTGATCATATTTTTTATCAAACTTGATGTGGTTTGATCCATTTTTCCCTAAGGATTCCAACCCTATATTCAGTTTTCCATTTGACCTTTTCAAGTTTCAGAAATATAGAAAAATAGTCGGTCTCCGATTAAACCCCGTTTTTCCGGCCAATAATTTTTTTTTCAATTTCGTGCCAATTCTTTCACTGAATTGGCCTTAATTTCTTCCTACTCCCTTTCTGCACCTCAAGGGATCAATTTCCCATGGTTTGTTTCAAGTTTAGAGCATAAAACCACAAACGACCGATTATCCCTCTAAGCCTGTAACTGAGATTTTCTACCTCAATTCTAAACCAAATCAGCTCATTCTTTTTGCAATAAAAACCCTGCTTTCATGCTCTTTAAGACCCTACAATTCAATATAACATTTATAATTTGAAATCTCAAAACAAAATCAAAGTTGCACTTACCCTGGTTGAGCTTTTGGCTCGTAGATTCCCCCTCTTTTTCTTTACTTTTCTTCCTTGCTTCACCTCTGAATGTCAGAACTTCAATCTTTCTCTCAGTTTCCCTTGTTTTCTCTTCTGAATTTCTCTAAAACTCACATCCCTTTTTATAGGCAATTTTTCTGCCACTCTCTCTCTCTCTCTCTCTCTCTCTCATCCTTCCTCTTTATTCCTCCCTTCTTTGACTTCTCCCTTGATATCTCTTTCTTCTGATTTCTTTTAATTTTTAGCTTTGAATCATTTCATGATATTTATAATATATATGTATATTACATACAAACACACACTAACACATGCACAAATCACCTACAACACTTATCACTCTTAGCCGACATTACTTTTCCTTCCCCCCTTGCATGCAAATATGCATGTATATACATAATTTAGATTATATATATATATATACTATTATGATACATATATATATACATCGTATATATGTATACTATTTATACGTATATATATACATATATATACTTATGCATATATATATTATTGTATTCTTGTATATATATACTTATACACTCATATACGCGTACTTGTATATATTATGTACATACATCTACGATGTACATGTTTGCATACACATTTTTCTGTATTGTCGAGTCCTTCGTACAGATAGTCCTGGGGTACTCAGAATTAGTTACAATTACATCATTTGTTTGACATCGTGGTGTGTTTTCAAAACTATACATCTATCTTATTACAATCTATGTTCGGTTTACAACTTGGTCTTACACTAGTTGACCCAGTCTACCTCGATTTAAATGCTACATTCTAGGTCAGGGCGTTACATTAGTTGAGCCAGAATGACTTTTCTTACTCGTAAGTTCGTCCTAAGTGATCATGCTACACTTGAAGGTAGTTGTGAAATCATTGATGAGGCCGTTTGGATATGAGTTTTCGAGACTTAACATGTTGAAATTAAGTTGTACATTATGGGTCGGTAATGGATTAGTGGTGACATTGGGCTTTGCTAGTAGAGCCCATATTGTTCCTCCATCAATTAGGTCTTGAATAGCGTACTTTAGATCTCGGCATTGATTTATGTTATGTTTGTTGCCTTGATGAGAGGCTCAATGCTGGTTTGGATCAACCCCTTAGGTAGAGGGTTCGGAGCCAGTCTTGGTTCCAATGGTTAAAGAAGCCCCTTCTCTTGGAGGTTATTGTATATCTCACCTATTGGTGCTGGTAAATTTGAAAACTACCTTTGAGGGCATTTCTATCAGACACCCTGTGATGTTGGCCATGAAAATGACCTTGATGTGTTGATGGAAATGATTATGTGGGTCAGGCCACTTGGTTTTGGAGTTGGAAAGATCTTGCGAGGATTTGGTTCACTTGCTTTGAGAGTGCCATCATTAACTGTATCTTTTACTTGTGTTCCAGCCCCACCAGTGCTTTGAACATCTCAAAGTATTGAGCGAAGAAAGTTTTACGGTAGACTAGAAGCAAGTTCTTTTTATCCATCTGAACTTGTTCGGCCTCATTTGACTAGTTGATCATTTGAGCTGCTTTAGTCCACCACCTAATGATGAACATAGACGTACTTTCTTTCAGTTCTTGCTTGGTGATCTCCAAGTCTTAAAGAGTGA
Organism: Nyssa sinensis; assembly: GCA_008638375.1. Classification (NCBI taxonomy): domain Eukaryota; kingdom Viridiplantae; phylum Streptophyta; class Magnoliopsida; order Cornales; family Nyssaceae; genus Nyssa; species Nyssa sinensis. The sequence goes on along the minus strand of CM018049.1, from coordinate 15,856,608 downwards.
TATCAAGTTCATTGTTGTACTTGTACTACTTAATGAAGGCATTGCATAGTTCCTCCCAATCTTTAGAAAGTGCATCTTCTAAGTTCAGGTGTCATCACAGAGTGGCTCCGGTTAGGGTTTGCATGGCCCTTATATATAGCTTAAGATAATTTCTTGGACATGTGGTTCCATTAAATTTGTCAAGGTTTGGCATTTTGAATTTTAGGGGAAGTCGAATGTTTGGATAGAAAGATAACTTATGAATATCGACCATATAATCACCTCGGTGAGCTTTGTAAAAGAGAGTCTCTATTTTTTCCAACCTGTGAGCAAGGCTCTCTTCTTGTTGTTTTAGGATCTCTACAGGTCCATACTATTAACCCCAATTATAAGGATCATGGGCAGGCAAATCTTGGTTTTGCTAATGTTGTTGTTGTTTTCTAACTTGAGGCTGGACTGGTGGTACTTGGCAAGGATTGTTATTACCTACTGGGACAAGAAGTAGTAGTGGTAACCTTTGTTGTACCAGATCTTGAACTATGAGGGATCTTGAACTATGAGGGAGAGTCTTTGGTTCTCCTCTCAATAATCGGCCATGTATTTCTTGACGTCAGCCAGAATCTGAAGTATTTGTTCAGGTTCCATTGCAACTAGAGCTATGCTTTTTTAATTTGTTGGAAGGTTAGAGGTTCGGATCAATTGGCATTGACTAGTCCATTTCCAAGTCAGTTATGGGTAACTATTTTTTAAAAACACCTGTGTTATTTAATTTGTTTGGTGTCAATGAAAATCCAAGAAAGTCTCATTTGTAGCCCCGTTGTACCTTGCAAAATTAGTTTTTTAGGAAAAAATGGATTTTTTCAGAAAAAAATTCAGAAAACTCTAGACAAAATTTTACAAAGCAAAGGGATTGCTCTTTATGTGCTGATCGGCACATAAGAAGTGTCAATCAACACATAGAGGCTTTTAACCACTATGCCAATCCGCCAATAGAGGGGTATTTTTTTACTTTCTTAATTTTTCTGACTTCGTGAAATTACACGAAAAAAATCCGTGTGTGTCTTACCAAAACTAGATTTAAATTTTTAAATCATGAATTTATGGCAGATTATATGAATGATGCTTCAATTGGGTAAAGGTTTCAAGGCTCCCTTTCTTATAGGACTTGCCATATACCTCCCACAACCATTAGATTGTAATGACTGTGGTCAAACGGTACCACATTGCCTTTTTGCATACCATCCCAAGGCCACAAGAATGTAATGTCCCCGGTTAAGCGATATTCGATCAAGGAGTGGAAGGCTTTCACCAGCCGTACCCGTCAAGCTAAGTGAGCATACAGGGCGAGGGCTACTAACTGTCAGAGGTTTTGAGAGTATGTAGTGCGAATGCAAATATTATGAAGTGATGTATGGGCAAGGTTTTCATATTTTAGTCTTTTTTTATTCATCCATCCATACATTCAAGTATACTCCATTCATCCATCCATCCATCATAAAGCATAAAAATAAATGAATGTAAAGCAAGTAAACAAAATAGCCTTGAAGTGAATACTTTACCAAGTCTAGCCCTCTTTAATCCTTAGTGGAGTCGCCATTATAGGCGTCAACACCGGAAAAAAAGGAAAATATGAATCCTCTTTTCTATGGATTTAGAGGGATCCTGGTTGTCTCCTTCCCTAAAGGTGGGAAGGAACACCTCTTATGGAAGGTTGAGAAATTGAGGAGTCGCCAACTTGTTTTTGGGTAAGAAACAAGAAAACCTGTTACAGATTGAACAATACATATGAAGGAAATTAAAAGCAATGAAATGAAAATTACATCAGTTTAATCCTAAATACATACTAAAGGATCCCTTGTCATGGATCAAAATAAAGATAAAGCACTAAAACAAAATGGAAACACTAGAGAAACAGGCTCGGGGGCTAAAGTATGAAGTGGGAAGGTGTTAGGCACCCACCCCACCCGATCCGAATGGATTGGCCTCGAATATTCACTTGCAAGCCTATTTTTCCATTAGAAAAACTAAAAAAAGATATGTGAGTCTGAAAAAGATAAATAATAAAAGATTTAGTGTAAAGAAATAAAATAAAACAGAAAATACAGAAAGAAGATCTAACTTGGGCTTACTACATATCCATTCAGGAAAAAAAAATCAGAGTCATGTAGTTCTCTAGTTTACCATTTTTTATCAAGAGTGATAAAAGAGGCAAGATCAACTAGATCTTAAAGAAAACTGTTAAGGGTTTGAGAGTATACTTTATTCAGTCGTGGGAGTCGGGCAGCACTTCAACTAGGAAGATCTGATCCGGATACTTAAGTCAAGTAGATCTCCAACTTGTTCTTTGGATTGGAAAGCGTTGCTTTGGCTTGCTTCGTGAAGTGAGGCTATCACTTCGGCAGGGCTTTGGCCTTAGGAGAGGGAGAGTTCCTGTAGAGAGAACTCTAGAATTAAACTAACAATGTGAGGCTATAAAAATCGTGTCTTTCTCCATACCCTAAAACTGATGGCCTGGGGGTTCTATTTATAGGAAATTATGGAAATTCAATGCAATGGTCTAAGATGAAACCTTAAAGTAGAGGTCTACGATAATGTCTTAAGTGTTAATTATCTAATTAAATAAAAAAAATTAAGTAAGAATGATTATCCTAACTAAATAAATTAATAAATAATTATGACCATGCACAAACCAATAAAATTGGTGTCAACATGCAAGAGCCAATGAGATAAAAGAGAATTAAAATTTAATTAGAAAATAAACTCTAAAATGAAAATGTCCAAGTTCAATGTATTTTTATTTAAAGAAATATCAAGCAACCAGATTTATGAAAACTCTAAAAGTGGAAAGTCCTAATTAAGCTAAAATAAACTACTATCACTCAAGATTACCAAATGCCCCCAATTCAGTGAAGAATCTCTAGATTTACACAAGACATATGAAATGACCAAATTATGCCCAATTCATCACTAAAGGGTTAAAATTACCAAACTACCCCCATATCGGTAAAATGATATGAAAATTATGAAAATGCCCCTCAAGTGACTACGAAATCCTACTGAGGGTAGGATTAAGCCAAAATTTCCAAAATTGATTTAGTTGGCAAAAGGGTACCTAAATTATCGAAATGCCTTCCAATGGGCAGAAGAGTCCTAATGGGAGGAGAACTCTGTCAGGAAGAGTCCTACTTGGACTAGGACTCTGGCATGAGAGTCCTAACGGGAGTAGGACTCTATCGGAATGAGTCCTACTTGGATTGGGACTCTGGTAGGAGAGTCCTAGTAGGAATAGAACTCTATCTGGATGAGTCTTAATAGAACTGGAACTCTATTAGGAGAGTCCTAACAGGAATCAGACTCTGTTAGGAGGAGTCCTAATAGGACTGGGACACTAGGCAGGAGAGTCTTAGTGGGAATAGAACTCTGTTAGGAGGAGTCCTAATGGGACTGGGACTCTGGCAAGAGAGTCGTGGTGGGAATAGGACTCTGTCAAGAGGAGTCCTAATAGAACTAAGACTTTGTCAGGAGAGTTCTAATAGGAATATGACTCTGTCAAGAGGAGTCCTAATGGGAATAGGACTCAATTAAGAAGAGTCCCTACTTAAAGTAGGTTTCTTAACATAATCATCATTTTTTACCACTTAATCAAGGGTCAAAAAATGAGGTGTCTACAGTACTCACAACACGACGCGTGTCCCTCAGAAGTTTTTCAGTATATAGATCACAAGGGTGACCATTCTTCCAATCAGTTGGCATATGGAATACGGAGGCAAGACGTTACGAGCTAGTCACCGTCTTCTATGGCATACCAACCTCAGAATAAAGAAATAGAGTTCAATACGGAAACCACTATCTATGGATATCTCCAAATCTCTACTTTCATAATTCCTAATCTTACACAACTTAGGAGATCTACAGCCTATAAATAAGGCCATAAGGTTCACATTCAATTCATGTTCAATTCTTCCCTTGAATTATTGTCTTTATTTAATTTACTAACTTTATCATTGGAACGACTACCACCGAAGCCTTCCCAGTGACCCTTTGACCTTAGTTCTTGGCAGGAAATTCAAGAGAAGTAAGCCTTCAGACCAGAAAAGTGCAATATCAATTATAAATAATAGCAAAGGAAAGAACTTTAACTCAAAATCTCTAGCATTTTAAGAAGGTACAACCTCACTAACCTTTAGATCATTAGAAGTTTATTCTGAATAAGAGTAACCAAACCATTAAATTGTTTTTTATCTTATTTATCCTTACATATTTATTTAAAAAAATTGACAAATAGTGAGTTATACCTTTCCAATATTACAAGAATTGACAAAGTTACCCATTTAATATTAAAATATATTTTACCAAAAACTTCACAAATCACAATAAAAGTAGCAAAACAACTAAAAGTTACATCATTGATTTACTACATCAATAGAAATTGCTCCTCTATTTTTCTATAAATCTGAAAAAATTACCACTCATTATAGGAATAATCAAATGCTAAATTAAAAGCACAAAAATGTCTATATATATAATTATTTATTTATATTCCTTTCCTTGATTGATATGATTTGACTTTCCTTTTATTTTCTCCTTCATGTTAGTGTACCTTAATTTAACATTTATCATCTTATACAAAATCAATTAGTATAAGCCTATCAAGGGATTTCTGGGTTATCTCATGGACGAAGAGAGGATTAGTTTGAAAAAACTGGGATACCACTTTTTTTTACCAAAAAAAAAGCTTATCAAGGTTTGGTATCATCAAAATTACATTTGTACCTTTATATATATATATATATATATATATATATTTGATATGCCATAAATAAATATTGGCTCAGAATCATGACAAGTGTCCCAAAGTGTTCTGAAGTATGAAGACTAGACTTGCTTAGATGACTACCAAACTACGAGTTATAGAACTAGCACAAAAAAGGTTCCAAATTGGTCACCGCCTTCTACAGACTACTGACCTCAAAATAAGAAAATAGAGTTCGATTATCGTAACTTCTATCTATGGATATTTTGAAATCCCAACTTTTATGGTTATCAGCACTTAAATTTGGAGAACCTATAACTTATAAATAAGGTTCCAAGGTACACTCCTAACTCATGTTCAATTACTCTTTTCAATTACTATCATTATATTTCTCTAACTTTATCACTAGAGTGGCTACTACCGAAGGCTTCCCGGTAGCCCTCTAACCTTGTGTTCTTGGTAGGAAGTTAAAAGGAGTAGAACCTCTGATCAGAAATTGACTACATTAGTTTGGCGTCGTCTATGGGAACGACTAAAGTTCCTATTCAAGAACAAACACAAAATCTTAAGTTCTTCTCTTACTTACTCTTTGTCAATAGCACCAGATCTCTATTTCGACAGAAACCCTCCAAATCCTCATAACCAAACACCTAGTTAGAAAGGGAAGAGGATAGGCTCCATCTTAGATGCAACAATAAATAGATCATATGCAAGACAAATAGAGCAGATGCAAGAGTAGATCACAACCATCTCACAAGCAATAGCATCGCTAGTATAAGGCCAACGGAACATGCCTCATCACCCTTTACTGACAAACATTATACAAGGGATGACTTAACCTCCTACTAGTATCGCTGCAAGAAGGGATGTCCAAAATGTCGAGGTACCCAATGCTTAGGTAATACATCCTTAAAGTATTGACAAGGTAGGGGTTAATCCCCAAATATCTACAATAATCAATAGGAGCATTCCACCAGTTCATCATGTCGTTCATTACCAAAGTAGGGTGCCAATACTGTCAACCTCTAGAATATAGATTGGCAATTTAGATTTTCCACTACTTCCCATATCTTTAGTTCGGGATCCCATAATATAAGAGACTTGGAGCCCTCTAGATCCTATAGAGTAAGCATCCTCTCATACTTGTAGGGCCAAATCCACCTACAGTCCCGGTACCCAAAAGCCCATGATAGAGCCAAAGCCAAGTACCTGCAGCACTGTCATAGGACCAACCTAGGGTCCTCTAAAGGATTGAGGAGATAGCAGACTCTCAAGATCAGACTACATCGACCAAAATATTTCATATCCCTTCAGAGTAGGATAAACTAAGTAAGGTGCTCAATAGATTTTCCACACCATTCATCCCTACCATAATAGCAAAAGAAAGGATAAAAAAATTTATTGTGTCAAAGTTCACTCTGTTTGATGGAGCTGAGGATCTTGGGGACCAATTTTCTCACTTACCAACACACGATGGCCTTACACGGGGCCACTAATGCCTTCATGTGTCGAACTTTCGTCACTAGCTTAAGGTACAACCTTCAAATGGTTCCACATTCTCCCTTAAAATTCAATCAACAACTTCTACGAATTTAAGAGGTTGTTACTAGATCATTTCTTAACCAGTAAGAAGTTGAGAAAGGGACCAAAATTCCTCCTAAACATCAAACAAACTAAGGGGGGAGACCTTGAGGAAATACATAGCTTGTTGCAATGTTGTGCTTACTAAGATAAATGATTGTAGTGCAATTTTCCTAGTGGATGCCCTAACCTCGAGATTGGTTCCTAGGCATTTTTAGGATTCATTAACTAAAAATCCCCCAATAGATATGGCAACCCTTATGGAGTGAGCTCGGAAGTATATCAATGTAGAGGATACCAAGAATTTTGCTCGAAAGGCTAAGGAAAAAGCTCAAAAGAAAGACAACAAAAATAACAAGAAAAAAGCTTTGAGCCCTAATAAGGGTACGACATCCAGAGGACAGAATAACTCTGGTGGGTCTAAAGGTATGGAAGCTACACTTTACTAAATGCCTCACTAATTCACAAACTTCAGCAAACTCAGGCCCATGAGAACTTGAAGTGGCCCGAGCCTATGAAAAGATAACTAGAAATGAGGAATAAGAATAATTACTATGATTTCCAACAAGACCAAGGCCACATCATGGAAAAGTGTAGAGCATTAAAGCAGGAGATTGAGTACTTGATACACCACGAGTGATTGAGAGAATTTGTCCACCAGGACGAAAGGTTGAATCAACGAGATGATAAACCACTTTAAAGGAGGCAAGATCAAAAACCCGAACTATAAGTGCTTTGGAATGATCAATACCTACCAAACAACAAGCACTTGATATTCATGCTTCATGCTGATAGTGTAATGACTGGATTGTCCAATAGAGCCAGAAAAATTTATGTTCAGGAGGCGAGGGCAGACCCACATCTTATCCAGATCTCTTTAATTAAGAAAAGAACTAGAACGAAACCCAAACAATTCTCAGAATTGGATCTTGTCAGTATGCGTTGCCCCCATAGTGATGCTCTTATTATATCTCTTAAAATTTCTAACTTTAAGAGCATAAAGGTACTTGTTCATATGGGCAGTTCAACTAGCTTTTTATTTTATGAGCCATTTAATTAGATGAAGTTGGATCCAAAAAACATCCGAAAAACCATTGCGGTGATGGCAAGGATTCAACAGGCACCTCAGTTTCCCTATGGGGAAGATAGATTTCCTGACCACAGTGGGAGAATGAGATGAGGAAAAAACTGTTGATTTTAGAGTTTATGGTTTTCGATGTTAAATCTCCTTACGACGTTATAATTAGAAGACCTTAGATCCACTATATAGGGGCGATCACTTCAACTCTTCATCGATGCCTTAAGTTTGTCTATCAAGATAGGATAATTAGTGTTAAAGGATGCTAGCCCACTGCTCCAGAGTGCCACACAATCGCACTTAGAGAAAATTATCCCAAATAACAATTATAGTGCGAGCTGAGAGAGGATAAATTCTCCAATTCAAATCTGAATGAAATAAGGGAATGTTACTCTAAGATTGAAGAACCATTAAGTCTTAGATGAAGGGATAGTATGTTAAAGCCAAAAGAATAAGTAGTGAATGTGTTTGCCAATTCTGAGGCTGAGGGTACGTTTTTGCATATAGGCTCATCCATGTCCCCTTAAGAGTAAAAGAAACTTGTCGTGTTCCTGAAATAGAACCTTTTTATCTTTTCTTGGGAGATTAAGGATATTGAGGGAATTAACCCTGACTTCATCTCTCATAAGTTGATGATCAACCTAAACCATCCTTTAGTAAGCCAAAAAAGGAGGTCATTTGTCCTTGAGTGATATAAAATTATCAACAAAAAAGTTTAAAGGTTTCTTGATGTAGGAATAAAGGAATTTTTCTACCCATAGTGGCTTGCTAACAAAGTGCTTACAAAAAGGAATAGAAAGTGGAGAGTTTGTATTGACTAAACCGACTTTAACAAAGCATGCCCCAAGGACAACTCTCATCTCCCTAGAATTGATCAGCTTGTGGACGTCACTACAACACATGGGCTTCATGGAGGCCTACTCTCGGTACAACCATATTCAGATGTATCTTTCTAACCTAGGAAAAGACTGTTTTTATATCCGAATAAGGTCTCTGTTATTATAGAGTGATGTCGTTCGACCTCAAAAATGTTGGGGCTACCTACCAAAGGCTCATTAACAAAAATCAGTGACACAATGGAAGTCTACATTGATAATATAATCGTCAAAAGTGTTCAGTAGATCAAATCATATTTGGCACTTATCTTAGACATTTGACATACTTAAGCAACATAAGATAAAGCTAAATCTTTCAAAGTGTACTTTTGGGGTTATAGGAGGAAAATTATTAGGCTATCTTGTTTTCCATAGGGCAATTGAAACTGACCCTACTAAGATTAAGGCTTTGATTGATATGAAATCCCCAAAACAAAAAAATACATACACTGGTCTGAACGGTAGGATAGCTGCCTCGAATAAGTTTATTTCCAGGTCAACAAATTGATGCTTCTTGTTCTTCAAGGCTTTAAGGGGGAGTAAGGCCCTAAAATGGACCTTTAAATGTGAACAAGTTGTTCAGTAGTTAAAGATATACTTACCCTCTCCTGAACTCCATTTAAAGCCAGTACCAGGGGAGAAATTGCTTGTATACTCAGCTGTGTCAGAAAGCACAGCAAGTTCAACCTTAGTTAAAGAATATAAGGGGATTCAGAAGCTAAAGGAACAAACAGGACGATCTTGGAGGCCATAAAGAAAGGGTTCGAACAAGCTAAAAGAAGATGGATCGAAGAACTTCCTAAAGTTTTCTAGGCCTACCTGAAAGGCCCTAGTATATCTAGATCTATTAAACTTGACCTAGAGGGAGGTAAATAGGTCAAATGGTAAATTAAAATTTTAATATCCAACTTTTAAACAACCCAATAGTGATTAAGGTTATCACTTGGATTAAATGAAGATTTTGTTCTAGTGAATGCAATCAAAAATCAGTGGTATGCAATTATAAAGACCAACAGACGAACACACTGACTTTATTAAAGAGGAAACCACCATCGATCAATCAGTATTTATTTTAGAAGACCTCGGGGGCCACTGACATAAATACACTTAGTCCATTAGAAAAGCTTTGGTGATTATAGACGCTGATAGACACAACGACTTAGTCCCTCAAGCCTTGCTCTTGTTTTGAATCTCCTCAAACTTGAATCCACAATCGTTCTTCACATAGACCTCCAGTTTGAATGCTCAAATAGACAACCTCAATCGCAGCTACGAACTCTATGCAATCTCAAACTCCATCGATTGCACAAAGCTTGAACTCCAATAGTATGTACTTTAATGATAATGAAGAATATATGGTAAGGTTCTTAGATCAATAGGCCATGGATGTGTGTAAACATGAGTATACCTAATGAATCATTTTGGTACTTGAAAATAATGTATATTGCAGCAGCCAAAAGTCCTTAAAAGTTCATGCTAGAGACTATTTATAGTCCTAGGTTAAAATAATGCAGAAAATTTTTAAAAATTGGAAACTGTTCACACAATTTCTAATGGTCAACTGAACGAGCCATTGGTTATTTGAACGAGCACCTTTTATAAAATAAGGAAGGGACTTACTGCCCTGGTCATTCGCACGAGCTTTCGAACGAGGTCCCACAAGCCTAAATTGCAAAGGCTCTATTTTGGTCATTAGAATGACCATTCCCCGCGAGATACCACAACTAACTCAAAGACCACACTATCCTGATCGTTCAAACGAAGCCAAGGCTCGTTCGAACGATCGAGGAAGAAAGCTCAATCGAATTAATTCACACACAAATAAAAAGGTTTTCTTATTTAATAATGAATCATATGAAACCAATGAGAGTTTTACAAAAAAGGCCCACACCTTTCTAGTAAAACATGATTTTTGAAACCTTACTAATGCATGAAGTTATGTGTGTGAATCCATTAACCATATATATCCAAGAAATATACCTTTCCTACCATTGCGATCATCTATGATGAGAATAACTCTCCATGTTGCTTGAAGTATAGAAATGACCACAATGCCTAGGGACAAGGCTTGACTTGAATTACAACTTAAAAACTTTTGTCAAACACGGATTAGCCAACACAATGATAGACTACAAGTCCTAACAAACTCCCCATTTGACAACCCGTGACTAAACTGAACCCTATACATAAATATATCTAAGACAAAAATCTATAAACCCTTAAGAATCTAAAAGAAATGATTTACAATATTTTTTACTATCAATTCATGATAGATCTCATCCACTACTCTTAAATTCCGAATACATCACACCTGTTTTAATTGTAAAACACAACACTAAACCATAGTCAGTGAAAAATATCGAATGATAAAAAGATATTAGATCAGTGTAAACATAAATAGGTGAGCATGCTATATAAACCAAAATATCATAAGTAAAAAAGATCTTATGCCAATAAAAAAATACACTCCCCCTCAATTATACTACTCCCCCTTTTTGTCATGATGACAAAGCAAGAAAGATATATAATCAAAGATAAAATGATAAAGGTAAAAGATATAATAAGAGAGTATAGATCAAAAAGTGACATGAAAAATATACAAATAGTATCATATCTATCACAAATAATAATAATAACTATCTACAAAATACAACTGAGCCTCGCTATATATAACACTCATCACTCAAGTGTAATAGAATCTGGTGCACAATTAGTCTGCATGGCATTATCAAGATTACTAGAATCATCATCATCAAAGAAAGTATCAATCTCGATAACTATATTGACGTCAACTAGGAGGCTTCTCATAGACTGGTGTAACTCTACTTGTTGTGCAGTCAATATGTCTGCTCGATCATCAAGACAGCCAATAACCGCCTCTCAAGGATGGGATATAGAAATTCCTTATGCATCCTCTAATCTTAACACTCTATCTCAACTATAATTGATAGGAAGAAATCCTATCGGATACACTCTTAATGACAATCAAGATCAACTAGAGTAATGCTAGGAGGCATAAATGATGAAGAGGAAATATTAGTAATTAGTGCTAGAGCTAGAGCGGGGGATCAATAATATATGGCTATTCCAGGTCATCAGCCAAGAAATCATCGACTGGATGAGCAGGAGCTGCCAAAATGTGACTATGAGACTGGAAAACCATAGTCTGAATGAATGGACCAATCTGGAGTAAAAGTCACTCCATAGGATAGGAACATGATGCTGAACAAAAAAGTGTGTGATTAAGCTCCCAAAGGGTAGACCATCACAATGAGACCTTGTACGAGAAAAAATGATGAAGAGAAAAATATGGGAAAGAGCATCGATAGTCTCATTAGTCCTGATGGCATACAAAAACCTATATCTATCAACACTTATGGTATTGGTATGGCTCACTAAGGGCCAACAAGGAACAAACTATCAGGTTGAGTCACCTATAGTCCTTAGATAGTAAAGCGTGATCAATACGTGCACCATATGTGAGGTAGATAGCCAATCTATCATCTCTAAGTGTGGAGATAACAACATCCTCGGTAACTGCATCAATACTGGTAATCAGATAATGAGGATCAAAGGCATGCAGTAATTGAAGGAAACTGCTATGACCGTGGGAGTGAGTTGAAAATCGCTGCCATGAACATAGACACAAGTGGTAGGATCTATGTTATGTGGCTCCAAGTTCATGTAGAACTCACAAACTAAGGCCACATTGGCTGGGCCGGAGATAGAAAGTAAAGACCCCTAGCCATGTGTTGTAAACGGATGGTGCATAAAAGTACCATTAAAGTGCTCTATACGCATTGACCACTCAATGAGAATAGTTTGGGGACGTATTGTAGACCAATGCTCTTGAACCTTAGTGGAGTGAAATGTATCTGCATCGGCGATTGTCACTATAGAGACTGTCTATGGGAAATGGGATGCTGCAGCTGGGTATTGAGCCATAGAATTAACACTAATAAATGTGATAAGATCGTAAGATGGCTCTACGTTAGTAAGACTGTAATAAAAACCCCAAACTAGTCCTAACTAAAGTATAACACAAAAACAAAAAGACACTAAAGAATGAGAATGAGAAGTAACTCACCAAATGACAAGACGTAACCCAAATAAGAAAACCATAGGTGAAAATAATCCATATGTCATGCCTAACACTTTAATCAGAGTAGAATTTCAAAACTCAAAAGTACAAAAAAAATTACGAAAGAGAGAAATATGAGAGAATAAAGAGAAATACGAATGAAAAGTAAGAAAAAGAATGAAAAACACCTTTTACAATGCATTCATAAAAGAACATTTGCACAAATATTATCAACAAAAGCTTTAAATTTTTTATCTACTATGGTCTTTTCCTATTATTTGGACCCCTAAAAACCTTATGTTTTGCATAAGTGTTATAGGTATGAAGTCTTTATTAGCCGAAGGGCTTTATGTGACATTGCCACCTATATAGACCCCTAAAAATTTTATGTTTTTATAAGTGTTACATGTCTAAAGTCTTCATTAGCCTAAGGGCTTTATAAAGCATTGCCACTTATACAAACCCCTAAAACCGTCATGTTTTGCATAAGTGTTACAAGTCTCAAGTCTTCGTTAGCCTAAGGGATTTATGCATCATTGCCACCTATACAAACCCCTAAAAACCTTATATTTTTCATAAGTGTTACAAGTCGAAAGTCTTTATTAGCCTAAAAGCTTTATGTGGCCTTGCCACCAAACCCCTAAAAACATTATGTTCTACATAATTGTTATAAGTCTGAATCTTTTATCATTCTGAGGCCTTTTTACATGTATGAAGATAATTATTAATTATTAACTTGTTGATTGATTGGATTTAGTAAGTCAGTATGCAATCAAACACACAAATTGAGACAAAGGAATCAAAGCAAAGGTTTATTTTACTAAATAGATATGGAGGATTGCGAAATATGAGCTAAAAAAAATAAAAATAAAAACATAAGTTTCATTGGTCGGCAAGAGTAATCTCCTTCTCAAAGCTCTTGAGCCTCAAGCTAGCCAAAAGGAAGAGGATCAGCAACAGGCTCTACCCCCTCGACACCCTCCTCTTCTTCTTCCTTACATCTAGGCATCAAAAATTAGGACAACATCCAAACCAGAGATGTCCAAGTCAAGATAAATCTTGGACAACTTCTTCTTACATTAGCCTTTAGAGTTATCTCTATTTCTTTTTGGCCACCTCAATGCTCTAAACTAGCTTTTGGGCAGCTTTTGCCTTGAACTCTATCAGTCCTCCAACTCTTCAGCCAGAGTATTTCTCTCTGACTGAAGGATGAAGTAGGGCGTTGGCAACCTCTTTCACTTTTGCTTCAACACTATTAGCCACTGACTAGGCAGGTGCCTAGTTGAAAACGGAGCTTATCCAGCTCACCCTGAAGCTTATCGATTTGCTCAGTCTTATTAGGGTTGTCTATGATGGTAGCCATCACTTGAGCCACCTATAGAACACGAAATATTGATCAGTACAAGAGTTGATAGAAAATATCAAAGTAAACGACCTCTGAGTGCTTACACTTAGATGGGCGACCATAATGTCTTTGGCGATCTTTTAGTGCTTGTGCTCCTTTACTTTATCTGGTTAAGTCTTCTATGACTCTTCCTAAACCTTCCTTAAGGGCTGAGGCCCTAGTTTCCACAACTACAACAACAGGAAGCTCTAGATTTCCCTTCCCCTTTCTAGTCTAAAGTACCACCGGTATAGGGGAAAGAGCCTCATGATGATTCGGGGAAAACCCTAACTCTTCAAATGTGGTCTTCTCACAGGACTCATCACTCCCAATCAAGTGCCTCTTCTTCTTTTAAGGAATAACAGACTTCACTAAAGTGGACGTTCCCCCAGCGTTCTTCTTTTGCCTAGGGCATCACTAGGTAATCACTAACTCCTTCAGGACCTCACCCTTCTACTTTGCAATCTCGACCTCCATTAAAGAGACGTGAGGCTAAATAACTTTTTTTGAGGATGTTATGAAGGTTGGAGAAGCTGTTTGTACTAGTTCTAGAGGTCAGAAGTGAAAATGGACCTCTTCCGAGCTGCCTTATCTGCATCAGCACTCAACAAGAGAAAGGTCACAACTAAAACCAGTAACAATAAATTGAAGACAAAATCCAAGTTCTTAAGTTTGGTAGGCTTACCCTTAAAGTCGATATATCGAGGAAAGACGCTATTGCGGTTCTCGTTGTCCTCAAACTCCTAGCCACCCTTGAAAAAAAAATACCACTTCTTTTATATTTTGTTGGAAGAAGGGATTGAGTTAAGGTAAGGGGCTTAAACCTCTTGTCAAAAGACATGTAATATATGCCCTCTGACCTCTGATACTTAAGATCCATGCTACTCCTAATAAGGTCGAGATCGACCGTGACCCCATTCTAATAACCTAAGACTAAAAAGGCGATCAATTTCCTCCAACTATTGATATTCAATTTGGTATGGAAAATCTCAAACTAGTGAAAAAAAAGTCACTAACCAAGCAATGGAAGGGGAAATGTACCTTGGCCTCAAACTACTCAAGATAGGCACATATCTCTGTTGGTAGGAAAAATACAGCGGAAATGATTTTAAAAAAATTTACTTTGATCAAACTACTACATAAATCACATAATCTTGATAGAGGAGGGTTAAAGATACCTTGTTCTTGAAGTAGAACGCAGTTGTTCTCTTCCTCTAGGTCTTTTCCTCTTTTCCCTTAGGCAAACTGTATCATAAAAGAATAGGCCGCCTCTTATTTTTGTCTAGCACAAAAACTTATGATAAATGGCTCCCTACATATCATATATATAAGGCTTAACCTAATTAGGGCAAGAGAATGGATCTAGTAGGTCCCACTAAGTTAGCTTCCAATTAGTCAATTAAATATTAATTGACTAATAATTAATTTTAACTAACGCCACTATATAATTAAAATTGCACTCCAACTTAGTAGCATAGAGTAGACCCATATACACTATACTTCTGCAATTGGCCCCTCTACATGGATACTAATAATCAGGGTTCCATATAATATTGTAAAATTAATTCTCTAATTATTTTAAGAACCTAATTCAATAATTATTAATCACTTGCAATTGTTCATCATTTCAATAAATAATTTACTAAAAAGACCAGATCCAGATTTCAGTGATTAACCCATTGAATTAGCACAAAGGTAATATACATCTCTCTAATATATAGAGTGTAAATTCCATCTTGAGAATATGTGTTCCCACAGTCTAAATAATGACTTCCCAATATACCGAGGTGTTGATCTACAACACGTCACTCATTTGTAACTCAAAGCCATCACCATTCAAAACTTGAGTTCACTATCCTCTCAGGATTAAGAGCTTACTGCGAATAGTGAATAAGAAACTTATTAAAGGTGATAGTTCCAAATGATGCGTTTTTTATAGTGATCTAATTCAGTGTATTCCCAATACACCAATACAATAACTAAGAGTCCATTACTCTGATGGTTGAGATAAACCACCTTATCACATAAAGGTTAACTGTATTACAGCTTTACAGATAAAATGTCCAATCTTTTCAATAGCCGCGAACAATTCTAGAATTGCCTATATAAACAGTTCATATCTCTTGTGTATAAATCTTATTTATACACATGAACCACTCCTAATGACAATTCAATGACTAATAATCTTATAATATAAAGCAATATCTAAACGTATAGTAATATAAAACTCAATAATAAATAAAATCTATTTAATAATAATAAAATGTCTTGGATATGAGGGCATACATCCTAACAAACTCCCATTTGCACTCACATCCATTCCCCATAACATATGACACCCATCATATCCATATGAAGCTCAAAACTTTTAGAAGGTAGAGCCTTAGTGAAAGGATCTGCAAGATTGTCTGCAGATGCAACCTTAGTGACGATAATGTCTCTGAGCTAAACGATCTCTTTGATGAGCTGATACTTTCACTCTATGTGTTTTCCACCCTTGTGGTTTATTGGCTCCTTGGATTGAGCTACAGCTCCACTATTGTCACAATAAAGGACCATGGCAACTGAGACTGTGGTATCACTCTTAGTTCCGAAAGGAACTTCTTAAGCCAAACAGAACTTCTTAAGCCAAACAGCTTCCTTAGCTGCTTCAAAGGGAGCTACATATTTCACTTCAGTGGTTGAGTTAGCAATACACTGTTGCTTGACACTCCTCTAACTGATAGCTCTACCACCAAAAGTAAACACATATCCTGAGGTTGACTTTTTGGAGTCCTAATTTGACATAAAGTCAGAATCTGTGCAGCCAATTGGAACTAGATCACCACCCCCGTATCTCAACATATAATCTCTAGTCATTCTCAAGTACCTGAGTATATGTTTCATAGCAGTCCAATGATTTGGTCCTAGATTAGATTGATATCTGTTGACCATGCCCACTGTAAAACAAATATTTGGTCTAGTGCAAAGCATAGCATACATAAGGCTTCCTACAACTAAAGCATAAGGAACCGCCTTCATAAGTTCCTCTTCCTTAAGTGTCTTAGGACACTGATTCTTGGACAAAGGTACTCCATGCCTAAAAGGCAATAAGCTTTTCTTGGAGTTATGTATTGTAAGCTTGACAAAAATTTTGTCTATATATGCAGTTTGAGATAAGCTTAACATCATGTTCTTTCGATCTCGCAAAAGCTTAATCTCGAGGATGTAACTGGCTTCTCCCAAGTCCTTCATATCAAACTGATTTGCTAGCTAAACCTTTATTGTAGACAACACCCCTATATCATTCCCAATGAGTAGTATATCATCTACATACAGAACTAGGAACACCACCACACTTCCTTCACTCTTCTTATACACACAAGGTTCATCCAGGTTTTGATCAAAATCAAATGACTTGATTGCCTAATCAAATTGGATGTTCCAACTTCAGGAAGCTTGCTTAGGTCTATAAATGGATTTATGCAGCTTGCATACCATATGCTCTTGGCCCTTAGCCATGAAACCATCTGGTTGTATCATATAGATGTCTTCCTCAAGATAGTCATTCAAGAATGCTATATTGACATCTATTTGCAAAATATCATATTTAAAATATGCTGTAATGGATAAGAGAATCCGAATAGACTTAAGCATAGCAACTGGTGAAAAAGTTTCCTCATAATCGATACCCTCTTTTTGAGTAAACCCTTTCACCACCAATCTAGCTTTAAAAGTCTCAACTAATCTATCGGGTCCTCTCTTTCTCTTGTAGATCCACTTATAGCCAATTGGTTTAATATTGGCAGGTGGTTCCACAAATTCCCAGACCTAATTAGAATACATAGATTCCATCTCAGCTTTCATAGCATTTTGCCAAAATCCTGAATCGTTATCAAAGATTGCCTCATCATAGCTACTAGGATCTAAAACATGTTCATCTGAGACAGACTCTCATAAGAACATGCACCTATCAAGTGGCCTAACAGTCCTCTCACTACAACGTGGCTCCAGTGTAATAAAAGATGTTGGAATAGAAGCATCTAGTCCATGATTATCATTTGCTTGGGGAATAGAAGAAGCATCTAATGTTTCTTCTAAGGTGATCTTACTCTTGGGCTTTTGACCCATAATATAATCATCCTCCAAAAAGACAGCATTCGTACTAACGAATACCTTCTACTCACTGGGATTATAAAAGAACCAGCCTTTTGTCCCCTTAGGATTGCCAATGAAATAGCTCAATTCTGATCTTGGTTCCAACTTGCTAGTCTTTCTTTTCAGCACATAGGCTGGACACCCCCAGATCCGATAGTGGTTTAGACGTGGCTTGCACCTAGTCCAAAGCTCTACTGGAGTCTTGGGAGCAGGTTTAGTTGGAACTGAGTTCAGAATATATACCACTGTCTTCAACGCATACCCTCAAAGGAATATAAGCAAATTAGAATTACTCATCATTGAACTTACCATATCTAAAAGTGTCATGTTTCTCCTCTCTGCTACACCGTTCTGCTGAGGTATGCCAGGTACAGACAACTGGGATAAATTCCCATTATCCAACAAATGATGACTGAATTCACTAAAGAGATATTCCCCACCTTGATCAGATCGAAGTGATTTTATGCTCCTATCTAATTACTTTTCCAGCTCTGCCCAAAACTCTTTCAACTTTTCAAAGGCTTCTGACTTATGGTACAATAGATAGACATAACCATATCTAGAGTAATCATCAGTAAAAGTGATGAAATACTCATAGCCCCTTCTAGCCCTAATATTTAAGGGTCCACACACATCAGTATAGATTAATTCCAATACTTCTTTGGCCATGTTTCCCTTTGAAGCAAAGGGTCTTCTAGTCATCTTTCCCTCCAAATAAGATATACAGACTGGTAGTGGTTCAACAACCAAGGAAGACAAAGTATCCTCCTTTACTAGTCTATTAATCCTATCTAGATTAATATGACCTAGGCTCAAGTGCCAAAGATAAGTTGAATTAGTAGAAGAAACTTTTCTTTTAAGTGGTAAAGTTTGCGATGGTTTATTCTTTTCGGTGTCATGTATCTCATACATCTTAGGAGTAATCAAATAAAGACCATTAACTATTTTGCTAGAGCATATAAAAGAACCACTATGTTTAATAACAACATTTGAATTAAAATAAACTGAATAACCTTGTTTTATTAAACTTGAAACTGATAATAAGTTCCTTCTAATGCCTGGCACATATAAGCAATCATAAAGTACAACTGTCTTATTTAAAGAAAAACAAAAAATAACTACTCTTATTGACACGGCAACAACTTTTTCTTTTGTTCCTAAGTGCAAGATAATCTCTCCATCACTTAGCCGTCTGGTCTCCCGAAACCCCTTCAACTAATTACAGAAGTGATTAGTTGCACCAGAATCTACACATCAGGAATATGAAGTATCCACTATATAGCTTACTTCAATAACAAGTGATTCGATTATACTTGTGTTCTTTTTCTTGGCTAGATAATCTGGACAGCTTCTTTTCCAATGCCCCATGACCCCACAGTGGAAACACTTTCCTTTGGGCTTAGTGGTTGCTACTATGGTTGCCCCTTTCTTTCCTTTTCCAACACCCCCTTTAGGACCCATATTTCCCTTGGAGTTTTGGGATTCTGTTTCTTCTTCCACTTGCCCTTTCCTTTGGGCTTGGGCTTAAAAGAAGAACCCTCAGCCACATGAGCACTAGGATGGCTTTTGATAATACCCTCCACTACCTGTAAAGAGCTCAGAAGCTCAGCCAAAGTCAAATTCATTTTTTTCATGTTATAATTGATCTTAAATTGATTAAAAGATCCAGGCAGCGACTCAAGGATAATATCAACCTAGGACTTACCATCAATGTCAGCCCCTAGAACTTCTAGCACATTTAAAAATTCAATCATTTTTAAAACATGGTTTCTTACTAGAGTTCCCTCTTTCATCTTAGTGTTCATGAGTGCTCTCATGGCAGTTTGCCTAACAGGATGCCCCTGATCCCCAAATATCTCCTTTAAGTTAAGGATCATATCCCTAGCTATTGGGAAACTCTAATGCTGATGCAGTAAAACACTTGACATCGAAGCAAGATATAGCAACATGCCATCTCATCAGCCTTGACCTACCTAGAATAGTGGTCAATGTCCTCTTGGGGAGTATCAACCCCTAGAAGGTCTGGGCTATCCACAGTAATCACATATTTATTCCCCTCTGCAGTAAGGACAATGTCCAAATTCTGTTTCTAGTCCACATAGTTAGGTCCAGTCAACTTATTTTCTTTCAGGATGATAGCAAGTGGGTTAAATGAAGACATCTGAAAATCATATATATAATCACATACATTAGCATGAATGTAAATAAACAGTAAAATAAATTTTGCTCTCATGAACGCATAATGGTATCCTCAAGCCACTATCAATGAATGCATTGGAACCTAACCTTAGAAACAACACGCTTCGTGGGGATGACAATGTCATTCATATGATTAAAAGGACCGCCATATCCTATATGATTTAACTATCTAGACATCTCGTGTAAAATGAAACATATTTTTCAATATCCTTCGGTCTTTAAAAGACAATGATAGACTCCGTGGGGAGAATATCATTCCCTTTTGATAAAGTGTACACCATCATCTCAAATAAAAAGACAATCGTTGCAAGTAGTGTCCCCGTGAGGAGGTCACCCTGACCCTGTCTCTTTCTATTCTATCCTAAGAGGCCCATACTTATAACCAACGAGATAGTCACCCGCCGTGGGGAGGCCACTCGAAGATGGCTCAGGGCACCTATTTTTGTCTTAGTATGGGCTGATGATGGAAGACCATGGGACCTTTCTTAAAACATCCATCTCCCATTTATTTTTATAAATTAAGGATCTTTATTATAGAACACATGCATAATTATAGTAACCTATTCATGGATCAAAATTAATCATGTGATTTTATGAAAATAAACATGCAAGCATAAAATTAAAATTATCTCTCATGGCCAACTAAAATTCTTGACAGTAGGCTCTATACTTCCATTGGTCTTCTTGATGGCTCTCATCCTTTAGCTCTTTCTTCAGAAATAAAATAAATACATGAAGAACCTATACCTACATATGTGAGCTTACATTTAATCTAAAATTAAAAATTAATAGGCTAGGGAAACCAATTAATGGAGCTTGCCCATTCGCGAAAAAAAATTTCAAGTCCATTGCGCTTTACAATTGCCTCAAAACCAATTAAATTAAATACATCACCTAATGGCCAGCCATGAGAGATACAATGTCATCCATCACATGCATAAATCATTCAAATATGATGAATAAAATTTAATAATCATTTAAATATGTGATTAATCATATACATCACTCATGTATATTTTAGAGTGTACTAAGATTTAATCCATGTATCCAAAAACCCATATAGGTCAAGTCTCACTTAACCTATAATTTTAAATCCAACATATTTGGGTATCAAATACCCATGTAAATTATATACCTATAATATAAAAAGATGAATATATTAAATAATTAAGCTCTCACCCAAACAATTTAATAAATTTGGGTATCTAATACCCAATTAAACACATGATTAGAAAAATTAATATATATATATATATTTTTAATAAACTGTACGTATAATATATTATATCTAATATCTAATATTATATATAATACACACAAAAAAAATCTATATATATATATATATATATATAAACTTGCAATCAAGATTGTCTAACAATGTTGAATCCTTTGAGAACATAGTGTGGGTTGAGCATTGCATTATGAGGGTGTAGATCCTGTGGTGAAAAACCCAAAATTGGCCATTGCATCGGGGAGTACCCGGAAAAGAAACATGGGTGTGGCATAGAGTTGTGCATGGGTGCGTCATGCATACCATTCATATATTACTGCGATGCTTTGAATGACATTTAGAGATAAATGTACACTTTGCACATGCCACGCCTTAGCTTTATTTCTTGCATTAGCACTTCATCATACCAGCAGTTGAGCTGACCCATTCGTGGGCGACATTTTCAGATGAGGACCCGCCAGTTATTTGAGACCCAGTGATGCTTTGATAGGAGGAGACACTTGTTATATTTTGGTCCGTGGGACCTATGTTTTGTAATGTAAGGGCTTAAGCCCGAATGACCTATGAACAATGTATTCATGTTATCTTATGTATTGATGGGGATGGACTCATGTTTAGTGGATTTATTTACCTTGTCCTTTTATTTATTTTATTTTCTGTCTCGTCAATCGCGCCTCAGGTTTGCCGAAATTCGGGGCGTGACATGTGAACAATCAAGGCAGCAGAACAAGTATTCCTAATCTCAATTCTATTTCTTACTTAGCACAATATATCGTACCTGATAACCGACCTCAACCCGGGAAAGGTGTACTCGTAGTATAGTAGGATCACAGTGAGAACGCCGAAGGTCAGATCACCTTCTCCTTGCCCTCTCGTGTCCCTAAAATCATAACAGGTAATTCAGTTCGTTGTCATTTGAATGTATTCTATTCATCAAATTTTAGGTCTTTAATTCATAAGTTTCTATTTTTCTAATTTAGACTCCACCATTGAGTTCGGGACGTCGAAGAAACTAAGTTTAGGTTTTCGTAGAATTCAATTCGGACACCTAGGTTCAAAAAGGCAAAACAGTCATTTTACACTTTACACGGGTCCTTACATTTCGTGACCTCTTTTCACAAATCAGACCCCACGGTTGAGTCTGGAATGCTCGAGAAAATAAAGTTTCACTATTCGTTTACTAAATTTGGAGTTCGTTTGACTGTGTTTCAATTCAGGGGCATTTTGGTAATTTTAAGGGTTCTTCGGGTCTTTTATTTTTTTTTGGGACCTCATCTCGCATCACGGACCTCACCGTTGGTCCTAAGAGGTCCGAGATAGTTAGAAAACATATATGGCTTGCCTCATTTGGATGTCGGACCATTTAGGAGTATTTAATTTAATTAATTATATTTTGTTCGGAAAAATGGAGTAAAATTTAAAATATATATATATATATTTATTAATGGCCTAATTGAGCACAGTTGGCAACTGTCCCAGTTGGCCACGCGCCTTTGCCCCCACACGCCGCACGCGAGTTCGAAACTCGGCAACCACGTCTCTTTCTCTTCCCTTTTTTTTTTTTTTTTTTTCCTAACATGGTTGGGCCAACCAGGCCCAATCTCTCTTTTTTTAAAATGAAACAGGCCCAAAGGCCATTAAATTTAAAACAGCCCAGGAGTCTTATAGTTTAAATGGCAGTCCAACAGGAAACGGCCCAACAAAACAGGCCCAAGGCAACCCTTTTAACAAACAGGCCCAAATGCCCCTCGTCTCCTTCGGTTTTCCGGTGGAGAAAACCCTAGGGTTCCGTCGCCATCTCCGGCGACGGCGACCCAATTCCGGTCGGCTTCAAGTGTTTTTCAAGTGCAGTTTTATTCCATTTTTCTTATGGATCCCTCTCCCAATCTTATTTCTTCATTTCAGTTACCAAAACCTCACGGATATAGGGTCAAACTCGCCACGGCCGACTCTCCGGCCGACTGATTCTCTCCATTTTTGGTGTCTGTTTTTCAACGGTTTTAACTCTATTTCTTTTCTAATCAATTCCTGCACCTCACCTTAACAATCTCCGACCGTTTAGAACAAGTTTTACCCATAAAATATCAACTCCCCTTCCCAAAACCGTGACCTGTAACTGGGTCTCATTCCCTCACCTCTCACCCATTTTACCTGATTTTCCTTTCATCCATTTTCCCTTTCAGTGAGCTACATGGTCCTAAGATCAAATCCAAATGTAATGCTAAGGAAAGAGACAGAAAAAAAAAATATTAAAACAAAAGTATGGAGACTAACCTGTTTGAAACCGACCTCCTCCTCCCTTCTGTTCCACCTTGGTTCCAAGCTCCAAAGTCCCTCCCTCTCTCTCTCTCTCTCTCTCTCTCTCTCTCTCTCTCTTTTTGTCTCTCTATCTTTCTTCCCAATCCAGTGGCCCGGATGTATAGACACACATACATATGTACTCCCTCACGCAACTACCTGCCACAGCCACTTTCTTGACTTAAACTTTCTGATTTTTCCCTGTCCTCCTTCCCCAGTTCAGCTTTCCATTTAATGCCCATTGACATTTTGCTTCACATAAATATATATATATATATACATATATAATATTAACACACACACTTACACGACATCACTCACACACACTGAGCAGCCCACTTACACACGGCTGTACACACTACAGACACACATATATACACATATATATACCTATATATATATACATATTTAAATGCATATAATATATATACATACATGTACATTCATACACACCATGCATACTTATACATATTTTAATTAATAATAATAATAATAATAATAATGACAAATAACCAAGAAAATTTCAAAAAAAAAAATTTTTTTCGGGTTATTACATCAATAAACAATTTACTGAAAAGACCGGATCAGGATTTTAGTGATTAACCCATTGAATTAGCACAAATGTAATATCCCTCTCTAATATATAGAGTGTAGATTCCATCTTGATAACATGTGTTCCTACAATCTAAATAATGACTTCCCAAGATACCGAGAAGTTGATCTAAAATACCTCACTCATTGGTAACTCAAAGTCATCACTATTTAGAATTTGAGTTCACTATCCTCTCAGGATTAAGAGTTTACTACGAATAGTGAATAAGAAACTTATTAAAGGTGACAGTTCTAAATGATGCGTTTCTTATAGTGATCCAGTTCATTGTATTCCTAATACACCAATACAATAACCTAAATTCTATTACTTTGATGGTTGAGATAAACCACCTTATCACATAAAGGTTAACTGTATTACAGCTTTATAGATAAGATGTCCAGTTTTATCAATAGCCGCGAACAATTCTAGAATTGTGTAATATCCCGACCCGAGAAACCGGGTCATATGACACGTATTACGAGATTAACAAAAATAATTAATTAATTTAATAATTAATAAGGAAAGTATAAGAAATGTTTATATTAAGTATAGATTAAATATTATATGTACGTGTATAAAATGAAATATGTATGTATATATATGAAAGTAAGTATGTGTATGAATAGAGTAAAAAGTAAATAAGTAAATATATGAAATTGTGAACAGTGGTGTGAATGGGTGTGAGTGTGTGTCGGACTGGTGTGTGTGTGTGTTGTCAAGTATATATGTGTGTATATGTATATGTATATATTATATGTAAAAATATCATGCAACATTAATGTAAAGCAAAGAAATTGGGAAGAACAAAATTTATGAGATGTGAGGGCTAGTGTAGGGCTACGAATCAGAAAGAGGAAGAGAGAAGAACAGTAAAGAGAGAGAGAGAGGTCAGTTTCTCTCTTTAAAAGCAAAGCATGCAAAGCATGCTTGCTTCATACGGAAGAAATCAAAAGAGGGAGAAACTGAGAAACTAAGGAAGGATTCAAAGCAAGAAGAAAGGAAGGAAACCGAAGGAAAGAGGTGATAATTATGGAAGCACAACCACAGAAATTCACAATCATGAACAAGGCCCAGAGGGCTATGGATCCGAAACAACAAGCCTTTATGCAAGACCTGTTATGGCAGCAAAAGGTGATTGAGAGGAAAATAAGAATTGACAAATCCACTGAGGTGATTTCAGTCTGGCCCTTTATGCACAAATCGCCCACAAAGGCGATGATTGCCGAAGCTAAGCTGAAAAAACAAGAAGATACTGAGACTCTGAATGAGTGGATTCAAAGGATAAGGAGGAGTAGGAAGAAGAGTAAAGCTTCTCAATAAGGCCAGGTTAACGCACGAGGTGAAGTAACCCTGTGTTTGAATTGGAGATTTAACTCCATGGATTTGAAAAGGTTTTAAGTTCAAAGATATGAAGTAATTGAAGTTTCAAATTCAGTATTTACATGATTCAGTTTTAAATTGTTTCATCTTTATAAACTCTATTATGACATGCTTAGTAAATGGTTTCTTTCATAGTTTTCTTAAAACATATTTCAGCATGTCTAAAGTTTTAAATGCCAAATTATGTAAAGTGTTCTGAATTTGTTATATCAAATGTGTTAAAGGATTTGTTATGAAATTATGTATATGATTTTTTAAATGTTCATGAGAAGTACCTATTTGAAGAAACCCTATCTGTTCTGTTAGGGAGTGAGTATAAGTCCTACCTGTTAGGGACCAGGCAGCTACTCTTGATCGGTTCAGTTGGGTTAAAGTTTTACAAGATAAACGGTACTAAGTACCACCCCCCTATGATGGTTGAAATCCTTCGGGATTCAACAGTAAATGCCGGTAGCAGGATCTAATCCCCCAAGCAAATGAGATCGACAGTATTGGCAGTAAGATGGGAGTCTGGTTCAAAACAGATTCCACCTAATTAAAGAGAAAAGATGACAAAGTGATTTTGAAAATGAAAGCAGGTTTTACCCTCATTTTCACAATACATATTTATGTGTTTGAAAGTTTATATACTTTATCTGATGAAGTACGAGTTTAGCTTGAATACTTTAAATGTTTCAAGGCTATATGTTTTATGAAATGCATATGTTTCGAGTTATATACTCCATTTGACGAAGTACGAGTTTAGCTTGAATACTTTAAATGTTTCAAAGCTATCTGTTTTATGAAATGCATATGTTTTGAGTTTTATATACTCTATTTAAGAAATACATGTTATGTTATATGTTTTGAAGATCATAAGTGGAAGCATAGCTTGAATACTTTAAATATTTCAAAGCTATCTGTTTTAAGAATGCATATACTCTGTATTCTAAAATGTACGAGCAATTGGCAGTGAATGTTTTACAAACTCTTATGTACTAAAAACCACTGCTAATTGAAAACCTCATGACGAATACTGGAATTGCTCACAAGCTTAGATTAGCTTACCCGGACTTTGTTCGGATCCCCCTTTCAGGTGATTAAAGGCAGTTTTGACTAGAAGATGATGGTGAAGAATCTGCCATTTTTGGGAAGACATGATCAATAGTTTCTTTAGGAAACTGATGAACATTACTAGTATTTTTGTATTAGAAGATCGACACTATTATGTATAAGCCCCACGGTGCAACTGAACATGTATTATATTTATCAAGTCTTTAACTTTTAGTTATACTCTGAATGTGTAACCATGTATGCTATGTATAGAGCGGCAGTATCGGACGGATGTGCATAATTTAAAAATAAGAAAAGAAAAGAAAAAGTTTTTAACAGCTTCTGCAACCACATGTCGCACATCTATTCGATACCGCTACTTATGTGAGCCTTCGCCCAAGGGTCCTCGGGCCTGAGGGTGGCGGTCGCGATCCGGTAATCCGCAGAGGGTGGGTTTCGGGTCGTGACAAATTGCCTATATAAGCAGTTCATATCTCTTGTGTATAAATCTCATTTGTACACATAAACCACTCCTAATGAAAATTCAAGGACTAATCATCTCATGATATAAAGCAACATCCAAACATATGATAATATGAAACTCAATAATAAATCAAATCTATTAAATAATAATAAAATGTCTTGGATATAAGGGCACACATCCTAACAATCTCTCCGTTAAAGATATCAGAAGGACAATCAACAGGCATAGGGACTCTGTAACACCCCGATCTGGTTATCGATGATTTAGTCTCTAATTAAATATTAGAGACTTTAAGAAGCAAAATAATGATTAAGGAAAATTAGATCAAGAAAATGAAGGCTACAAAAATAATAAGATTACGACTAGTAAAACTGACACATAAAGAAAATAAATAATAAAACTACAATACTAAAAATGAAATTAAAGCACAAAAGCCTAACTAAAGGCAAATAAAAAGAAAAGTAGGCCAAAAAGTGTTAGCTTAAGGAATTGTCCGAAGAGACTTATGCCAAGTCAAAAGCCCACTAGGCTATCAGCACACACATGCTGTGATAGCCCAAAAGAAAATGATATAAGGTAGAAATTGTGTGGGAAAAGTCTGAAGCAATGAGATGTCAACACCTTATTGCACCTTTCCCTTAACCAATTAAATTTCATGTAAACCCCACATGATGTATTGCACGCAAGCTTGAGACTATATGATTAAATCAGACCTTGCAGTGAGAAGTTTGAAAGTGTTCATCCAGACTTTATGTGTGTGTGTGACTAAAGAGTGAGAGAATGAAGGAAGAAAAAGAAGAAGGAAAGTAGAGAAGGGGAGCTTGCATGTAACCTGAAGCAACCCCAAGAAGCCTAGAACTGCACCAAAGAGAGAGAACACCACTTAAAGGTAAAATACCCAAAACCCAAACTTTCTCTCTCTAAGAAAATATTGTAGTTACGTAGTGTTTAATGGATTTGGAATGCATGCATGTGCTTAGAATTCAAAATGGAAGCAAAATAGAAAATAAATGGAATAGTTGAGCTTGAGAAACCCTAAGAAGTCATATGACCGAATTTGATCCGATAAAAACTCAACCAAACTTGGTACAGACTCTAAGGCTCACAAGAGCATGAAAAATGGGACACAATGCCATTTGAATCACAAAAAATGGTCAACAGACCAATGAGATATCGTGAGTTATAGTCAAGAGAGAGAAATAGAAAGCTTGTAGTGGAGCTTGATTTTCCCTGTTTTATGATAGGGGATTGTTTCCTTGAAGTTCCAGAAATTGAATAAAGGAAAATCGGTGTGAAAACAATAATTAAAATGTATTGAAATAGGAAAAATATTCTTCACCAAAAAATTGTGGCTAGCTGGAGGAGCCATTGTAATTGCCTTTTTCGACGGCCAAAACTACATAATACCCGATTTTGGAAATGGATATGGAATCCTCATCGAAAGAGGGTTCAAACCCCGTTGGTTTTGTCACCAAAAAACAATCGCTGGTAATCGTCAGTGCCGGAGAAGGCATCCAGAACCCTCCTCGAAAAAACAAAAAAGATAGATACTATTCGGGTCGATTCTAGGTTAGGGCTTGGGTCGAGTCTTGACCCGAATCTTTTAAATAGGTTTGGGCTTAAGTGGAACGGCGTCATTTTAGGGTTTTATTCAAATAAAATTTGGGGTATTTGGCAATAGGGACAAGCCCCTGATTTAATAAACCTGTTTGGACCTAGGATATCCTATCTCTAGTTTAGCCTCTTATCCGCTATTTGGGAAACTAAAAATCAGAAGAAAAAAAAATAGAGGAACCACAGCTCCCCAAGATTCAAATCCCAAACCTCTCACACATGAGAAACCAAATAGTCCTACGTGTGCCACTATTCCATCACGACACTTGTTTAATAAAATGGATAATATATAAATATATTATTAAATTAATTAATTTAATTACGATAAAATGTTCTGTTGCCCGAATAAAATAAAATGGTAGGGTATTTTGACTTTTTCTAACATTCTGAACCCAATGATGAGGTTCATTTTACGAGATAGAATCTCAAAATTTGGGGCACATAAAATATAATAATTACCATTTTACCCTTTACGACGCCCAAAGCCAATTAAATACAAAAAAAAAAAAAGTCTATCTTAACTATTTTGGACATTCTAGACTCAATCTTGAGGTCCGTTTCGCCCAAATAAATTCTAAAAAATATGAAACAACAAATAAAGTAATACTCATTATGTCCCAAGCATTAATTTAGCTATAAAATGAATTCAGAAAAAGGGGCGGGACTTAACTTAAAGCTTTAAGGTTTCTAGATCCACAAATAGAATTTGTTAGGAAAAATTTAGTTACAAAAAATAATAAGTAGCCAATAGTAATGTTTTAGTTATGTTCTAATAAGGAGTTATGTACATTTGACTTATGGATCTAGGAACTAATGATAAGGGAAAAGAGATTAAGGAAATAAACTGAGAACGTGAGGTGAGTAATCTTGTACCCTAAATCATTGGTGTTTTATCTCCCATTTGAAAAATGCTTAATCTATTTTGTGAGTAATCCGAAATCTTGAATCAGTGGATTTCACATCTTGCTTCTAATTGTCTACCTTGTAAATTTTTATATCTGCTCAAAATGTCTATTCTGCAATTTATGAAATATCTGAGAGTTATGATCTTCATGATTATATCTTGAAATAATATTATTATGTACTAATTTGAAAGATGTTGTATGCTTTCAATCCCAACTAAATTCTTTAGCAAAAATGGTCATAAACCATGGCACCCCTTCAATGAGAAAAATGATTTGTGTAAACAAATTTTGTCTATGTAACCCGAATCATGCTGGTTTTGATCCGATCATGTGACTGTGTGAGACCTACCCATATGGCACTGACTCTTATAATGAGACCTACCCATATGACGCTCTAACTCAATGTGTAATTCGATTCTTGTGTCTATCCGAGGTCTACCCATGTAGCGCTCCAACTCTGGTGATAAGACTTACCCACATGGCACTTTGACTCGATTCTTGTGTTTACACGAGGTTTACCCATGTGGCGCTCTGACTCTTGTGATGAGACTTACCCACATTGCGCTCCGACTCGTTGTGGAATTAATGATTGAGGCTTACCTACGTGGCACTCCGACTCTTGATGAGACTTACCCACTGTAGCGCTCCGACTCAATATGTGATTCTTCGATGTATGTAATATGTGTCCGTCATTCATCTCGTGTGATCGATTATTTGTAATCAGATTTCAAGAGTACCCCCTCATGTGCATTCGTTATTCGATGTTATGTTATCCGTTCTGCATTAATTATCTGAACCATGTTTTAAGAAATGCATGTGCTATTATACGTTTTATGAATAACTCTTCATCATCTACTTTGTGTTTTGATATTTGAACTATGCTATTGAAAATGATGTGCTTTAGAAATGCCTTTGTTATTATATCCGCTTGAACTTTTGGTATGTTTTATGCATGATCCCTTTTAAAAACGTGCTATAAAATATTCTTGTGTATGTGTTATTTGTTTGAGGAAAACTTGTTGCCTGTGGTATTTTATGCAAAAACCCTACCTTTGCAAAACTTGTGACAC
Source organism: Nyssa sinensis (assembly GCA_008638375.1). Classification (NCBI taxonomy): domain Eukaryota; kingdom Viridiplantae; phylum Streptophyta; class Magnoliopsida; order Cornales; family Nyssaceae; genus Nyssa; species Nyssa sinensis. The sequence continues at coordinate 15,825,935 of CM018049.1, read as the reverse complement.
GATGCAAGGAATTACTCATGAGCTTAGTAAAGCTCACATAGATTTATCCAAACATATTTGAAGTAATTGAATTAGTAAGGAAGTGATAAAGTCTACACAGAAAAGCTAAGAGCGTGAATGCGATGGACCCTTTGCACAAGGATCTTGATTGAATGTGATGTGGGATCTTTTTGGTAACATATGATGTATTTTGGGCACAACAACTTAGACTTTTGGGAATTAATATTATGTACCTTTTGTTGGATATATACATGGATGTGCATATAAGTGTTGATGAATTATATTAATGATGGTGATCACAATGACTTTACCTTAAGACTTTAATAAATGATTGGTGTTGATCGATTATCAAATGAGTTGCATATGTGTAGCTTCTGCACTTGATAAAATTAAAAAATTTTACTATGTCATGCAATTCATTTGATTCTGTACGGCTTGTCTAAGTGACCAACCCCTAATCCGCACAAAGTGGGTTTCAGCTCGTGATAAACTCTACAGGTTATGTTTTCTAGGAAGTCATATATGGCCATAAGAGTGTCAATCATGTCCTGAGTGATGGCATTCTCCACTTCGTCTCTCCTATGGCCCCTACTAAAGGTTTCAGCCTCTCTATTTCTAGGTTTGGCAAAAGTCAAAACTACGAGGACTCCCAAACTACTACATGGGTTTACCATCATGGTCTTTTGATCCCCTACCAACCTCAAGGATTAGTGCCTTCTAGTTCTCCAACTCAATGGGATCTTCTAGTTCATACCCCATACCAGAATGGGAGTTAAAGGCAACCATCCTCAAATAAAGCAAGGAGGAAGAAGAAGAATGGAAGGGGTAGGAAAAAAATCAAGAGCAAACGAGTTTTCAATGCTCTCAAAGACCAAACCTGACCAAACGAAGTAAGACTTTTGTCGAAAAACTTCGTCAGTGTCCCAAAGATTTCTCAAAAATTGCCTTTTGCATAATAGAACTTCTCAATAATGCCTGAATGAGGATTAAACATAAAAGAGTCCCAAAGACGTTAAGTCCTTTTTTTATAGGCCCCTAAAATCGCATTAATTGTTGCTCTGAACTGGCATGATATTTAGAGCAATGATAACCTTGGTCTTTAAACCAACGGTTGTCGTAATGGTAACACATTAATTATCCCATCAACAGTTGTTTTCTCAAAGACCGAAACTGACGCATTAATATGGCCACACGCATGACACCTCAAAAACCCTAACCTCAGTTCAGGATGAATCCAAAAGAACTGAGGCCCAAGGGGGGAGTAACTAATGTGCCATAAATAGACATTAGCTCAAAATCATGACATGTGTCCCAAAGTGTTATGAAGTATGAAGACTGGACTTGCTTGGATAACTACTGAACTACAAGTTACAGAACAAGCACAAGAAGGTAACTTTCACAGACTACCAACCTCAAAATAAGGAAATAGAGTTCAATATGGTAACTTCTATCTATAGAATCTTCAAATCCCAACTTTTATGGTTCCTAATCCCACTCAAATTTGAAAAACTACAACTTATAAATATGGTTCTAAGGTATGCTCCTAACTTATGTTCAATTACTTTCTTTAATTACTGTAATTATCTTTCTCTAACTTTATCATCAGAATGGCTACCATCAGGAGTCTTCTCGATGACCTTTTGACCTTGTGTTCTTGATAGAAATTTGAAGGGAGCAAAACCTCCAATCAAAAATTGACTACATCAATATTAGATTACTTTATTCTTCTTTTCTATTTTATTTCCCTAATCTAATATATACATATATAAATATATATTTCTTTCAATAGATTAATTTATATATTTGTAAAGTTAGAAAGGGTAATATTAATAGTAAAAATACTTCCTCAAAAGGTGTGAAAGATTTGGAATAATGTTTGCAACAACCATTGGATTTTTGACACATTGGACTAGTTTTTATATGATAACTCGGTACAAATTAGTAATTTAGAAGGAGGGTAACTCATATAACTAAAACTGAATTACGTTACTAAGATTAAACCACTGTGTCAATAAAGGTTGGTGATAAGCCCAAGCAATCGTACGTAATCATAGTTATATGATTAGGGCTTACGTAAGGCCATAATTATTCTAGAATGTAGTCATGTTTGGTCTTCACCTTTTGATTCTGTAAATGCAGAGATCATTACTTCTATATCTAAGGAAAGTGATTAACAGTTAGGCCAATATCTTGTCAAGAACGGGATCTTCTTATCAGGACTTTGTGATAGCCTCCTACTTTGAAAACTATCGTATTAATCTCATTCAAGTACCTTGAAAATTTCCTAATTACACTCAGTCAAGCATTCTACCCAGTATGGAAACTATCCTCCTATAAAAAAGGTAAAGGTACGCACTGTAAAACTACCAATTGCACCCTATCAACTTTTTCTCTACAAGAAAATTATATTATCCCTACTTTTTTTACTTTGTGACAATCTCCTACTTGAAAACTACCATACTGATCTTATTAAATCAGCTTGATAATTTTCTCAATCAAAAATTCTATCTAGTATGACAACCATCTTCCTATCAAAGGATAAAGATACATACAAAAAATAGTAATTGCACTCTTTCAACTTTTTTTTATCTTTCTAACTTGATCGTGGGAGCAATAGTCACCAATACTCCATGAGTACTTTAGTGTACATCTTTGATGTGCTTGCCAAAAACGAAGGAAAATATCTCAATTGTTCATCACTTCAATAAATTTATCGAATTTAATTTCAAATTTGCAGTATCTTTTTATTTAAACTTTCGCAATCATAGAGGCTCAGGCAGTGTGATTTTGAGTCTCGTTCCTCTTCCTTAATAATTCATTCTTCCATAATAGAATTTGTATATCAATTTTCATTCATTTGAAAAAAATAAAAATTGAATACAAGAGTTAAAATTATTGAACATGGATTATTTTTAATAACATAACCATAAAAATGGAATCAGGAAAGATAGTGCCTCCTATTATTTTGTTGGTGTAAATATAAGACATAATGGTAAAATAAAGGTTTCAATTACTCTAACCATTTTATATGGTTTTGGGTCCTACAATTTAGGTGTTACATCATGAGTTACTCTAAAAGTTTAATTTATTGGAGAATGGGTCCAACAATGTACATCAAATTGTATTAACATCTTTCTTTTTGTGCAACACCGTCTTCCACGTGAAAAGTAATGAGTATTTATGGAACGACACTTTTTTTTAAATAACTCAGTATTCGACCCTTTGGGCTTACTATGAAACAACACATTGCAAGAGCAGAATGTGAAATATATGAAGCGGAACATCAGAAGAATAAAGTATGTGATGAAATAAGACAAGAAATAACGAGAGAGAATTAGACCCAAGACGTCTCAGATTCAGAGTTTTGATACCATGTTAAATAATCAATTCCTCTAAAAACTTTAAATATTATAGAAGGGTTCTGACAATGTATATCAATCTATTTTAATAGTAGGAACCGAAAGATTAATTGTATGTTAATAAGTAGCAAATTCTAGACCCCTTAAGAAAGAAATTCTTTGACAAGAAAAATTAATGAGGTACAACCTCACTTACCTCTAATTCAGGATCGGCTCAACCATAAATTCAACAAAGCATTCATTTTAGGCCCCACTTAGAGAGAAGACCCCAAATTATATATCTATATATATAATCAGATTAAAAATCTAAGATTAATAACAGTCTAATTCTACAGAAGACCCCAAATTTTATAGATTTATAGTATAATTTAATTAGAAATCTAAGGTTAATAAAAATATAATTCTACAAAAAAAAAAAAAAAAGTTATATAATGACTCCATGAATTTCTATCTACTTAAGCCCTAAGGGATTGGCTCAGTGGTAAAATCACTTAAGCGTTGATGCCTCATGAAGCATCAAGTCTGGAGTTCAACTCCTATCACTACAAAAAAAATATAATTTTGGTGACGCTCACTATTAGCGACACACACTTAGGCGTCGCTAATGCTCACCATTAGTGACGTACACAAGGGCGTCACCAAATATAAAAAAAGAGCTCTAAATGGCGCATGCGGGAATTTATTTGCAACGCCTAAATATGTTTAGCAATGTACGTGTGAGTCACTAATGGTCCCAATACCATTAGCGACGCCCAAACATCCGTCGCGGATAGTTATATTTATTTAAAAGAGAAACTTAAAACAGTGACGTTTAATTATAAGATTCATTAGAGACGTGTATATAGACTATTAGCGACGGACTTGAGCATCGCTAATAGTCCTATAAAACCCTATCACGATGTTTTCCTCTAAGTCAGGCCGCTACTCTCTCTCATTCACTCTTTTTCTTTCTCTCTCTCTCTCTCTCTTCTCTCTCTCTCTCTCGCGCGCGTAATCGGAGTGCCATCAACCGCCATCTTGTCGCCGCCCCTGTTGCCATCCATTGCCATCCCTGTCGTCATCCACCGTTGTCTGACAATCGCCTCTCTCTCAATCCGTCTCTCTCTCTCTCTCTCTCAAGTAAGCAATCTTCTCTTTGTACACGTTGGAACACCTCACTTGTGTACAAGCATATATGGAACAATGCAACGAGCTATTCTTTTTATTTTCCTGCATTTTGTTGGTAATCCATTAACTAGATGATCAGAGTTTATTAACGGTTGATCAAGATTCAAAGGTAAAATGACTGATTTGACCCTAGATTTATCAACTATTTATCAGTTCTTAATCAGCATTCAATATTGGGTGCATGCATACTTAAGTTTTGTCTCTAAAATAATAGGATTTTTTCATTTTAACAATTCTAATCATTTTAAAACTTTTTTTAAACTAAGTTAATTACTTCATTGATGATATTAAATCCTATACTAATCTCTCTTTTTTTATTCCAAGAAGACTTGAATTCTGTGTTTTTTTTTTGTAAGAATACGCGAATAATATTATTAAATTACTTGATTAAAAAATAATTAACAATTCCTAGTTTTTTTCCATTATAAAAAATAAATTTCTCGAGTTCAACTTAAAAAATTGACAAATTTTAACATGTGATTAGACTTAGTTATTGAGTTTGAATATCTTAAGTTTTATATGATCCTGTAATACTTATTAATGTATCAAGTTAAATCAATAATCATGATTTAAAATATAATAAAGTTTGACGTCGCTTATCTTTCAAACATTTTAATAGACTTGGTTGCAATTTAAGTTTGGGTAATTTAACAAGTATTGTTATTAGGTGTGCAATTCGAGCGAGATGGGCTCGACTTGAATCATGTCCAAATCTAACCCAAACTTTGAAACAGTCAACCTGAGCCTAATTTGAACCCAAACAACTCAATTCGAACTCAATCCGAATTAAAATTTATTATTATATAGTTCAACCTGAGCCCAACATATTTTCAAAATTTTAAATTATCAATTTTAATTTTTAGATTTTATTCATATTTCATCAATAAATTGTTGTCATTTTTCCTATATTGATTATACACTTAAAAACTCTAATAACTTCTCCTTGTTTCTACTTTTAAGAGAAATCAAAAGCTATTCAACATAATTTAATTTTAAAAAAACAATGTTAGAGGTCAAAAAGTTTTTGAAATTATAAAAATATAAATACTAATACGTGTAAGAAATTTATACTAATCTAATGGTACATAACTAACATATAAAAAAATAGGTAATAAAAAAATATATAAAAAATATAATATGTAAAATATTAAGTTTGGACTTGTATTTTTAAAGTTTCAATTCAAGTCCAATCTTAATTTAAATTAGACTCGAGTTCTTTTACCCATGCTCATTTTAAAGTGTAAAAAATAAAATTCAAATCCTAAAGAAATCTGATTAGACTCATATTGACTAGCTTTGGTTTGTGCTCAAGTCTCATAAAAATTTACTGAGCATGTGAATGCTTGAGTTTAAAAATAGGGAACAATTGTGGTAGGAAGTGAGAAGGGTAGCTTCATTGCATTGTTCGAAACCTTACCTTGTTTAATTCTTGTCATCTTAATACTTTTTTAAATGGTTGAAACATGTAACCATTGATTTGAACAAAGCCGGTTAATTTTCATTATCAACTAATTCCATTATGCTTAAAGATGATGTTTGAAGAATTTTGATTTTTCTTTTTGAGTAATGTATGGTTTCCCATCATTTTATGCCTATTTTGTGCCCATTACTCACATGGGGTTAGTTATAATGGCTTGCCACAAATGCTGGCAGACTTACAAGGGGCTACGACTGGGGCTCGTAGTCACAAGAATGACACAGGACAATCAGAAGCATTGGATTCCTTGTTGAGGGAAGCAAGGTAGCCGTTATATCCAAGTTGTGAGAAGTTTTCGAAATTAGATTTTCTCGTGAAACTCCTTCATATTAAGACCATCAACCGATGGACTAACAGATCATTTAATATGGTCATTGAATTGATTAAAGCTTGCACTTCCTATTGGGGAGACCCTTCCGAAATCATATTATGAGGTAAAAAGACTGTTAAGAGATTTGGGTCTCGGGTATATTCTCAGACATGCTTGCAAAAATAATTGCATATTATTTTGGAAGGAGACTGAACAATGTTGGGAGTGTATGGTGTCTCACAAACATAGGTAAAAGGTGAATAAAGGAAAGAACAAGACAATTCACACAAGGTGCTAAAATATTTTCCCTTAAAATCGAGGCTACAAAGGTTATACATGTCTCAGAAGACAACAAAAGAGATGCGATGGCATAAGGAAGAAGCGTGTTGGTGAGGAAAATATATGTAGGCATCCAGGTAGATTCTCAAGCTTGGGCTGAGTTTGATAGAAATCACGAATGGTTTGCAAATGAGCCGTGTAATGTACGACTTGGGTTGGCTAGCGACGTTTCAATCCATTCAGGTAACATGAGTAATGCCTATAGCATGTGGCCAATGTTACTTGTGCCATATACCTTGTCATTGTGAAAATGTATAAAAGAGCCATTTATCTTCATGTTGTTGCTTATTCTAGGGCTAAAGTCTCCTGGTAATGAAATTGATGTGTACTTACGTCCTTTAATGGACGAGTTAAGGAATTATGGGAGGTTGGAATAGAGGCATACGACATATCTAAAAATGAGACATTCCAATAGCATGCAGCGGTACTGTAGACCATAAATGACTTTCCTACATACGAGAACTTGTCTGGGTAGAGCACTAAGGGGTATCTGGCATGTCCGATTTGCAATAAGGATGCATGTTCCCTACATTTGTCCAATGGAAAGAAGATATGCTATATGTGCCATCACATGGCTGGCAAAATCAGCAGAACATTTGTTTGATGGAAAAATTAAGTGCAGATCGTCACCTCCATTATTGTCTAGGGAAGACGTGTTAGCGCAATTAGCACTCATCCAACTAGTAAGGTTTGGGAAGATACCAGGGTACTAAGAAGAGGAAGCATACTAATATGGAGTTAAATTGGATGAAAAAGAGCATATTTTTTAAGTTTACGTACTAGCAGACCCTTAAGTTGAGGCACAATTTGGATGTTATGCACATCGAGAAGAACATTTGTGATAATGTGCTGGAAACTTTAATGAACATTGAAGGGAAGATGAAGGATACTGTTAAAGCCTGGTTGGACTTGTAGGAGCTGGGAATACGAAAAGAGTTACACCTAAAATGTAGCGGTGATAAATATATCGTGCCTCCTACATGCTATACGTTATCATTCGACGAACGAATGAGAATTTGCGAGTGGTTTAAATCGATGAAGTTCCCAGATGGATATGCATCAAATATATCTCAGTGTGTAAATGTTAAAAATGGGAAAATACCTAGATTGAAGAGCCATGACTGCCATGTCCTTTTACAATGACTTCTTCTAGTTGCAATACATGGATATCTCACTGATGACATATCAATGACATTGATTAAGTTGGGCTGCTTCTTTAGAGAATTAAGTGCCAAGACTGTTGAAGTTAGAAGTACTGGAAAAGCTCGAAAGGGATGTTGTCGTGATCTTCTACAAGTTAGAAAAGATTTTCCCTCTAGCTTTCTTTGATGTAATGGTCCACTTAGTTGTGATTTGCCGTATGAAGCAAAAATTGAATGGACCTGTCCAATACCATTGGATGTATCTAATAGAAAGGTATATTAAATTTTAATTTTTGTCTTATCTATCCATCCTAACTATTTTAATTTATGACTGATTAATTATTAAAACAGATATTTGCACATATTAAAGCAATATGTGCAGTAACAAAGCACTGACTCGAAGGGTTAATTACTAAGGCATATGTTGATGCTAAATGTCTCACGTTCTACTCTATGCATCTTGAAGATATTGAGATAAGGTTTAATCATGAAGAATGAAATTCTAATAGATGCCCGGGGCAACAACGAATTAGCCTTGCGGTGTTCACTTAGAATGTGTAGCCAATAGGTGCCCTGTATATATAAATGGTATCATCTTGAAGACTTAGAAAAAACCCACTATACCATGCTCAACAATTACGATGAGACATTTCCATATTTTAAGTAAGTTTATAGAAATCATTGCAATAATATATTAATACATAAATGTAACTTACATAAAACATATCTTATCTTATGTAGTGAACATACGACTGAGCTTTAGAGAGAACATGTTACAGATGTAGAGCAAAGATAAAAAAAAATATGTTTCAAAGTGGTTTAGAGAATGTGTAAGTATAGGTTTCAGTTAATTGTAATTGAATTAGTTAATGCATTTGTATTCAATTAATTTTGTACTTGTATTAAATTAATAGATGAAGCTATTGCACCACCAAAAATCTCCTGAGGCGTACGATCAATTATATGCCTTGGCATGTGGCCCTGATCAAAGGATATCCCGGTACACCGATTTTATTGTTGATGGTGTTTGATTTCACACGAAGAAACGTGAGGTGCACCGGCGAACACAGAATAACGGTGTCATTGTTCAGGGAGGTTATGAAGCAAGACAAAGTGTAGAGTATTATGGTGTCTTACAAGATATCATACAGTTACATTACTGCTTTGGTCATTCTGTGTGTCTGTTTAAATGTGATTGGTGGGATGTAAGTAACAAGAAGACTGGAATGCAGATCGATAAGCAATTCATAAGTGTTAATACGTCACAGACGACATTTAAAGATGATCTGTATGTATTAGCATCTCAAGCAAAACAAGTTTTCTATTTTAACGACACAAAAATCAGAGGTGATTGGAATGCTGTCCAAAAAATAAAGTCTAGAAATGTTTATGATGTACTAGAAGTTCAAGAGGAAGAAGAAGATTTGGAGAGGATTGAGGAAGGCACTACAAAAAGAGTCTCAATCTGCCTACGATGGTGGTGTCTGGCATGATCAAGAAGATGTTACTTCGTATCGGTTGAATAGAACTAATGTAAAACCAGATCATCTCATAGCTGACATCATCAATACCAGACAGTTAGATCTGAGGGATGCAACTTTCAGTAATGATGATGGTGACAAGGAAAGTGAATTTGAGGATGATACATTATTAGAGTATTGTACTGAAAATGAAGAAATTTTAAGAACAGATGATGATACAGACTTAGATGAATAATTATAATAGGTGTTACATATGTTAGGATTAAGTGCAATGGATGTAATGGATTTTCAATTTTGTGATGTAATAGATTTTCATTTTTATGAAGTAATGGAATTTTATTTTTATACTTTCTTTTAGATATGGTTAGGCCAAGATCACGCAGATGCACACTATGGTCAAACCCATCGACCTCTTCCCCTACTAGTGGTACTAGCATGTCCTCTGTAGGGTCGGCCACTCCTTCCATCAATGGTATGCATAGTTTCATTTTTATTAATGATTATATAAATATGGTACTAATTATTTCTGTTTTATTTCTTCTAAAGCTTTGGCCACCGCCTTTAGATGAGGGCGTGGTAGGTCGAAAGAACCAGTAGGTTGTAGCTACAGATGGAGGCAACAAGGGGCACCTCGGATTCGAATTAAAATACCTCCGAGATTGCTGAAGCCTGTCGGTGGGTGGGCACATCAGTTCACCACTAAAGTCGGCATCATTTTTTGACTACGGCACCCTACTCTATGTTAGTGACTGGAGTCTCATCATTGACGAGCAGCGACGGGATATTCATGATCATATCCTAGTATGTCTTTTATTATTGTATTCAATTTAATTTTAACATATCTAATGAAGTACTGTTTTGATAATGAAATGATTTACAAGAGAAGTTTGACATCGATCTCCACCTACCACATGTGGTAAAGGCAATGAACCATTACTTAGGAGTCCGTTTCAGGGACTATCGACACAAGCTCCACGTGCATTACGAGGTAAAGGCTAGTGGCAAACAAAAATCCTCGCTGACAAACCCTATAAGGGGGTGACAGTGGAGGATTGGATTTTATTATGTGACCGATTTTCTAGTGATGCATTTCAGGTAAATATTACCATAATTAATTTTATTGTATGATAAATCATTTTCATTTATACTAACCGTCTTTGTTGGCCAAGTGTAGGAAGTTAGCAAGAAAAACAAAGAGAACAGAAGCAAGCAAAAGGTGACCCACTGCGATGGATCACGATCTTTTGTACAGGTATAGGCATGAGATGGTAAGTCGATAAATGTATCAAGTTGTTATTGTATTAGCATTTAATAAAATTAATCTTCACAAGCTACTGTTAATTTACTACAGTGAGACTAGGAGACTAGGTGCACCACCTAGCCCGATTGATTTGTGACACAAGACGCAGCTACAACCCCGAGAAGGGTTGGGCTGGGCCTGAAGATCAGAGGCTTTATGTAAGTTATTTACGTATATATATTAGTATTACTAATTTAATATTAATCCAAATTTGTAAAAGTAGTAACATATATTTAAGTTTTTATAGGAGGAGATGGTCCATTTGCATGCTCAGCCAACCCTTGAGGGTGAGGATCTGCCGACCAATGACCAGATACGGGAGACTATTCTGGGAAAGAGGTATAGATATATGCATGGCTTAGGGAGTAGGGATCCAGCCAACAGCATCATCCTCTATCGTTGAGAGTGATGTTAGGTTTCACGCAGCCACACAGAGAGCTGAGGCATCTGAGAGATGTAATGCAGAGCTAGGAGTAGATGGTGATAGACCTCAGTGCTTGCACAACCTAGCTAGAGTCTCTTATGCAGACATTCCTCAGCCAGTAAGGAGGCTCTGTTCAGCCTTAGTAAGTTTTTAAAATTACTTTGGTGGCTTTATAATTTATAAAAAATGTTATGTCAATAAAAAAACACTGGATATCGGACTAATGGCCTAAAAATCCCATCACACACTTTAAATATGACGAAATAAACTTGCATGACCTTACGACAATCGGTTCAAATAACCGTTTGAAACTTATGCAACTTTTTGCTCCAAAAAGATCCATTTTGGGGTTTTGACTGACCAAAACACCATATATCAGCCTAACAGCCTAGAAACCCCATCAGACACCTCAAAAATGACAAAATATACTTGCACGAACTTACGACAATCAGTTCGAATCACCAGTTTGAAACTTATGCAACTTTCTGCTCTAAAAAAACCCATTTTGGGGTTTTGATGGACCAAAATACTAGATATCAACTTAACGTCCTAGAAATCCCATCACACACCTTACAAATGATAAAATAGACTTGCACGAACTTATGACAATCGGTTTAGATCACCGGTTTGAAACTTATGCAATATTTCGCTCAAAAAAGGCTCATTTTGGGGTTTTGATGAAACAAAATACCAGATATTAGCCTAACATCCTAGAAACCCCATCACATACTTTAAAAATGATAAAATATACTTGCACAAACTTACGGCACTCGGTTTGGATCACCGGTTCGAAACTTATGCAACTTTTCACTACAAAGAACTCATTTTTGGGTTTTAATAGACTAAAACAAGGGATATTAGCCTAACGGCCTCAAAACCCCATCACACATCTCATAAATGACAAAATAGACTTGCACAAACTTACGAAACTCGTTTCGGATCACTAGTTTGAAACTTATACAGCTTTCTGCTCCAAAAAGGCCCATTTTGGGGTTTTGACGTAATAAAACACCAGATATCAGCCTAACAGCCTAGAAACCCCATAAGACACCTCAAAATGAAAAAATATACTTGCAAAAACTTACGACAATCAGTTCGGATCACCGGTTTGAAACTTATGCAACTTTTTGCTCTATAAAAGCCCATTTTGGGGATTTGATGGAATAAAACACCAGATAACTGCTTAATGGCCTAGAAACCCCATCACACACATTAAAAATGATAAAATACACTTACATGAACTTACGACACTCAGTTCGGATCACCAGTTTGAAACTTATACAACTTTTTGCTCCAAAAAGACTCATTTTCGGGTTTTGACATACTAAAATGCCGGATATCAGCCTAACGACTTAGAAACCCCATCACAGACATCAAAAATGAAAAAATATATTTTCACGAACATATGTCAATCGGTTCAGATCATCGATTTGAAACTTATGCAACTTTCTACTTCAAAAAGGCCCATTTTGGGATTTTAATGGACCAAAACATCGGATATCGGCTTAACGTCCTAGAAACCCCATCACACACCTCAAAAATGAAAAAATATACCTACACAGACTTACGACACTCGGTTCTGATCATAGGTTTCAAACTTATGCAACTTTCCACTCCAAAAAGTCTCATTTTGGGGTTTTGTTGGACCAAAATGCCGAATATCAGCCTAATGAGTCCGAAACCCCATCACACACCACAACAATGATAAAATAAACTTGCACGAACTTATGGCAATCATTTTGGATCACCAGTTTGAAACTTATGCAATGTTTCTCACTTTAAAGACCCATTTTAGGGTTTTGACGAACCAAAATAACGGATATCTGCTTAAAGGCCTAGAAACCCCATCACACAATTTAAAAATGATAAAATAGACTTGTACAAACTTACAGCACTCGGTTCGGATCACCGGTTTGAAACTTATGCAACTTTTTGCTCTAAAAAGACCTATTTTTGGGTTTTGACGGAACAAAATGCCGGATATTAGCCTAACGACTTGAAAACCCCATCACACACCTCAAAAATGAAAAAATAGACTTGCACGAACTTACGACACTCTGTTCAGATCACAGGTTTGAAACTAATACAACTTTCTGCTCCAAAAAGGTCTATTTTTAGGTTTTGATAGACCAAAATGCCGGATATCGGCCTAAGAACTTCGATACCCCATCACACACCTCAAAAATGATAACATATACTTACAAGAACTTACGGCACTCGGTTCGGATCACTGGTTTGAAACTTATGCAATTTTCTACTCCAAAAAGGCCTATTTTGGGATTTTAACAGACCAAAATACCAAATATCGGCCTAACGACCCTGAAACCCCATCACACAGCTCAAAAATGATATAATAGACTTGCACAAACTTATGTCACTCAGTTCGGATCACCGGTTTGAAACTTATGCAACTTTTCGCTCCAAAAAGGCCCATTTTGGGGTTTTGACAAACCAAAATACCAGATATTGACCTAACAGCCTAAAAACCTCATTACACACCTCAAAAAAGACAAATTAGACTTGTACGAACTTAGTGCACTCTCTTCGGATCACGATTTGAAACTTACGCAACTTTCTGCTCCAAAAAGGCATATTTTGGGATTTTTACAGGCCAAAATGTTGGAAATCAGCCTAAAGACCTCGAAACCCTATCACACGCCTTAAAAATGATAAAATAAACTTGCACGAACTTACGGCACTCAGTTTGGATCACCGGTTTGAAACTTGTGCAACTTTTCACTCCAAAACAACCTATTTTGGGGTTTTGACGGACCAAAACACCGAATATTAGCGACCCCGAAACCCCATCACACACCTCACAAATGATAAAATAGACTTGCAAGAACTTGCGGCACTCAATTTGGATCACTGGTTTGCAACTTATGCTGCTTTCTACTTTTCTTGCTATTTATGCATGCAAAAAAAATTTATCACAATATTTTTATGTTAATATATTTAATAAGTGGTCTAATATATATCATTTAATCTTTATTTCGGATTGATCGGGATTATTATGCCCCCATCTTTCAGTTGTGCATCAGGACCTATTTTTCTCCTTTGTTTTTTTTTTTTTCTTTTCCTAGACATCTGTGATTAAATTTTCTAAGACAATTTTTTACTTTTGTGTTTATTGAGAAATTATACTTTTACTATTGTAAGTGATCATATATATATATATGAATGCATTTCTCTTTGAATATATTCATTTCATAATACATGGAATTGTTTTATATCAAGATAATTGATATATGTTTTAAACAGGATTGACACATGTTTTAAACAAGAAATAAAACACAAAAAAATAGAAAAAATCAGGTGTAAAATAGGGTAAAAAAAAAACTTTTAACGACGCACGAAAGGCGTCACTAAACTGCCACATATGATATTTAGCGACGAACGCTTGGCGTCGCTAATAATTCATTATTAGCGATGGTTCACGCTAATAATTGATCATTAGCAACGGTTCACGGCCGTCACTAAAAATGAATTATTAGTGACACCCATTGTTTGTCGCTAATACCTACATGTGAGACTTTTTAGATACGCCTTCTATGCATCACTAAAAGAATATAATTAGCGACGCCCATATCATGCGTCGCTAATATTTTATTATTAGCAATACCTAATGATTTTTGTTGTATTATTAAAGACACTTCATTTTATTATTAGCGAGTTGTGCGTCGCTAATAGTCCATATTGGCGACATATTATTTATGTCATGTCGCTAAAAGTATTAGCGACACTATTATTAGCAACGCCGTGGTGACACACAAATGTGCGTTGTTAATACTATTTAGCGACGTGCATAGGGACTATTAGCGACATACACGGCGTCACTACTAATGCCCTTTCTGGTAGTATATTAAAGTGTTATCAATATCTTTGGAGCCATGTCTGCAAGTGCAAACCCAAGGTTAACCAATCCCCTTAAGGGGGTGCTTGGCGTGGGTCTTGAGATTAGTTAGTATAATGTGTCGGACACTCAGTTATCAAAATATGTAAAGACTCTATTATTAGAGTTTCATCCAATATGTACCTTTGAAAAATAATTAAATTTTATATAACAAAAATAAATATAATATTTATGGGAAACAAAGTAAAAAAAAATACATTAATATTAAAAAAATATTTCATTTAGAATTGTCACTTTATCGTTTTAAACCTCCAGTTTTATAGAGCGGACCCTACTCTTATTATAAAATAGTATCAATAGGAGCAACCAAACCAATCAATTTTATCTGATTTTGTATTGTTCCTCTAAGAGCACTAAATCTCTACAATATGAACCACTTTACATTTGCATGGATATATAGAAACTTTTCTCACCATCACTCACACCTATAAAAACTTTTGTGATACATAATGATACAACTCAAAAGCCTGTTCGTATTAATTATATACAAAAAGTAATTCAAAGACGTCAAATGCAAGTAAGTATATATCTATTTCTGCAAAAGAATTGGCGGAGAAGCTTCATATTCCTTCATACCCATGTGCAAATTCTTTTTGATTTTTTTCCTTTATTCTTTCTCTTTCTTGTTTTCTTTTTTTATTTTTATTTGTCTCTTATATCTTCCACTTTATTCTTGGTTTTCTTTTGGTGTTGTGATCTTTGGAATACTGTGCTAGTGTGCTGTACAGTTGTATGTGGAAACTTTATTTTTTTTCTCTTTTCTCCTTCCAATTTTTCTATTTTTTTATTCAATTCTTTCTTTTGTTTCTGTGTGAGGACTTGGATTATGATTTGGGTTTGTAGGGCCACACTAGTCAATGAATAATTATTGGCCATTTTTTCCTTTTTTTTCCTTAATTAATCCCAATTTAGTTTTGCATTCTTTTTTTTTTTTTTTGGTTTTTTTGGTACGTAGTTTTTTTTTCTTTAGTTTTATTTGAAAATTAATTTATATAGGTTTTTATGCTTTAATATATTTAAATATAGTAAATAAAATATAACTTTGGATACTATTTAGATTAAGGGATTTGGAAAAAAATGAGAAGAAAAGAGAATGAATGAAAAGTTATTTTGTATTTGGTTTAAAATTATGGAATGAAAGGAAGGGGTTAACACTTATTTTATTTAATTTGCTCTCATTCCAAAGGTGGACGGAGACAGAAGAAAAGAAGAGAACTTTTATTGAATTTTTTATAATACAAATTTTAACCTTAAAATTATAAAAGAAAAAATAAAAAAAAGGTATCTCTATCCCAGGGCATAATAGTAAAAAAGTATATAATCATTTCATTTTCTTTCATTTTCATTTCTTCTGTTTTTTCCAAGCAAGATGAGAGGATTTTACTCTCTTTTTTCTCATTTGTTATTTAAACATGAAAGAGAGATTACACTCTTCTCTTCTCTCATTTCCTCATCCTCATAACTAATGTTATTATCTTCTTTTCTTCCCCTCCTATTTATCCGGGCATAGGATTTGAGAGAAAATGAGAAAGGCAAAGGAAAATCAGTTTCACTCATATTTTCTCTTACTCAAATAAAATTAAAAAACTAAAAAAATTGTTTCTCATTCTGTTTTCCCTTCTCTACATAATTTTTAGATTGAAAAAATCTTAATTTTAAATTTTATTTAAGTAGGAAGAGAATATAAAAGAAACATTTTTCTTTAATTCTAATAGCAAATCAATCTTCGAAGTAAATGAAGCATGAGAGGGTTGGGCTCGCAGACACCAGCGAAGCTAGCTGTGTGATAGTCATTTTAAAAAAGTTAAGATTGTGTGTAGGATGATTGATGACTACCTCACATTGTGTAACTCATTCTCATTGGATTATAACATTAAAAAGGATTATTTGTACTACGTCTCCCATAATCTCCATAAATTTGGCTGGGTTGATTATTTCAAGCCTGAGCTCAGAGCCGGCCGGGTTTGGGTTCGGATTATTATTAGACCAATTTTATACATAACTACATTTTTCACTCTTATATTTCTAACTCCAAGATACAATGGAGCGGATCCACTTTAGTAACGTACTTCTTTGTGTTTTGAAGTGAGAAATATAATTAAATTTAATATTTTTTATTTTTTTTATACATAAAGGGGAGAGGGGATATCTAATTTTCTTGTGTTGAAGGAGCGTAATAATGTATTACAATATATAAATTACAATCAATCATTCAACTAAACACTCTAACATATTACAATCAAGAACTAACCAATATAATCAACCTTACTCAAGCAAAAACCAGTCTTGCCTATTAACTATGTGTCCCTAAAAAGTAACTAAGCCCAACTCATGATTGGATAAAAATAACACTCACATCTCTCTATTCAGAGAGTAAGATTTGCAATCATGACCTCTCCTTTGAGAGAAAGCATGAGTGGCCAACAACTGGGCATGAGAGAGGATATCTACCTTAAAAATAGCGAGATTTGAATTCTCGTGCCCGGCCCTAGTGTTGAACTATTATAACCAAGGACAGATGGACATGGGGGCTAGGTCGGGTCATAGTCCCCCTCAAACTATAGAAATTTTTTTTTTATACATGTAAAATTTTAGTCTTTTCAAAATTATTTCATTCTAAAATTTTGGCTCAACCCTAATTTTTACCTATTATTTCTCTCATTTCTTATCCATAATTTTAGCCCACCCTCAAAAAATTTGGCGCAGTCCAATTTTTATCCATTATTTTTCTCATTTTACACTGAAAATCTTGGCCAAACTCAAAATTTTTTAATTATAGCAAGAGATATATCTTGGCTAAGTCCATAAACACTGGTTGGGGTGGGGTACAACGATTTTTAGTTTTACGTAACCTAAAACTACTTAATTTAAATAAAAGAGTCTTTTGGCAAATCATTCAACTTTGATTTCCTTGGGTTCCATTAGATAGACAAATCGAACGGGGGAATTGAAAGAGAGAAAAAAAAAAAAAGTAAAGGAGTCCATGTTATATCCTCTTTAAATAAGAGTTTCAAGATGAAGGAAATATATTATACATTTGGTTTTCTCAAGTTGTCCCAATACTCACAAAGCGATATGAGTTGTACCAAACAAGGGTCTTCCTTGTCAATAGATCAGCTACCAAAGTGCTTTATATATCCTCTACAAATCAAAATTAATGGTCTTAAGATGGCTATACAAAAAGATAAATTTAGAAAGCGAACTAGAAAGAAAGAGAGAATATTGTGTTATTTAAGTTGTAAGCAACATATGATTATAATATTTGTTAAAGTAGTCTTTGAATACCAAGCTAGAATAGGACTTCTATTGAGTCCAACCTAATCTCTAACTCAATCGGAAATGAACCAAGGATAAACCCGATCCAAATTCTAACATGGCTTGCTCCTCCAAATACAATTCTAGATTTTCCTTATCTCCCGTCTACTCATATCATCTACAAGGTCATGTATGCTATAGTGGTGTCAATTGATCCCATAGAGCTTGGAAGGACATATATATTGCAATAAAAAAATTTGGTCTTTTTTCCTTAAATTTATCATACTAGAATTATGAAAAAAAAAAATAAGAAGGGTCAATTTTGTACTTCAATTAAAAAGAAAAAATAAAATAAAATAAGTCAAGCAACTTATGACAGGCAATAAAATATTTAAAATATTTTAGAATTCTAGATCTATACAAAAATAATAATTGTGGAATCCCCTCATTTTTTCCGCAACCTTAGGATAACGTATACAAAGTGACATTGAATTACAAAAACACCTCCAGTTTGAACTTTAAGCATATCAGAGTTGTCAAAACAACCTGTCAGTGTATCAAAACAGTGAACAAATAAAAATATTAGGTTATTACAATTGAATTTCAATTATAAAATAATGAACAAATAAAAATATTAGTTATTGTAGATCGATAATGGAAATTGCAATATTTCACAAGATGACAAGTGGCATTCCTATCAGGAGAGTCACCCAACAAATAGTTTCGAGAGCTGGGATGCACTCATGGCCCAGAAAAATAGAAACTCTAAGAAGAAAAGTACCACACTCGAAGAAGCGCACACGAGAAATATCCCCATAGAAAGACTAAGTCCTAATCCATATGAACGTACTTCAGATAAGATCCCCGAACTGGGGAGATCCACTTCAGTCGTCTCATAATCAGCAGAAGCTACAAATAATGGTGTTTTCCGAGGAACTTCATCGATCAAGAGTTCCATGCATAGCCTTCTTATCACCAAGATGCCCTAAAGACTTAAAGACAAGTTTTGGGAGACTATTAAAGTCTGGCACTCACCCATAAATAGAATCATTGTGCTACGAGTCTCACTTGAGACATTCAAAATTTTGTGGTAAGGTGACTTTGGCATGAGAATTCTCCAAAGTACCTTACATTAAATGAGGAAGTGACCAAAGTTCACTTTGCATTCAATGAAACAATATTTTGGTCTAACCTATAGGTATGAGATTATAACTTTCATTAATGGAAATCGAAAGTAATAATGTACAAGGAATTAGTACTTGTCTTATCAGTTGAAAAGAAGAAACAGATGACAAAAGGGGAAACCCTTCCCGCCTAAAGCCAAGATTCTTGGCACATATTTCCTAAGCTATAAATAAGATAAAATATTCCTAAGACAAACAGGAAGAGACAACAACAAAGAGAGATAAACACTCAATAAGCTTAAGCTCCATTTAATAGGCCATCATTAATATCCTAGAAAGAATATTCTAAAACTCTTTTATGTTTCATTAGCATTCAATGTGTAGGAGTTGAGGAACATTTGGTTTGTCCTTGTTTTTCCTAAAATCTCGTCTTCTTCGCTAGCTTACACTTCTCCCAAAATCACTTCACCTTGTAGTGTCATTAATGGTGTACTTACTACTATTTGACACATCCACTTAATCTCCCAACTGGAACAAAAAGTGGTTACTATCTTATCATATTTTTTATCTCTTCGGTAGGCCATTCCTACCGCCTACATTTTGACGACTTCACTAGGGAGTAGTATACATCCAATGACACCCCCTATAGTCCTAAAAAGTAGTCTAACACTAAGAATCTTAACCAAGAAGATAAAGTCCCTCCTCTTATAGATACTATAAGAAAAAGTACTACACAAATGCAAGAGGGAAGCTTTCCCCGCCCCACTCAGGCAACATCTTCTTCACAAGCCCCCAAGGTTGTGAACCTACTAATACCAACTACCCTTCCTTATGGTGTGGTTCAATGGCCCCATGTGCCTCAAAGACCTCCTCCGCCATATTATTGTGGTAGACTTGCACCAAATGATCCCTTGGTGCTCATTTTGTATGGTATACAACATAATATAGTACACACAACAAATCATGCTTGATGCTTTCCTCAATAACCAAAGAAGAATGGTGGCTATACCTAATGGCTTAATGGGACTTCCCAACGCCCCACAATAGATCCAAGAGCATGCAGAGCCTGCAATAGAGGCACAACAAAAGGGGGATCAAGTGGTTGATGAGGTTCCTCTTGTATAACGAAAGCAAGCACCTGCATCGCCCCGTCTTATTATTTTTCCACAACCAAATCTGATTCTTGTGCAACAAGAGGTGTCACAAGAGAATACTATGACCAAAACTCTTACCATCCAGGACATCCAAAAAGAACTATATTCCTTCCTCCAAAAGGAATGACAACGATTTTATTCAACTAATTTTGCACCTTCATACCCTATAAAGGTCACACTATTGTCATACCTGAAAGGATAAAAATCACTAACATTCCAAAGGTATGATAGAAAAAAAGGTAATACTTATTAGCACATCCATCGCTGCACTAAAGCCCTCAATAATCATGGGAACGATCCCAACTTGAGACTCCAACAGTTCTATAAGTCTCCCAAAGATCGAGCCTACACATGGTACTTGGGCTTACCTAAGGGGTCCATTAAAGATTAGGACGACATAATGAGAAAATTTCACTAAAAGTTCTTCCATGTAAAAGAACGAATCAACAAGCTCACGCTAGCTAACGTTTCTTAGAAGATTCAAGAACCCTTCCAGGACCTTGTCAAAAGGTTTCTAGATAAATCATTGGACTATTATGAGCCTATGATAGAAGAAGAGCTTGCAAAAATGTGCATTAATGGAATGGAAACCGAGTTTAAAGTCATTCTCATCAACCACAACATGTTAACCTTTTCAAGATTGACCGAGTGAGTTAGCCAAATCACAATTGCCATTGCGAAAGTAAAGCCTCAAACTAATGTCACAACAATCGTCCTAAAAGGAGTGTGACGCAATGCCACGGTTGCCTCATAGAGGTGACGAACCTTTGGGATCTAGCAAAAGGTTATGAGGAAGCCCGTAATGACCTAGGAAATTGCCAAATGATATTTTGGTAATATCCGAATCACTAGGTGTGACTTGAATTTCGAGGATGAAATTATTATAAGGGGTGAAGAATGTAACAATCCAAAAAATTATCAACGAGCAATTTGGTAATTTTTCATGTCTAGATTAATAGAAGATAATTAAATAAAAGGAAATACATTAGATTAATTATGAAAATAATTAATTAATGATATATGTGACATTGGAAACTTAAAATGAGATTTTTAGTAATTTATTTAGGATTGTTGTGGGTCACGAGGCCACATAGTCAAATTCAGGGTGCAAATAAATATAAAAACTATAACAATTGAATTTGGAAAATGAAAGGTATATTTGGAATCTAAACGTCAAAATCAGCTACCTTTCAAATTTTAGCGCGGTTTCGATATTGTTTATTTTTGGTGCATAAAAGCACTTGACAAACTAGCCATATGGCATCTTGATTGGTGTACAAAGCTTCCTCAAGAAACTTTGATGGGATTCTCTAGAAAACGAAAAGTGCTTGGTGGTGATTGGTTAAGAGGTTCTTGCTAGGGTGTATGTGAGGTGCATAAAAAAAGTATGTGTTTGTACATGGGATAATACACAAAGTCACCCTCTTTTCCCCATTTTTCTTTGTACCGATCAGCTTTTTTTTTCCCCTCTTATTTTAAATGACTCACTTCTCTCTCTCTCTCTCTCTCTCTCTCTCTCTCATTCCCTTTCCCCTCTCTAACATGTGTGATATGTGTATATACATCTTTATGTATGTGAGGTATGAAAGAGATGTGAGCAACTGGGTATGTGTGTGTGTGTGTAAATAAATGTGTGACGAGGGAAGTGTATGTGAGTGCATTTGTATGAGTTGAAAAGTATATGTGTGTGTGTGTTGTATATAGGTGCAAATAGGTGTGTGTATGTGTGTGTATATACACATACAATGGGCTGTGAAGGCAAGAAAGAAAATGAAGGGCTTGAGACTTAATTTCATGGAAGAAAAGAGGCAGAGGAGGGTTCAATAGTTCCTTGGAAGCCATGGATGAAGAAAGCTCAATCTTTTTCTCTATACAAATCACTTTCTCTCTCTAGAAACCATGAAAGCAAAGACTAAGGTAGGGACTTTCAGAACTTAGCATTTAGTTCTAATTGTTATTTATATGTGTTTTTTGATCATTATATATGTATGTGTATGTGCATGTGAATGCCTAATGAGAGTGACAAACTATACCCCTGTGGACGACAACAAGGTTGTCCCAGTTCGAATTTTATCAATCCTTTTTTTGACTTCATTGTGGCCTAAATATGGCGTGAATGAGCATAAAATATATGTATATAAGTGTGATTGTGATTGTGTGTGTGTATACCACTATATATGGTGCAATGACTATGAACCAATCTAGGTCTTGAATTAAGGAGTAGGATTTTAATATTTTCAAAGGTTTCAAACCACGAATTAGAATTTTTAGAACCCTGCAAATTACTTGGAAGAAATTGGAAATGAAAGGCACGAAATACATTGGTTGAGATACTAGAACACCGTGAATATGTGTGCATTATGTGTGTGTGTGTGTGTGTGTTTTTAAGTGTTTTGGTATGTGCTCAATTCCTAAAATCTTATCTATGAACTTCTTTAGACAGTGAAAGAATGAAAATAGTAGAGAAAATAGGTAGAAAAATCTGTTATAAAATTAGGGTTTTTGGTGTCACGTTTCAAACGGTGATGGGGAATAAGAATAGTGAGCCTCTTAAACGGCGTCGTGTGGCACACTTTGGGTTTGGGCTAGGCTGGGCCTACTTATAATGCTTGGGTCAATTTATTTTTAAAAACTTCTTGGGCTAGTTCTTAAAACAAGTTGGGCCGGTTTGGCCTAAGCGGTTAGATTAATTAAATCCCAAGAAAGCTAGTCACATCCCAAATCCTACCTTGTGCAAAATGTGAGATTATGATTGACCAGGTAGTCACATCACTCACATCCTTCTTTTGCAAACTACGAGTGACTATAACCTACCAAAAGTCAATATATAACCCAAGTATTTTGCATTCTTAAACCAATGATTTACAGTGGAAACATTCATTCTATTTGGTAGTTATCCTTGATAAATGCAATTATACTTGGCAAAGTATCTAAACATGCATAAGGGCTTTTACTAGATACTGTAATTTTACATTAAGAGTTCCTTATACAAAACCACAAAAGCCACATGGCATAATTACACCATGTGCATCTAGTCTATGCAAAAATATTTAAACTGTTGTGATCAAGAAAACCTGATGACCAATCTGTTAATCAAAAACTAACACTAATCAGATTTCCCATCAAACAAGTTTCCATTTAAATGGCTTAGTGCATATACATATGCAATTGTCTCCAAAATACATAATTTAATTGCCTCAGATAAATACCCACAATCATTACAGTAAGTCTTCATAATTAATCATCATTATGCATAATTACTCAATATAATTGGGTCGAAATGTTACAGTATCAAATGAGTTGCATAAGGTTTAGCTTCCAAATATTAATTAAGAAAAAATATTACTAGCAAGTGCAATTCATTTGCTTTTGTATGGCCTGTCTAGAGAACAAGTCGATCATGTCCCTAAATCCACATAAGGTGGGTTTCATGTCCAGACAGATTACATAGGTTTAAAGAGGTAATTAGAATTGGAGACCTTGACTTAGGTTGGATGCACACAGATACTATTATTTTAAACTCATTAAGTGTGTATTAGCAATAAACTTGACTAAATTGACAATTTTTTCTAACTTAAAAATTATTTTTGTTACAAATTGTACCTTATGGAATACTCGTTCGAATCAAGGTCGCAATCTATTATTTTTAAAGCATGGTGAGGCTTGTTCAATTCTTGCTCGAAGCTAGTTGGAACAAGGTTACGGTGGTTTGATATATTTGAAAAATAGTATAGCTTGTTGGAAAGATTGTGATATAATGGTTTAGATGAGGTCTTCAAAATTTTAATTTTTTAAAATATAGTAGGGCTCGTTCAATCCTGGTTCGAACAAGATCAAGGTAACAAGTTGATCTGTCATGGAAATCAATAAAATTACCAAACTAAACTACTAGTATAGTAGAGAAGTAAGGGTCGAACCCACAGAGACTGTTGATTGTTTAAAAACCTAAGTTGAGATTAATTTTAATTCAAATTAACAAAGATTGGTTGTTGTTGATTTTCTTTCTAAAATTAAATGAGAATTATAATTAAAGAAAATATTGAATTGAATTAAGGATGAATCGAATTAAAAGAGGATTCCTAGGGTGTTGAATCCACTACTAATCTTGTAACTAGCTTCAATTGTATTAATTCTTGGGCCATTAAATTTGGATGTAAAAGATGTATTTTGGCTACAAGCCTTAATACAATCATCAACGCACCAAAACCCTAAACACGAATCATCTTTGGTCAACACAAATTGTCTACGCTAATTCTAAGGTCATAGTCACAATTTGTTTTCCCTGAGTTATGACTCGTCCTACGGTTTTGATGTATGTACACATATTACTATTGTATAACCACATAAACAAAATCACAGAAATTGATTACGTGAAACTGAATAATACGATCAATGCTTTAATAAAATCCTAACGTCATACAATCAACATCCAATATTAATTAACCCAAAAATAAAATACAAAGAAGCAATATTACTTGACTAGGGTTTCATCTAAACCCTGGGAATGAGAGAACTTAGCCCATAATAGTGGAAGAGGAGACCACCATAGCCATGGAGTTCTTCATCTTTTTCTTTAGAGTTGTCTCATTCCTTCTTCTCTTCCTCTCGATCTCCCAGACGGCCTCCCTCCTTTTTCCAAAACCCTAGTTCACAATAATATTGCCCCTTTTCCAAAAATGCCCCCCACAAAATAAGAATTCAAGAAAAAGAATAAAATCCCGTAATTAGACATTAGGGGCCCAAAAAGAGAGTCTAAAGTGCTCCAAAATAGAGCCTATAATGCTAAAATAGGCCCTGGTCCACCAACATATGGACCAAGCCTCTCTTCTAACCCAAAATCACTTGTTTTCTACTTCTTTTAGCACTTCAAAGCCCAATATTTTCCTTTTTGCTTCAAATCCACCACGAAATCATCAACTTTGTCAAGCTTTCTCTGCAACAAGATAAAACAAGAATTAACTAGCAAATGCATATAAATTGGAGAAATTAAAATAATTAAAGTGCAAGAATATCTAGGGTTAACAAAATAAATACGCACTTTTTAACCAGTTATCACAAGTTTTTTTAATCAACTCTAGTGTAGCTCATTTGAAGCTCTTCTAAGTTGGTTTCAAACAAGGTCCAGGTAAAATATTTTTAAAATAACTCCAACGTAGTGTGTTCGAAGCTTGTTCGATAGCTCGTATGAACAAGTTTACGTGAATTAGGATTTCTTATGTTTTTTCCATTCATACTATAATTGGATAACCTTAATTAGTTTTTTTTGGAGATAGCACAACAGTTCAAAAGGTGAGTTTTCCACTAATTTTGAAGAATGTTTTTGTGAGTTTTCTATGTGAAGAAAAAATCCCCCACCTTTTAAATCACATAGAAAACATAGCCTTATATCAGCAAAATCTATACTAGTTAATTCCATTCATCGTGAGTGAGTACTAGTCAAAGACAATTGAGCTTGTGCAATTGGTGGATATTGAGACTGTGAGGATTCGTGTTGGGACTGTGGTTGTTGTTGTTCGAGGATTCGGAGGTAGTTCTTCCAAGACTGCTTGAGGAGTCAAGTCAAGGAAAGGCGGGTCATCATTGGCCAG
Organism: Nyssa sinensis; assembly: GCA_008638375.1. Lineage (NCBI taxonomy): Eukaryota > Viridiplantae > Streptophyta > Magnoliopsida > Cornales > Nyssaceae > Nyssa > Nyssa sinensis. Next base: position 15,799,902 of record CM018049.1, on the reverse strand, counting down.
ACTTGAGGTACTAAGTCATTGTGGTATTCGAGTTGAGTTTTTATACTTCTCAGTTTTTGTTTGAGTGTTGCTTCCCCTATATATATCTATTATTTTAAGAATCTTTATAGGTTAGTATTCCACTTGACTAGGTCAGTCATAACTCAAGATTCCATCAAAAATGGGATTTGAGTTGTGGCACGATGACTACTTTTGCTTGTAGCAAAGATACAACCTCAACTTTAACCAACTCCTTTCCAAACCCAAGGATGTCACATCCCATACCTCACCTTATGCGGAATACAGAGTATAACTGGCAAAGGCTTTCAGAATTAACTTAAATTCAACCTATTTCCACTTTAAACACAGTAAAAAAGTACTTACCTACAAAAGCTTTCAAAAATTTCTTTATATATAACATTTGGAAGTCTTGTTCCATTACAAGCTTGCAGTACAACATGTGTATTTACTCCAATCGACATTACACACAGGCTTCCTTGACAGCATCATTATTGCCAATCAAATTCCTGGTGTATGTCATTTATTAACATCAGAGCTTGTCTACATATTTTTCTCTACCATTGTTGTATAGTGGCGAGACCAATTCTAGCCATTTCCAGCTTCTATGATACTCTTTCCTTGTATCTTCCTAGTAACGTAGCTCACTAGTGACTCACCGTAGTTTTCCCTCCTGGGCATACTTGAAATGTGGGGACGGGACTGGGGTGAGCTAAATGAAGCTTAGTGAGTGACACAAGTGCCCTATCATGGGTTTTCACAAACCAATTTCCAAACAAAGCTACAATTTATCCATAGATTTCACAGTAAAATAATTTCCATCTTGGAACAGTTTCAAGAACAATAGTAGTAAAGAAATCTGCAAACTTTTCAAGAATCATTTCACAGTAGCTGCTATTCAATTCATAGTCCAGTAATATAACTCATTTATTCTCAAAAGCACAATTCATATTTCAAGAGCAGCTAAATCACTTTCCATTTATTATCTGAATCATGCCCATCTTAATGACTACGTGTAGCTGGAGAACCTGTGTCTACCCGGATCTAAACATGAGATCAACCAATGAACTAGTCACATACAGTGACATAGTAGATATCTTTGGCCTACTGAGGGCCGTTTATCCACTTACACTTCTGGCACGGCAGGTACAACGTCGTCCGATGGCATTTACATGAAAACAATTACCGTGTTGCAAAAAAATATAGTTATCCATGAATTTAAAACAAGTATCAAAGCTGAGTTCAAAACATATATGTTCAAGCAGGATATTAAATTCCATTTTCTCAACACATGCATTTATAAAAGTAGTTTCGTTTATCAAAGCAGTTGAATATAAAAGAGCACTAATTCAGGATACAAAGTTACTCACATGTGGTCTTTAGTTCCCATCTATTTCCATAATCACTTGTCTCCATAGTCAATTGTACCCTTATTCCACAAGTGATCCTATAACATGGATCAAATAAAATTTAACACTCAATTATAACATGATTTATTTCAAATCATTGATTTCTTAATTTCTCTTCATTTATAGGTTCAGAAGCCTTGAAAATCTTAGGGTAGATCCCTTTCTATTTTTCAGGTTCATCCGATCGCTTATTTAACCATTAGAGACATAATTGTAATTATTACAATTCACATATCACATTTTTTGGTATGTCATTTCTTAAAATAGACTACTATTAAGTTTGGAATGTCAAAGATCATTAGAGATAGACTTTTTTTATAATTTATTTGACCCCTTAATATTTAATTAATTAATTATGTCGGTACATAATGCGCGTGTGTATATATATATATATATACATAATGTGTGTGTATATATATATATATGTACATAATCTGTATATATATATATATATATATAATTGTGGTTGTAAAATAAAGGCCCATAAGAAGTGCGACAGCAAAGACCCTGATTTTGGTTCTCTCAATCTGGGGTTTGAATCCCCTTAACCCACTCTGTCAGTCTCTTTTTTAAAATCTATTATAATTATATAATCTATATATATTTTTCTAATTAAAATAAGACAAAAGCCAACAACGTGAGTTGGACGCTTGATCTCACATTCGAGTCAGCAAAGCTACATTCTTTTCTTTTTAAATTTTTATTCAAGGCAGCTTTATACATCTTAGGTAAATTACACACACCAAGACACAAACAATGTTAAAAAGTCTATCTCTATGACTCTTTGACATTCCAACATTATATTAATTGCTATTTAAGGAATTGACATACCAAAAAATTCAATATAATCAAAAAGACTCAATTACCCTTATGATATATCCTTCGGAATCAATATGATACATCGGTTTTGGCTGATCTATGGCCGCTCGTTGGATACTCGGGTGCGTTTTAAACTTTTAGGCATTTTCTATTTGATGCTTATCTGGTTTGTGTGAAGTGCAGTTGTAGAGATCTATGGCCACTCGTTGCTTTTCATATGTCCTTTGGTTTGATGCTTCTTTGGCTATTTATTTGTTCTATTTTTTATGTGTGCAGAAGTTCTCAATTGGCTTTTGATAGTTTCTTAGTTGGTCTTGCAGTTGCTCCTGTTTTGGTTGTTCTTCTACTGATATGGACTTCTATTTTGCGATTTGAAGCTGCTCCATTGGTTTCTAAAAAAAAAAAATTCAATTAGGGTTTTTTAATTTCTTTTTTTTTTGACAAAACTAGAGTCTAAGTGGTGGTGATGGGTGACACGAAGAATAGGTACTGGCTGACAGGAGGTTTTGAAAGAGTGGCCATGCTTTCATCACTGGTTGCAAGTGAAATTGTTGGTGTCTATGGGTTCGTCCATCTGCGGTATTCTTGGATAGGTCCGGAACACTACGTGTTAATGCGTCATTTCAACAATACTTTAACAAATATACTATGTTTTATTAAAAACGATGAGTCATTGGATAGGTCCGGAACACTATGTATTAATACATTATTTTAATAATACTTTGACAGATATACTATGTTTTATTAAAAACGATGAGTCATACTATATATGATAAAATATCATTAAATGAGCATATTATTATTCTCTCACTGTATCGGATCCATTCAAAAAGTTTTCAATCCAAAGATGAAAAAACCATTCTTTTCTCTTCCTTTTGAATTTTTTTTTTTTTTTTTTTGTTTCTAATCATCGAGTGTGTGTACTAGTAATGTGTATTGTTTAATATTAAAAATTACTCCTATTCTTTATTTTTTTCAAATTTTTTTTAATATTTTAATAAGATCAATTTTTTTTTCTCTAAATTGAGTTAACTAACCTACAATGCTACTATTTGATTATGGTCTCTTTTTTCTTTTTCTTTTTTTTCTTCTAATTATTAGATTAGGTGTGTGTGTACGTGTAACGTGTAAGTATTAAAATTTTATTCATTTTATAAAATTTTCATATAATTGTTTACTATTTAAAAATTGATCACATTTTTTTAATTATTCTAATAATATTAAGTGCACCTAAATCTCAAATTTAACTTATATATATATACACACACACACACACATATACATACATATACAAATAACCTTGGTCAGAATGGAAAATTGAGAGAGAATGATGTTTTGCTTGTATATTAGGATGCAACAGGACGCAAGACTCCTCTAACCCCGTTTCGCAATAAAGAAGATTCTCAAAAATCTATTTAAATTTCGTGATAAGTGGAGACACTTTTTATTTATTTATTTATTTATTTTATTAAATTATTTATAATTAACAAATTTTAAACAAGACATTACATGTGTTAAAATAAGAAATATGCATATTAATAAAGAAATAGAATGACATTATTTTATTTTTTAAACACAACTCTATCAAATTTGTATAAATTTTTAATAAATGACTAAAGATATTATTATAAACATTAATTATTTAACACTAAAATCTTTTATTATTTTATTTTATATAATCGGGTCGGGATCTGGGCGGGGCGCCTTCTCCCTAAGCCCGCCCCCAACTGTAATGGGGTAGAAAAGCCTTCCCCCAAACACATCCCATTAGGGACGGGATTGACGGATTCCCAACGGGGTAGGTTAAATTGTCATTCCTACTTATATATGAGGCATGAGATTATAAATGTCCACTTACATGAAATTATTCGGGGCAAAATTATTGCAAAATGAGAGTATTTTCGGGAGTTCAACATTAGTATAGTTGATTTTCGTCATAATGGTTAATGGCAACCTTATCGGCAAGGAAGAATCTGTCGTCATAGTGGTTTCTTCGCTTGTTAGATTGAGCTACAACAACAACATTTTCACAAATAAAGGACTCTACGTGATTATGCATGTAGTATCACTCCTAGTTCTAAAAAGAACTTCTTGAGCAAAACCGCTTCTTTTGTTACTTCTGAAGCATCTACATATTTTGTTTCAACGGTTGAGTCAACAACAATACACCACTATTTGATTATCCTCCAACAAATAGTTCCACTACGAAGAAGAAGAAACACATATCTTAAAATTGACTTTATAGAGTCCTAATCTATCATACAACTAGAATTCATGTACCCAATTAGAATGAGATTACCAACGAATGTTAGAAGAAAAAAAAAATTGCTTCGTGATACGCCCAAGTAGGAGCAGCTGACCACAAATTGTAAAATTAGCCACATGTGAAGTAGAATTAAACAGAGTCCATTCAAGATAAACACAAGAATTTCCCTCAACCATGCTTCCATACTAATTTTCTACTTCAAGTAGAGGCCCCCACCCATGTCAGGATGCCAAATGTCCTAATACTCATTCATAGTTCCATCTTTCACCACAAATATGGTATTGGTATTGATGCTAAATCTCATTCAAACACTAAAGGTGAGTTTTGAATTCCGCCCTAGAAAAAATGGAAGAAATATTCTCAATGGCAACAGCTTACTTGATAACATCTGAAATGGTTGAAAAATAAACAAATAAATGAATACAACTTTTAATCTTGTTTTTTCTTCCACTAGGAAATTTGCAAGCAAGACTTCTTGTTGAATACATCATAGTTTCAACTGACGAATCTAATGTTATACATTCATGTGATCCAACATCTGAGCCACAACACAGAAAAGAGCCTCGTACACCTCTGCCTAACAATTCCGTCTCTTTTCCAAAATCCAGTCTCACAGGATAAATGATGATATATATGTTAAAAGCTCATATTTTTATTTTTATTTTTGATAAAGTATCTTAAAACTCAAAATATAATGAAAATGTAATCTATACCGCCAAAATTGGATGTTTCCAAGTAGAATTTGAAACCAATGACCCTGTTTGTTACTGAGTATAATCAAGCCTCTTGTAACCACTGAATTCCATTATCTCTGCTGTATCTTCACTCCAACAAAATGTCCTTTACGGTGAGACAACATGTTACTGACCATATTTTGAGAGAGAGGTCCAATCGGATGCAATCTAGGGGGAAAGATTCACATCCCGACCGCGTGCTTCAGTCATCCATGTGTTTTCAGTTCACAAATTTCAAGTATTAGCACCCACACACCCAAATATCAAGCCTCGGTTAGTTTTAAGCGAGGAACAATATTCATTGATTGGAGTTCCTGAAAACATGAAAGTATACATTTTTAAACAATGAAGCTTTACCCCAATTTACCAATAAAGCATAAAGGCAAACACAGCATTGCACAAGCTGTGGAGAAGGAACCCACCTCCATTTACTATCATAATCAATACAATAAAGTAGCCTCATATTTTTAAAAAGAAAAATATAAAACGATTATGTAACTTCAGCTTCTAGACTAAAAACTAAACACTCATCATTCTCAAATAATAAGATCCAGAAATTTAATGACAGAAATGAGCTAACAGAGCATGTTTTTACTGCATGATAAAAAAGTACCAGGTGTGATTTGATCTTACTTCATACACATTACCCTCCCCAACATGAGAATATATCCTTTCATACATGATTTAAGATTTCTTATTCTTGCACATCCTAACAACTAGAGTAACCATTCTTTCCAACCCATCATGCTTTCCAAATTTCAATTCAATCAAAGACCAATGGATGTCCAATCCATAAACTCAAATTTCAAATTTTTATATTATTGTAATTTCAACATTATATGGATGGAGTATTTACTAATCTCCGACCAACCCAAAATTTTCAAGCATAACAATCATGGGAGAAGCATGTAATCAACGGTCAGTTTTAAAAAATATGGGTCTCACAAGATGTAATTCAGGTGTAAGACAAAGAAGTTCAACACCAGATATAATGGATCATTTCCTGACATGTGTATTTTTCCTATAAATTACTATTTCTTGAAACATTTTGGACCCCTAGGCGAAAACAACTTGAAAGACAGAAGTAAAACTCATCATTTCATAGTCTCATAATACAATGGTTTTTAGAATTAAGAGGTATCACTTACCGAAGGTTGGGTGGGGCTAAATAATTCAAAGTAGAGTTTTCCTTTTTATGAGGGGACTAGCAGTTTACCATTTGTGGATTTACAAATAAAAAAAAAAATTATCCTTTTAAGGAAAAATCTTCAAATATCTCACACTTTTTCCAAATAATGGAAATTAACAACACTCTAATTTCTTGTCAGGCAATTAAGAAATGGCCAAGTTCCCTTTTTTTGTTTCATCTATCACACTTCTAGCTTTGTCAATCCAAAAGAAACACTTCATTTTCCCCTAATGACAAATTTTAAAAAAAGTTACAACCCAGTTTTCTTTTTATAAGTAAAATTGTATTAGAAAGCCACCTGACAAGGGTGAACCCATTTACGTAAAAGGAGAGGAATTCAAAAGATCAAATTTGCCACAAATTCTTGCTTTGTTAGTCCAAGAATAGAATTTTTTCACTTTTTCACTAATGAATTGTTGCCAACCACATTCAAAGTACCAGATTTTCGATGAACCCAATTCACTAAGTTAGATATCAGAGTGCATATCAATCTTTGACTTTTAAAGTCTTTGAGGCTTTTTGTGCACATTTGAATAAACAAACCATGTCAAAAATTTTAAATAAGATTTCCAAGAATCCGATATAGAATATAAATAGAAAGTGAACTAAAGCAATTAGAAAATCAAATTCTCAAATAAACACAAGTTATTTATAAAGAATGTATCACCACACTTAAGAAAACCTGTGTACATATTTGCAAATACGTTAACTACATAGAAAGATGAACATTTCAAAGAATCTTTATTCCGTTCTTTGACTATTATCTAAGCCTAGCACCAATCATGTGATTTGCAATATTTTATTTTGTCAATTTGTGGCTTAAAAATTAAATAACACTAACAATAATGACCTTATGTTAATGAATAAGTATGCAGAAAAGACTGGCAGGTTGGAAGAGACAATATCTCTCTAAGGGTGGGAAGATCACATTGATCAAGAGCACTCTCTCTAGCCTTCCTACAAATTATTTGTCCTAGTTCCTTTTATCAGTGTTTGTTAAGGAGAAACTTGATAAGCTCCAAAGGGACTACTTGTGGGATCGTACGGAAGGAGAGAAGAAGGTGCATCTAGTTTTGGGATATGGTTAAGATTGCCATTACGGGAAGGGGGCTTGGGTGTGAAGGAGTTGCGAGTCCTCGACAAGGCCCTTTTGGGGGGGAAATGGCTTTGGAGGTTTGCTTTAAAGTATGATGTGAAGTGGAGGCAAGTCCTAGGTTTTAAATATGGGAGCGAGCCAAGGGGCTGGTGCACTAGGGAGGTGGAAGGCTCCTATGGTGTGAGTTTGTGGAGATCCATTTGTAAAGGGAATGATGACTTCGTCCGCTTTGTTGGCATTAATATTGGTGATGGATCTAGAGTAAGGATTTTAGATTGATGTTTAGAGTGGTCCTATAGCTCTAAGGGACCAATTTCCCAATTTATTTACAATTGCTTCCAACTGGGAGGTGCGGGTGGCAGATTATGTTGTGAGGCAAAGGGGTAATAGAGTGTTGACTCCTTGTTTTAGAAGGAATTTCTAGGATTGGGAGTTGGAAGATGTGACTAGGTTGATGGAGGTTCTTCAAAATTTCAATATTGTTGAAAGTAAAGAAGATCATAGTTGTCAAAATGATCGGAAGCCATGTCATGTTTTAAAAAATGTGTATTGTATCATATATCGTAGACACGTGTAAATTTTTAAAAATATATTTATAAATATATATAATATATATGCATAAATATATATATATATATAATGTTTAAAATGATATAAATAATATTTCAATTTACTTGTCATACAAATTAGATATATAAATTATTTTTATCTAACAATTAAAAATTAAAGTAGTACCAAGTATAGTTGTCTCGTTTTTTAAATATATTGTATCATGTTATATATAGTGTTATATATATACAATTTATAAAATGCGTATAAAATAATAAAAATTATATTAACTCATTTATAAAAAACAACTTAAATTTCATGCAATTAAAGAATCAAGATTTATAACTACTACGAATTTCAAACTAGAATTAAATAATCCATCCAGTATAATTCATCAAGACAAAATCCAAAATTCAGAATTATTCATTTTTATAATCATCTCATTTTCATCTTAATATCTAATTTCGATCGCATCGATATCATCATCACCATCATTATACGCCAACATTTTTTACTTTCTTTTTCTTCTTTTAACTTCCTGTATGTGCTCATTACTCATCCACATCTTTTCAAAATACTTACTTTCCTTCTTTCTTGTTTTAGATAAACATTTTCCGGTGTTACAAAGAGGCAATATAAAACCAATCAAACAAAAAGACATTTCCTATGTATATAACAAATTTACAAAACCACAAAAAAAGAGGTTGTTTAACCTAAATTCTCATATCGCGTGTATCGTAAGATACATATTATGTATCGTAAGATACGGTGCAAAAATACATTACTATAAGATACCTATCGTTTTATGTCCATATAAAAAATTATAGTAAGATACTAACTATAAAGAAGACACAATTTGTTGGAGGCCAACTAGTTTTTAGTTTGATCCTTCCTCATTGAATTATAAAGCGGGGGGGGGGGGGGGTGCAGGGATCCATGGCTCTGTTTCAAGTGGTTTTTTTTGTGTGGATAGTGGTGTGGGAAGCGGTCTTAACAATGGACAATCTCAAGAGAAGGGGGTTTGTCCTCGTTAGCCGTTGTTGTATGTGCAAAAAGGAGGAAACAATTGATTATTTATTCCTTCATTGTGAGATGGGTAGGGATAGTTGGTGTTTATTGTTCTCTGTGTTTGGATGTATGTAGGTTGGGCCAGCCACAGTAAAGGATCTTTTTTAGGGATGGAAAGCCAGAAAGATGAGAAAGGAGGTGTTCATGTTATGGAAAGTGGTGCCTCTTTGTCTTTTTTGGTCGTAATGGGTGGGTGGGGAGGAGGAGGGGAAAAGAGTTTTGATGGGAAGAATCAACCTCTTGTACGTTTAAAGATAGGATTTTTAAAATGTTTTATTTTGGATTAAAGAAGTATATCCCTCGTATGTAGCCTTTTTTTTTGTTAATTGTTTTGGGGAATTTCAATCTCTAATATTGTCTATTCCCTTTTGTATATGGGTTTGCCTCTCTCGAGCGCTCTTTAATATAATTCTTTTACTCACCGAAAAAAAAAAATACTAAGGAATATGGACTTATTTTATTACATTTTTATAAGTATTATTTTATTACATATTTACCATTTAAATGTTTGCATCTATATGAATTTTTATTTATTTTTATTTTGGTTATGAAAATGGATATATAAATAGGCTACTCCACATATCCGCCAAGGAAATTTGCCCCCTAGCACCGCACAGCTTATCTGCGAAAGACCCCACCGCACCTACATCGGGGACGAAGCTTAGTTCTTGCCGCAAGCTCTGAGCCCTGAGGAGTAAGTTTAGCCCCAACAGGAGGCTATGGAGGCTCGAACCCAAGCATTGAGAGAGGAAATCCGAGCACTTAAGTGTTAATTATATTTTTGTGCTTTTATTATGCCATAGCATCACAACAATTTTTCTCCCATTTTTGCATTTGATTTTTACTCCTAACATCTTATCTATCTCCATTAGTTCCAAGTTATGATAATGCCATAGCCTATATATTTAGAAGATATATAGTAGCTGATACTAAATATAATATCATTGATTTGATATACATGTTTCCATTCTATCTTTTAAAATTGATTAATAATAATGAAAAATGTGATTGCCTAATATCACTTGATAATAAGAAATAATGTTGCTTGTTTATTTTTAAATATTTGTCTTTAATTTTAAGACATGCTGACAATATTATGTTGAAACATGTCTTTTACTAACAATTTTGATAATGTTATATAATATAACATTATGGTAGCAAAACTAATTAATGTTGTCATTTTTAATTATTTTTACTTTTACAAATCAATCGCACATAGCCTCTATAAGATTTAACATGCATGATTAGCATCAACAAAGTTTCTAGTTAACCTATTATAAAAGCTTCCATGCATATGGTAATTTAATGGTAGAAATGTTTTCCCCATTCTTACATGTGGATCAAATTTTAACAAAAAAATATAAATTGACTTGACACAGAGAATATGAAAAGAAAAAACAAAAGGAAATCTAATTCATATATAAGCCCATATCAACTCTAGACACGCAACATATTACCTTTCCCCAATGAAGCAAAGAACATGACAGCATACTTGTAAATAGAAGACCAAATATGCATATTCCACACCAATGAAGTGTCAAATTTACCTGGAATAAGAGCTTGCATGCGTATGGCAAGTTTCATGGTAGAAATGTTTTCCCCATTCTTACATGTTGAACAAATGCCAGTTTTCAGCTTATAGTTGTAATATCCTAACAAACCGCACTTCCTGCAAACCTGAGACCAAAAAAAATAGAGTATTTTAAGCTACATCTCAGAATAAAAACTATTAGGTAATTGGAATTAACTGACAAAAATGGTGATTTTGGTAAAAACAAATCTATTTCTGTTAAATAAACAGGTAGATAATAACATGCCGGATTGATGAAAAGAGGAAAAAAGTTAGAAAAGAGTAATAATCTATTTCAATAATAATTGTACACAATGTAATTTATATACATACACCCACTTTGAATCTGAAGCATAAAATTCTACTGCTCAAAGAAAATCACTACAGTTGCCGAAGAAAAATATTTTTGACAGATTTTCCATGGCAACAAAGATGGCACCTGTTTTTATGCTTTGTAACGATCATTCAACATCTCATTGTGTGGGAACTGATAAGGTTTTAATAATGTGAACGCTGGAATTTGCAATGAAAGCCACTCTATTGAGGTATCCTAAATGCATTCCTTTATACTTCATAGTTTCAGGTTTGAAGGTGAACTTGAGTAAGAGTGAAATATTTCCAACAGGGGGCTGAGGAAATTGGAGGAATTATACAAATAAATTGGGGTGCAAGGTGGGATTCTTTCCTACTACTTATTTGGACTTTCCATTGGGATCACTGTACAAGGCTATAAGAGTGCAGGATGCCACTACTGAAAGAGTTTAGAGAGTAACACAGTAGAAGAGGCAAAGTTAATCGAAAGGGGAAAGGCTTACCATGATTAAGAGCACATTTTCAAGCCTCCTTACATACTTTATCCCTCTCTTCACTATTCCAGCTCTTTGGAGAAAAAGGTTAGAAAATTTTCAGAGGGAATTTTGGTGGGTGTCTGCTGGTCAAGGGTGGGGGGGTCATGACCCATACCTCACGTAGGTTGGAGTAATGGTCCATGACCGGCTACCAAAGCCTCAGACAGAATCGAATGGGCTGTATAACTGTTGTGTAATGGATAGTTAGTTTGTTAATATAACGGAAGCGTAATCTATTTAATCTGTCAAGTTCCCATCAAATTCATATCAACCACATTCAATCCAAGTAAAATCTAAGTTTAATATCAAACTCCACGCTTAACAAAAAATTTTACAAGTTATTTACATCTACATCTACAATCTACATTTGACCAACACACAAAAAGGCCATCGATTATATATACCTACACAGGCCCAAAAGAGATATCTACAACTCTCGCTATACAAATTTACAATTCTTCCTCAAGTTCCCTCCCCATCCTAAGCTTCATCACCTAAAAAAATGGTTGGGAAAAGGGATGAGCTAACAAAGCTCAGTAAATAATACCAGTGTCGTGTCATGGTTTTCATAGCAAAAGAAAATTTAAATAAACCATGGACATCAAGTATGTAACATTTCAATATTCATTTTCGGAAACAAATTTTTATTTAAACTTTTGAATAGCAATAAATAACTTAATAAAGCTCATAACACATATTTCGAATGTCATATAGCATGTCGCTACTACGTTTGGGACGAAAGAACCCGCATCTACTCGAATTCTGAACAGAATGCCATATATAATGACATAGTCACTTATAATGACATTGAAGAAATATCTGACCTACTTACGGGTTTACCGACACATTGTTCCCCCAACAAGGACATAACAGAAAATGGCCCATGTAATGGCATCTAACAGAGACACATTCTAAAACAAGTGATTATCCATGGATTTGCAAATCTATTTGTCAAACGTACTTGTCAAATGTACTTGCAATTTTATCATTTGAGAATATAATATAATACTTTGCTTACTAGAATACAGAATACTCTCCGTTTGGATTGTGATTCAGAAATAATTTTTAAATTTTTTTTTTAAAATAATTCAAAATTTTGTAATTAATTTTTTAAAAATTGTGAAAATATATTTGGATATGATAATCTAAATTTTAAAAAATTAAAAAAAATATATTTTGAAATACGTATTCCGCGTTTTAAAATTAAAAAACTGTTTTTGAAAACAAAAACAAACAGAGCTTTAAACTTCATAGGTGTTTCGTTCAAATTACTGTTTTAGGGAACCAGATTACTCACCTTGTGTTCCTTGTACTCTTAAAGCACTCTTTAATTCTCTTTTTGTTCCTAAGGAACCCTATATACATATATTTCATATTTTAACCATATTTGACCACAATATAACATTATTTAATAAGGCTTATCCCATTATGTTTCAAATAACATAATCTCGAATTCTGATAAATTTTCTCATATTCTAATTCCGTTGGAGCCTCTTTTGACTCTTGTTAGAATTAATTTATATCAAATATAATGCTTTTAAAGACTTGGGACAGCAGCTACACCATCCCAATTTATTTTGTTTATGAGCTTCATTTTTAACTTTTAGGTGTTGGTTATTTCAATACTTATATCAAGCATCTTGAATTATCATTGAAGTTAATTATTTAACTTCAATTAAGGTGTTTTCCCTAAATTTTCAGCAGCATGTTTCCGTACTATTTCTCACATTTAGAGTTGCTTTGATAATCTAATCATACAAATTACAATCTAGGTAGCACTAAGGTTGTTCAAGCATCATTAATCATGAACCAATTAATCATGATTTATCTTTCTACATCATATAGATTGTTCTCCTATCCATATAATTAGTATTCCATGCAAAACTTGTTAGGACTTCAAGACTAATTTAGGATTTCATTCAATTCTTGATTGAATCTATGTTCTTAGTCAATTTTGAATGTTTCTTTTCCAATTAAATGAAAGAATAAGAGATTAGGATCAAAATTCATATCTTGATTCCAAACTCTAGGTTAGTTTTCCTTAACTTTCTTTCGTTTTCCTTCTTTTTCTATTGTTTTCTCTACTTTTTCTTTTGTTCTATTATTCTACCCAAGCCCTTTTAAAGAGCTTCTTGCTTGTCTCTACATTTCATTTTGTAGGACATAATAGATACAAACATGTATCTATAGGTGGGCTAGGTGTCACGTTGTAAATTTTTACATATTTGAGGTGTCCTGCTCTTATTGTCTACATTTCCTCTCTTACTAATCTGATTTTTGTCACTTTTATATATATTAAATCATATGTATAATACATATATATATATATACACACACAAATATACATAGAAAATTTTTCATACAAGCTAGCTCCTCAAAAGTAGTCAACAATTGTGTGCTAGATATTCCAAATTTGTAGGTCCCTTGTCCATGTGAACAATTTGTCTTACTTACCTTTGTCTAATTGAAATTAATTTGGCTAATTATAGGATTTGAATTGTAACTTAGCATTAGTACAAGTCTACCTCACTTAAACACCTTAATTAAACCAATAAGAATTAACTTAATTTGCTAATCATGCATTAGAGTTGCTAATCAAACATAATTAGTTTAGATATAACAATTTCAATAACCTTTCAATATCCTATCACAAACTAAGTTGAGTCTAATTATGCTTAACCTTACAACAAGGCTTAACCTAACCAAACATGTTTTAGCACAAGAATCATCTTAAAATCGTATTGGAAACACTAGTTGCTCCTAATTTATCCGTACGGAGATTTTGATTATTGCCTTTCTTACTACTACTAATAACCTTATATATACTTTGAATCACACAATCATGCATAAGGCAAACTCTAGTTCATACTTAAATCATTCTTTGAAGTGAATTTATATATGGGTTAGTCCCCCTCGGGCTCCTTGTTTTATAAGTATCTTACATTTACTAATATAAAAAAAAAAAAAAAAAAAAAGGCTGATTGAGGCATTATTCTTCATTACCCCCTACAATCCAAGAAGGCCTAGCAACATGATCCCCATCTCTAGCCACCTTGCAATAAATGAGAATATGATTAATGTTCTCGGCAGGCAACACCAATTGACTACAATTTGTATTCTCCTAATTAGGTTGTTCATGGTTGGAATCTTCCCAAGAGCTGCTGTCCACGAAAAAGGCCACATTGGTGGGCGCCCTGTTCTCTAGATGGCCTTTAACAGAAACGACCAGGTCTCACTGCCTTTCATTACATGATAGAATGATCTGATCAAGGAAGTGCTACTACTAGATCCTTCACACTACTAGAATGGTTCCCAGCCTATAACCGTCTAAGAAAGCCAATAGCTAACACAAAACCTTCCCGTAAGGCTTATAGCAATCTGCCACCCTAACTTGCACATCAGCAGCAATCCCATACAATACCAGGTAAGAAATTTCCAATGATCTTGCTAAAATTTGATCCTTTGCCTGTCTCCCACCTTCCACCTGACATGCTTGGAGACTTCATTATAACCTTTACAAATGCTTTTCCACAGCCCTGTGCCATCAGACATCCTCCCTTCTCTACACAACCAATGCCCCATCTCACTTTCGAAGTTGCCTCGCAATACTCTCCTCCATAGACTATGCTTCTCTACTCCATGTCTCCATGACCATTACTTGGAATGGAAGGAAGAATAGTCTAGGTCTCTTTCATAAGAGCAGTACTTAAAGGTTTTTGTATAAAGAAACATAGAAGGATCAGGCAAGAACTTTCATATGAAGCCACAATAAAGTATAACCCATCTCTGTATACGTTCCTTTCAATCATATGTTAGGGTTTCATAAAACTTCATGAAAGCAATCAAGCATTATCTTTGTAAATTCCTCTCAATTGAGGGGCTTAATCAATGACTTTTATGAGACAACAAAGTGTTTCACAAATAATATTCATAACAGAATGATAAATATGAGGATCTCTGTGTGTGTGAAAACATTTAAATAATATAGAACCTTCCATTTGTTTCCTCCGACAATTTTCAATAAACAAGATAAATAAACTGAAAACGTAAAACTGCACTTGAAATGATTTTATTAGTTACTTTACAAGAACTACAACAAATATGGTTTGGATATGAATTAAAGATGGAAGCACAACCATTTTATAGCAAAATGCACAATAACATTGGATTTGGTGTTACATGCAAAAAGTGCTAGAATAAGAATGGAAATGTTTTGTTGTGTCCAAAAATACAAGGAAATAAATAAATTGGAAAAAGAGAATCATAAATTGCAGAGGTGTGGAATGCACCTGAACTTCAAAAGGATCGCTAGAAATCATTAAGCGTTCAAAAATCAATGAACTAGTGCCATAAGCAATCAAACAATCCCGTTCCATTTCTCCCACCCGCAAACCTGAAAAATGTTTGACATTTATAACAATAAAATATCTTTAAATGGAAGAAATGTAATATCTTGAGGATGAAAGAATTTAACACCTCCATTTCGGCTTCTTCCTTCTGTAGGTTGTCTAGTAATCATGACACGTGGCCCCATACCTCGAGCATGCATTTTATCTAGAACCTATGCATCATAGAAATTATGGCAATATCATAATAAGATGGTTAAAGATTAATATAGTGATGCAACTTCTTAGTCAACTACTAGTTACTTTCTTGATATAGGCATGGTTGGCATGATAGGGTGAAAATATTTTATGTAAAATAAAAGTCAATTGTCCCCTGTGCTTTGGTTCATTGTAAAAGCTCAAGCTGCAAGCATGAGTCTAAAAGTAGCTGAAGGTTAGATCTAATTCAATCAAGTTTGTGTTCAACTAAAAAGTACGGAAACGACACGACACGGACAAGTAGACACGTCATTTCTTTAAAAAGTAGGACACAGACACATTTAATATATATAAAAATTTTATATTTTTTTATATGACCATATAATAATAACCTAACATTATTTCAATTAAAATTGGTATTAAAACACACAAATCACAAAAATATTATTAAGATATTAAAATAACACAGTTATTAAATAAAAATTCTAAGAACTTCATCATTTAATCATTAACATCCATGATTCAATTTTCGAAACAAATTTACTAATTATTACATAGAACATATGTACGCATATATATAACTAAAAAAAGAACTAAGAAGAAGCGGTGAAAAAAAGGAAAAATTTTCCAAATTACAAAACGCATGTGGCACGTGTCCAGGAAATGTCTAAGAGTGTCGGTGTCCGACACGGACTTGGGAGCCAAAATAGAGTGTTTGTGTTTCATAGGTATTCAATCTAACCCCCCCACCCCACCCCCCAACGACCTTGTATGGGTTGACCAACAATGGGTGACGACCTTAATGGCCTAATGTAAGGTTCAAAACAAATGAAGGTCATTTTGCTTATATAGCTATGGTTATTATTGTTCAGAAAAGCCTCTACATGCATTTGGCCATTTCATGTGATGCCAATATTAATAATAAAGGAATAATGATCATCAATTAAATAGAAATGACAAAAATTAAAACATCAATGATTAGTTGATGGCAAAAGCACATCTAAACACATAAATTAGTAAAGTCAAAAGCTGAAACCTAAATTTTTATTGGAATGCAAGAAGGTAAGAAGACGTGCACTTTTGTATGGGTTTCTGACGATATTTACTACTTATATATATTATTATATTAAGATTTTGTATACACAGATGCAGGATACCAAGTTAGAGTGCTTTTGCTAAAATAATTTTGGCATTTAAGGTTATATTCAAGGGGACCAATAATCAAAAAATATTTTGAATAGAAAGGAAAAAATGTGTGATACTTTTTGCCAAATTGAAGCATTGGCTATGAGCGAGTCTTTTGCAATAATAATCATTGAACATAGGCATCTAATTTTGTTAATTTGTGGAAGGGGAATGATGTTCCCTTCAAAAGATAAGGATACTTATCTAATCCATAATGAATGCACTTACAATGAGAATGAGAGAAATACATGCATGCATGCAAGGGCTTAGTGCAACCATAAAGGCTTTGGTTGACTAGCTTGAGAATGTGAGTTCTAAGGCAACTACTTGACGCCATTAAGCCAGAGGTTTATTTATATCCAGTCTACCACTCCTAGCACACTATATTGATAAGACCACCACTGGCCTAATGGGCTTCTATGTTTGCATGTATGTTCACATGCATGCATACAACAAACAATAAAACTTTTTACTAGATATAAATATAACATTTTCTATTTATTTTTTTTTCAAAGAAGGAAATAATGTGATGGTATAACCATTCAAACCAGTTAACATTAACTAATGTGGTACATGACATGAGACATATACTATGTTCATACAAGAAAAGTTTGGGATTTAAGTCGCACCATGTGTTTCAACTTTTGGTAATAAATTGGCCCCATGAAGATATATGCTTGTAGTGGCAAACCTGTAATTCCTGGAAAAAAAGAGCTTCAGGATGCTTCCATGATAACATTGTAAGATATAGATACGATTACAAAGATAAACACACATGTCCGTCCTCTCTTAATTTAAGGTAGCACTGGAAATAGCACTATACTTCTACATTTAATGGAATGACTCAAAGTAACCCCCATGATCATGGGGTACAGATATGCATTTGTGCGTTTATTCGAACTTAATTTTAGGAATTTGCCTTTGTTATGGAATCTTCATGTTATATCTTCAAGTATATGGATACACACACACAAATTTAGGGTGGAACTAGAGAAAACCCCTATTTTCATTGTATGTTATATAGCAAAACTATATATTTAAAAATAAAGAGCTATTAAAAATCAATAAAAAAAAAAATGATAATGTAGAATATTGTAACAATCATATGAGAGAAAAGAAATAATTAAAGGAGTGAAGCGGTTTGTTATTTATCACAACAACAATAAGTTTGGTCTAGTTCAGTTTCAGTCATTAGTGGTTTCACTAGTTCCAAACTTTCATGACTCTTTTCATGGCTAAAAGAAGAAAAAGAAACAAAATAAAATGAAACAAGGGACTAAATATAGCAATACTTGTCAAAATTTAGTGTTCGATCTTGAATCATCAAATAATCAGTCAAGTTGGGTATTTTTTTTGTCCAAGAAGTGAAAACAATCCTGTTACGATCCTCCTATAATCCTATTACCTGCGCGATTTTTATACTTTACAAATCGATTTAGTCATTTTGGATTGCAGGATCACAATCCTTACGATCCGGATTGCAAATTTGATAACCATGTTGAGTCTACATTCGTCATATACAAACAACACCAATTTACTATGATCCTTCTTCAAATTAGACCAAACACAGTACTCGAGAATATTTCTCCATATATCTCACCAAGGGAACCTCATTCTATCCCCTAAACACAATACTCAATAGAAGAATCTAATGAAACAATCCCCTCGATGATCTATCCCACCTCAAAGAGTCTTCCTCACCCATCAAAAGCCTGGGCATATCAATATCTTGGGCAACAAGATTTCATTTTCTTAGAAAAAACTAAAAAGGAAAAAGAAAATAGGTTTTTCTCTCTCATACGCTCACACAGTTCGGAAGGGAATGAGCATCATGAAAATCTTCTAGATCATTGAAAGGGGAGCAAACGAGTTGAGGAGGCTATGAGTGACGAGGTCAGAAGTGGAGTGGTTGTGCACCGTTTTGGAGGATGCGTCAAAGGAGAAGAGGAAACAGAGTTTCCCTAGGGCTATTCATAGAAGAGGAAGAAGTTTGTGGATGTGGCATCGATCGAATGCTAAAGGAGATTATATGAAGGTGGAGTTGAGGTTTGGGGAGGTAATAAGAAGCTTGTGCACCCCTGTTGTTGATAAAGGAGATGGGTGGTTCACGGCGACGAAAGACTTTTAGCAATTAGGGCTTTCTCAGCCAGAAAGGACTGTATGAAGGGGATTTTGTACGAGGAGATCGCAACACTAAAACAATGGCCAGAAACACCATTATTATTATTTTTTTTATAGGTAAATTACACACACATTTTCCTTTAAGGGGACTTAAACCCTCAACATCTCATATGAGGAGATGGTCAGAGACACCATTATTGGTGGAACTCAATCAAAGGGAGGATTGGGAGGACCTTGGGGGCAATTTAGAATTGTGTGAAGATAGGATCGAGTACTTGCAAAGGTGCTTGGTGGGGAGAACTAGGCTCCCATCAGTCACTGGTCCTAGATAGACCTAAGGTTTAGCAATGGGAAAATCAACATTGGGGAGTCACTGCGGGGCAGAAGGTCTTCAACATGTAGTCTTCTTCATGTTTGAGCTTCCATCAAGAGCAAAGGTTATGTGAGTTAAGAAATCAAGGATTGGAAGTTTAAAAGTGAGCTAGTATTCTTAGATTTCTGGTCAACAACTGGTGTGAAAATAAAGGAATGCAAGGCAGTGTGGGAGTGTTTAGTAAGTTGTTGTGAAAATAAAGGAATGCAGGGCAGTGTGGGAGTGTTTCGTAAGTGTTTCGTGGGATTGTCAGCTTTCTTCTTGAGTTTGGAGGTGTTCAGGGCTCTGGGCTATGAAGCATGGATACCCTATTTAGGCTCACGTGTCCGTGTCAAACACGTGTCGGAGATCGATACTCTCGGACACTTTCCGAACACGTGTTGGACACTTAAATCATGGATGTTGATGATTAAATGAAGAAGTCTTTTAATTTTTATTTAATGGCTTTGCTATTTTAATATCTTAATAATATTTTTATGATTTATGTATTTTTGTACCAAATTTAATTGCAATCATAATAAGTTTTTATTATATAGCCATATAAAAAATTTAAAAAATTCATATATATTCAACGTGTCCGTCTCCTACTTTTTTAAAAATAACATGTCTTCAGTGTCCGCGTCGCGTCAGTGTCGTATCCGTGTCCGTATCCGTGCTTCTTAGGCTCTGGGAGAATGTTGTGGGGGGTTCCTGAAGGTAGAAGATGTTGTGGAGGTAAGACAACACTTCCGCTGGGCTCACGTTTTGGTTATGGCGACGGTTAATGCAATTCCAGCCAAGATAAGGACCACAGCAGGGAGATGGTTGTTTGAAATCTGTGTGGTCTAGATCAGGCCCTCAAATGGCGATGACAGATATGGTTGATGGGGATAGCTTAGCTTTGGCCATGGTGGATAAGGCAAGGACTAGGGTTGAGAGGGATGTACTCCGGTAGGCACGTGGGAGGGAGAGGCTGAGGAGTTCTGTAGGAGGAGCACATGGAAGAAGTTCGTCGATTAGTGTATCAGACAAGGCTTATTTGAATTTTGAAAAAGGTGACGAAGGGTGGATGAAGTGTGGGAGACGGAGCGAGATGAACTAGAGGCTGGTTGAGGACCTAAAGAGAGTCAAGCATGGTAGAGTGGGCTTGCATCAAGAGAGGTGGTTTGGTCTGAGAGACATTGGGTCAACACATTTGCACAGGTAGAGTAATGAGAAAAGGGTTGTAGACAGGAAACAGCCATGGACTGGGAAAGGCCCAAGAAGGCAGTCTGATTTACGGCCTTGAGGCTCGGAGGAATGAGGAGTTCTGCCAGGGGAAAGTGTACAGGCTGGTGTTCAAAAGGGAGAGGCCCCAACTAGGGATGCAGCCCAGCAAGCCCGCAGGATTAGGCCAGTAGTTGCCACTATTCGATTGCTCTAGACAACTTCCACCGACACCTTGTCACCTCATGGTGTTGAAAAGTAAGAAAATCTTTCCCCTATGATTTTTACAGCTACTGCACATTTAACAGCCACAACCAGCCTTCCTAAATCCTCAATTCATTCCAAAACCTTAACCTCTAGATCCTAAAATCCTAACCCTAATTAACACAGTTGCCCCAACATTCAAGCCTCAGATCTTTGATTTTCTTTAATTGTCTAGAATTTCCAGCAGGCTGTTTTTTTTATTTTCCATCCAAAATAGCCTAATACTATAACTGATCTAACCCTTAGTTAATCCCAAGCCTCAATATTACCTTCTCAACCAAAACCCCTAAAATTAAAGCTCTAATCCACCATTATTTGATTATAGGCAGCCTTGATTACCTATCTAAGGGCACCATCCCAC
The DNA here is from genome assembly GCA_008638375.1 of Nyssa sinensis. NCBI lineage: Eukaryota > Viridiplantae > Streptophyta > Magnoliopsida > Cornales > Nyssaceae > Nyssa > Nyssa sinensis. Next base: position 15,778,324 of record CM018049.1, on the reverse strand, counting down.
ATCACGTGGATGATCATCTTAGTTTCTACCAGATCTCTTGTCCAAATTATATTTAGGCCTCTGCAGTAATTTCATTAAAACCAGTGGTGGACTGGTAGACCCACTCTACATTTCTTTAGTTGTTCTAATACCGAAATTGATGTTGTCACTAATACTGAAATTGATGTGACATGATTCTTTTAAGAAGAAAATAAGATATATAAATCAAAAAAATTCCAGAAAGGAGTTTAGATTTGGTACTCAAGTGCACCAAAACAAATATTCTATAAAAGAACTAAAACATTGAATATCTAATAACTCATTAAAGGAAGCAACAAAACCTGAATAAATGAAGTCCTTGCCATTGTAGCTAAAGCCATGCTTCACAAGGGTTTCACTGTGAGAAAGCAGGAAATGATGTTCAGAAACTAGGCTTGTGAATATGCAAGAGATGGTGTCTACTATTAAGGAAAAAAGCACCTTATATCTTCAACTCTGTCCTGCATGACCACTTGGTTCCCCGAAGGCACTGCCATAATGAAACCTACCACTTGAAACTCCGGCTTTACTCCCAAGAAGCTCTATCATCTTCCCAACTGTCATTCGACTGATTATAACAATAAATTTGAAATCATCAATAATATACATAAGGAGAGACCGTAATGGCATCACTCCTCCATCTGTGATAAGGAGTGGCAATATTGACAATTTAGTAAGAGATCTCTATAACAGTAAAAATACAAGTGTACAGAAAAAAGAAGCATACCAAACCCTTTCAAGCATATCACAGAACATAGGCAACAGGAAGAGTAGCATCCAAAATTTAAAAAAAACAATTGAAAGAAATTAACAGATGAATACAATATCAATTAACTGGTTAAAGATATATAAATACTAAAGTGATGGGCAGCATAAAGTATTTTATAGCTTCCTTTTGTTGTATTTTTCAAAGAAATTAAGAGATGAATACAATATAAATTAACTCGTTAAAGTATATAAAGATACTAATGTGATGGTCACCTTTATGCTGCCATGTGTATTTTATAACTTCCTTGTAAGTGTATGTATGCATGTGTATGTGTATGTATAACATCCTTGTAAGTGTATGTATATATATGTATGTGTATGTGTATGTGTATGTATATGTATAATGATAAGTAATAATCAATTAACAAAGCCGCTAAGGGGGCATTTATCATTTGGCCCAATCTTCAGTTGCTGATATGACATATGCCCAACATCTCTGTCCCACACACGGCCTGGCCCTTCCACGCAAGTCAGGATATTTCTTAAGAAGCCCTGTTGAAATCCCATTTAAAATTTGATACTCTGTTGCTGTCCAATAAGGGATTGCGTACGCAACCACCAGGTCGCCTGGCCCTAGATTGCCCAATTCCTTCCCCTCCACCCATCTTCTACACAAGCAGCGACGTCACCCCTAATCTGCATCCTTTGTCTCCATCTCCGTCTCTGGTTGTAGCCCTAGTTCCAGAAGCCGAAAAAAACTGAAGCCCCAACTTCAGCCCAGACCCTCACTTTGAATCTCCACGACCCAAGTGTCAACCATCACCCTTGCTGGAACATTGCAAATCGTGGAACAGTCTAAAACTCTTGCCAATCAGATATGAGTTCGCTAGCATGGTGTTAAATAATAGTCGTTACATTACGTATCGGCCGTTACGTATAGGTTTTTTGACCCTCCGATATCGATATTGGCCAATATATCGGTATTACTAAAATTCACAGTCATATCAGCCGTTGTGGCTATTACAGGACCATTACAGCCGTTACATCTATTTTATGTTTTTTTTTTCAATTTTTTTTTTTCCTTATTTTTTATTTTATTTTTACAAAATTTTTATGATTCTTATTTTTATAACATTTATACACAAAAGAGATACTTGACAAAATAATTCAAAAAAAAAAAAAACTGAAATGAGTTACCAAAACATTTGAGTCAATACGAACTCGAAATGGCCTCTTGGCCTCAAAATTTGTAATTTTTTTTTATTCATAACTAATCAACAAAATTGATTTTCATGTTTATAATTATTTTTTGTTATTATTTATATTATTCTTTATAATGTTGCTCAAATTAAATGATATTTCTTACTAGTTTAACTTTAAAATATCTTCTTAAGTTATTTATAAAAAATATATTTTTTTAGGTGTTAGAAAATTAAAAATTAATAGTAAAAAAGATTAAAATATGATAATTGTAATCAAGATGTATATCAATGACTTTTAAGAGATTTGCTAGTGTTTGGAAAAAATTCAAGGTTGCAGTTTCCACTTCCTGTTACAAATGACCTGATATTCCCGATACCGTTACACCGCAACCGCGACCGAATTGTATCTTGCGACCACAATTTAAATCCATGTTCGCTGGTCAACATTTGTATACTCCTTTACAAACTCCCCACACCATTTTCCCAACTTCTAAAAACCTTCCAATACTACAAAACCGCTAGTAAACCATAAAACAAACCCAAATCTCCTTTAGACCCTTCTCTGTACAACAACCGCGGCAATCCACCAACATAAGAACACTTCCTCTCCTGTAAATGTCCAATGTCTCTGAGAAATGATTCAATTTGCCTCTTTATAAACTTCTATTTACATTTTACATGTTTTTTACAAGCTGTTAGAGATTGAAGTCTGATAACTTGATAAGTCTAAGTCTACTATAATTGCAAGTTTGCAAATTGAAGGAATTCCAATTACATTCAAGATTTCAGTTCGTTGAAGTAAAATTTGTTTTAAATTATAGTTGCATAATATAATTATTATAATTGTTGTTATTATTATTGGTTATTCGGATAATCTTATTCTTATTAATTTTAATTTTTTATTATTATTTGTTATTAGTTTAAAATGGACCCTAGGAATATTGATGTAGATGATCTAGATGGTGGTGAACTTAATGAAATTGAACAAGGTTCTAAACCCTCCTACAACGCAATCACACAAACTGAAGCCACTAGTAGCCAACCTATAGGGAAAAGGGACCCTCACATCTATAGTGTGGAACAATTTTATAATAGAACATAAAAAAGTTGCTAGTGGAGAAATGCAACCTATGGTCATTTGCATATACTGCAAAACTATACTTGAAAAAGCACCGGTGGCACGGGCCACCTTGTCCGACATTTTGAAAAATCTTTGGAAATATAGGGCGGTGGTAATGACCCTAGGCAAGCCTAACTTAGTCAATCTATTACTACTTTGGGAATTTTTTCACTCTCAACCTAGAATAAGAGAAGGTTTGGCCAAATACATAACTGCAACCAAGCAACCTTTTACTTTTGGGGAAGATCTAGATTGTCAACATTTTTGAAAGAATAAGTAAATTATGTCAATCCTAGTGTTTCTTATTACAGTTTTTAATGAATTAAGAAGGAATTTAATTTCTGAATTTGCAAGTTTGCAAACAACAAGGTGAACTGACATTTCGTGGTAGGGTAACAACTTTGGCGATCTATCTGTGATCCCACCATTACTGGCATTTAGGGCATTATACTGGCATTGAAACGACGATGGAATCACAGCAATGTGATCGAAAGTTGAGGCAAATAAAAAGGTGAACTGATGTTTTGTGGTAGGGCAGCAACTTTGGCGATCGATCTGTGATCCCGCTGTTACTGGCATTTAGGGCGTTATACCAGCATTGAATCTTGTGTGATCTGACAATTCGAATCCAGAGAGAGGAGAGGCAATGAAATTCAGTTTATATATTGAGGTTGTGATCTTGGCAAGGGCTTCGAAAGTGTCAGGAAAAGAAGGAATATAAAAGTAAGGAAGAATTTGAAAAGCATGGATAATGATGCTTTCTTGTCTGTTTGGTTACTGAGAAAATCCTAGAAACTTCCAAAATTAAGAGAAGAGGGTGAGAAATATTGAATACTTTAGAAATGAGGGAAACAATATATCAATAGTACTCAAAAATCAAAATTCAGAAGGGGATGTTTATGAAAAATTAGATAAAAATTGAAGAGGGTTTAACGGGGGAACAATTTCAATGAAGATTTAATGCAAAAAAATTTAAAAACAAAAAGAAACAAAATGCTGAAAAGTTAAATTTGGAAAAGTCTTCTTATCCAGAAAACAAACCCAGAGACAACAATCCTATTAAGCTTAGAGAATTATAACTGAAACCCAGAAAAAGTGAAGCATCTATAAATCAAATGAAAGTTCAATGTTTTGTGTTTGTTAGGAGTTGAGGTTGTATACATAAGATAGAACTTTAAAATGGGAGAAAAAGAAGGAAAAAGATTGGTTGTAATGTTAATCTGGTGGTTGAATGAAGAGTTAGGGATGTGTGTTGCTCATGTTTTTACTTTGAAGGCTTTGAGTCTCTCTCCCACTCTCAGCTCCGGTGTACAGGTCTGGATTTTGTTTTTTTGTTTTTTTCCAGAGAGACGAACAAAAGGATAGTTTTGGAACAAAAATTCACTGAATCATAATTACCCCAAATTTAAACTTTTTAAGTATAAAATAAAATAAATTTGTCTAAAAAAAAAAGTTTCAGGAAACAGGCTAGGCTAGGCATGGCAACGACCCAATTAGCATGGCATGGCCCAAGCCTGCCACATGTCGTGCCCACGAGCTGTGATGGGCTGGGCTAATTTTGACAAATGCACAGCACTGTCCAGCACAATTGTTAAATGGGCTGGCCCAGCCCATTGGACACTAATGGGCCACAATTAAATGGGTTGTGCCAGTGCTATGCCAGCCTGTTTGACACCTCTACCCTCAACCTTCTTACTACATTCAATCTTCCCTGAGTGATCTGAAATTTTGCACTCTTGTACATTCCTACTTCAGTTTCGTACGTCTTCCCCCCAATTTGAGTAAAGGATTGTCTTCTCAGCATCGCAAAAGAATCCCTTTCAAGATGATAACAATTCCCTTTTGTAGTGTTTCTTCAACAGAATTTTCATGGTTACTGAATATCAAGCATGGATGTGGATACGGCACAATAAGAACAAACCAATACACCAAATTCCAAAACCCGAGAATCCCACATGGCTAAAATTCCTTCAGCTATAGCAATTTGCCCCTTGAGAGACACAATCCACCCACCTTCACCACCTACAAAATTCCTCTCCCTGGACACCCTTTCCACCATTATTTCCTGAAAGCGCAAAAAGGTATGAATTTCACTACTACAACATCATAGCCTTAATCACCACACACTTCTCGAAATTCAAACTCTTCACTCTCCCCCTCCCTTCCTGCATTATCCCCCTCCTTGTCTCTCCTTGCTTCATAATTAATAGCGCTAGCTAAATTCTTCTGCTCCCTATCCAACCTCCCATTACCACTTCCTTTTTTCCTCCTTTTCGCCCTATCTGCTACCTTTCGGTCCATTTCAATCTCCTCAAATAACCTTATAAAATCCTCTTGTTATCTACCACATGAAACCCCAAAAAAAAAAATTATCCCCCTAATTTTCCTCAACACCCAAGCAAATATTTGTTCCATCCTAACCTCCCTCTCCGCCACTCTATAAACCATTTCTATCCCATCCATGAGTAGAAAACCTTCCTAGTCACGCACCCCATCATCCCCATACTCATATCACTCCAGTACTCTGTAGGCGCAACAGAAGCCAACAGAACACAATCAATTGGATTCAGTAAATGGTTACCATCCACTGAAGTGGTATATGTGGCGCATCACAGCATTCATCAGCCCATCTCTCCAGCCCATTACTCCCCACTGCTGGTCCGCACTGACTGAAATATGTGGCTGCTGTTCTTCTGCACTGTTCAAAACTAAACCAATTCCTTTCTTAACTGCCAACAGTAGTAACCCATTAGAAAAAACTCTCCTCCACTGTAATAGCCAGAAACTTCTGAGGCTGTCTGCTACAGTCCCTAACAGGACACTCCTTTCCCAGTGAACCACTTTGCCTCAACACCAAAGCTCAGCTTAACTGAAGCACAACCAAAAATATCATTTCCTTTATGCAAAAGCTCCTCTTCCCAGTTTCCCTGAACTGTACCTCCCATAGTCCAACTAGACCTCAATGTCCAGCAAAGATTTGGAAATCTTTCTGTCAAAGTTCCATTACTACACCATGGACTCTAAGAGGTTTATTTTCTCCCTAAAAAAATTTTTGGATGATGTAAATAACATGGGTAGTCAAATTTGGTCTTAGTGGATATATGATTTTTATGTGACATGTATACTTGTGCTTCTTTTGGGGATAAGTAAAAACTAATTCAAAAAGCGATCAAAAGATGTGACATGTATACTTGTGTAGCACTATAACACAATGGTTGCTTCCTAAGTAGCGCGGACAAGAACATTAACGTGGGACACAAACTAAGCAGCATGAACACGGAACACGGATACGACACCAACACGCAGACATGTCATTTCTCAAAAAAGTAAGACACGGACACATCAGGGACAGGTTGAATATATGTAAATTTTTTATACTTTTTATATGACTATATAATAAAAACCTAATGTTATTTCAATTAAAATTAGTATAGAAATACACAAATCACAAAAATATTATTAAGATATTAAAATAACAAAGTTATTAGATAAAATCTAGGGGTGTCAATTTGTGTTATCGTGTCATATTCAAGTCGTGTTAAGGCATACATAATTGAAAATATGTGTCAACCCTAACCCGACGCTATTAACTAATCGTGTCAAGTTTCAAAACTTAAACCCAACCCATTTATTCAACAGGTTACACATGTCGACTTGCTTAACCCATTTTTTTTTTTTTTAAATAAAAATGTTACCTATCTTCATATATGTATAGATAATTTTCAAGTTTAATAACTTTGGACATGGGGTCAAAGTAAAAACCTCGTTTATAAGTACAAAAATCTCCAAACCGTGATAAACTATCAACGTGAAACGAAATTATCTTAACTCAAGTTATTTTCTATAATTAAACATTTTATGTCGTGTTAAACGGGTTGACACTACTAAAACCCAAACACAATGTGTTTATTAATTGTATTATACATGCCACCCCATTTACAAACACATTTATGCTCAACTCAAACCTGTTAATATCATGTCGTGTTTGAGTTGTGTTGTCGTGTCAGGTTAAAAATTAGACCCCCTAGGAAAATTCAAATAAAAAGAAGAAAAATAGAAAACTGTGTCCAAAATTAAGAAAAATAAAAAAATTTGGACACTATTTTCGCATGTCCGACACGTGTCCGACATAGACACATGAGTCGAAATAGAGTGACTGTGCTTCATAGGACACGAATACAATATGACACAGACACGACATTTCTTAAAAGAGTAGAACACAGATACGTCGAGGACATATATATGATTATATAATAAAAACATAATATTATTTTAATCAAAATTGGCATAAAAACATACAAGTCACAAAAATATTATTAAGAGATCAAAATAACAAAGTCATTAAATAAAAATTCAAGGACATCATTTAAGCATCAGCATCCACAATTCAAGTTCCAAAATAAATTGACTAATTAATATATAAAACATATATATGTGTATACATAACAAGAAAAATTGAAGAGAAAAAGGAAAAAAAATCCCCAAGTAAAAAACTAAGAGTAAAATAGAAAATGTGTCCCAAACGTGTCCTTAACGTACCCGAATTTGAGCACTTTTTCGCATGTCCAGGACGTGTCCGTGTCCGACATGGACATGTGAACCAAAATATAGTGTACGTACTTCGTAGGTTGCTTCTTATCTATTATTGAATTATACTTGCACAAAAAGAAAAGAAAAGAAAGAAAAAGTAACTCCACTATTTTAAACAATCTTCTCCAAAAACTGCATCCAGAAGTAAACCTCCCGTGAAAGTCACTTCAATTTCTTAGTCTCTTCAGTAAGGGGCTTAAAATCTTTTTGGAAACATAAGACCGATGTTTGTTTATGGAACAAATAATTATCAAACAAACATGTTATCTCGAAAATTCTGAGTTAACAAAAGCTTCAATTCACAACTTCGACATTTGCAAACCAATATAATATAAAGATCAATGAAAAGAAGCAAATAAATTACCTCGGAAAACCATGTGGATTCATGATCAAATCAGGACAAATGCCACGTTCTGAAAATGGGAAATCTTCCTGTTGAATAATGGTGCCACAAACACCTTTCTGCCCATGTCTGCTACTAAATTTGTCACCAACCTGATTGAATAAGTTCTCTATTTATTTTTTTTATTAAAAAAAAAAAAAAAGTACCCAGACATTCATATTAATTTACATATTCCATGACGAAGCTGAAGAGAATTAGTTACCTCTGGCCTACGAGTGTGGCGAATCATAAATTTGATACACAAATTGTTATTCTTATCAGAGAAGAGAGCTACTCTATCCACAACAGCTGTCTCCCCTTCTGGACCCTTGTAAGTTTGCTTACTGGGTTTGTATGCACTGAATGTAGCCACAGGGGTAAGTTCCATTATATCAACACAACACAAATTAAACATTTTTATCAGAAACCAAATTACTGACCTATCTGGCAATCCCATGGGTGACGTAATTGGCCCCTTTGTAACGATAGGGGACTCCTTATTGATATAGATGTCACCTGGTCTAATGATCTCTCCAGGAGCAGCAAGTCCATCATCATCCAATATCTGAAAAAGTGTAAACATGTGCCAATAGCATACCAAATGTAATGTTTCTCAAATTGAGAATCAACTAAATATTTTAAAAATGGCAAAAGGACCATTAGCAAAGATAAACCATTAAGGTTAAAAAAAAATTTCCTTAGATCGATTTTTTAGCCAATGATGGATTTCATGACACAAAATGGATTGAGGAACAAGGGATCTCGTCAATATTAATAGCAGTTCCACTTCCGCTCGGTCTGATTTGGAAAACATTTTTTATTTCAAAGAAGTGGAAAGGAAATATTAAAAGAGAATTTAATGTAGGACAGCACCAAGAACTTTGAATAATGCTGTTGACATTCAGTTTTCATGATGAGCTAAAGTTATGCAAAGCTATTTCCTTTAGGAATTAAAAGGGTGGAGAAATGGGTGCAAGATTTCTGGATGAAAGGGAGTTCATTTTGGCTTAATTTCAAAAAGTGAAAAGTTGCAAGAATTGCAGAGCATCAGATGTTGAAAATTTGGACAAGGATTTAATGGATAAAGGTTTTAAAACTACAAGGCCAATGGGTGAGAGGAAAGGTTATGTTTCTGGGATTATGGTTTTAGGGGAAAAAGAACTGTAAAATTTAACAACTGCTTGAGATAAGAATGTAAAATCTGATTGTAGAGAATAAAGGAATAGGAGAAAGATTCTAGGAATTCCAAAAAATTCCTTGGTCTTTCTTTTACCACCTAAGATTAGGTTTTATCATACATCATAAAGTCTCATTTTCCTAAAGCTCACCTCAATTGAAAAAAAAAAAAAAAAAAAAGATTACATATCTATTTATAGATTGCTGGAATTCTACTTTTACCAGGATTAGAAGTCCAAAATTAAAATTTTAAATAGTCAAGATTATTAGACCTGCTAAAAAGCACATATATAAAACGACTAACATAACTTGAGCTACATAGCACATCAACCACTGATTCAGCCAATGACCAGCAAGTCTGCAAATTACAAGAATATCCTAGATTCCTAGAACTGTCCCATGGGTATACTTACCTAAAATAAACATCATGTAGGACTTGACATGAAGAAGAAAAAAAAAACTTTGGTTTAGAAAGGAACCAGTTGCACTTGACATGAAACTCCAGCTTTAATCCTGTACTGGTTATCATGCTCTTCATAAGAAGCAAACAATCAACATGTCATCCAGAGTGCCCAACTGCCAACTCATCTGGATAATGAACCACCCCCCCCCCCCCTTTCTCTCTCTCCTGATTAAACCGATTATACCCATTTAACAAATGCCAAAATCAGTTTGGAGTCCAAAAATGATAGCACAGCAACTGTACTATGCCACAGATTCACCCTGGTTCCTAGATATATATTTCTCACGAGTGTGTGTATATATATATATACTCATCGATAGTTTCTTTCAATATTCCAATGTACATGGGAGGACCTTCTATGGTGCCTTTAATGGTAATATAATACTTCTACTTATCAAATATGTGTGTGCGCGCATTACCTGCATCCTTTCCACACCGTATCCCACTCTCTGGGGTCTTATTATCCTATCAGATGTGTTATTCTCGTACTTCTGATTTATGTCAGACAACCTGCTCGATAAAAAAACATTTGAGATAGACACTGAAGAATCAAAATAAAAATAATAATGATAACAAAATAGTAATAATATCAACTTACCAAAGACAAAAAGAACAAAAAAAATAATAATTTGGCAATAGGATGTGCAACTGCAGCTATTAAACTTCAAATAAATAAGGTGAAATAGTTAAGTACTTTTTCATTACTATGCAACGACCAAAACCACGATCCAGGGATGATTTATTCATCACTATTGCATCCTCTATGTCATAGCCACTATAACTCATTACCGCAACAGTTGCATTCTGCCCTGCTCCAAGCTTATCATAACCAACCTGGTAACAAAGTCGTTAATTTACATCCCATAACTGGGTTCAACACCCAAAGATTCAATATACTAACCAGCTCAATTGTTCTTGTTGTTAGCAATGGCCGTTGAGGATACACTAAAAGGTAAATTAACGTGTCCATCCGACTTAACTGCAAAGTCAAGAGAGTATGATCCAATTAGTTACCCAAAAACATGTCCCACGACACAGGTATAAGAAAAAAGGATAGACATCTAACTACATGAAGGGTGAAATCCATGTGGAAAAGAAAGAAAAAAAAAGGTGGCACTGCCACGTGGGGAGAAGGAGAAAAAGAGGGGGGGGGGGGGGGGGGAGGACGACATCCTGGAGAATGATGCAATCAACTCAACCTAGCTGCGTGACATCCATACTCATGAAGGACCTAGAAGGTATCCTAGCACCTAATCCACAACAACTAAATCACCACAATGTAGAAGGGATTGACAAGATGGAGTAACCATGTAATCTGAGCAGGAAAGATTTCGTAACAACCATGCCAAAGTGAACAAGATTAGATCTCCAAAGGAAGGTTATTTAGTTGATTGCAAGTGTGTGAGCTAAATTCCCAATATTTGGATTATTGACACAGATTTAAATTCCTTCCAAATCATCAAATGTTATTTCACTTTGATCTTTCAATCAAATAATTGAAGCATAATTATTTACAATCCATGTAAAATCAGCTCAAGTTAGTTACAGTCTCTAGTCAAAATGATAGGTCAGTAGAAAGATGACAATAAAAAAAAAAAAACAGCAGCGACAACAACAATGATGATAGTCACGATATACATTATATTAATTGTTAAGACTGCAGAATGCTTCCTTTCCTGCAATCCCAGAATATAAACAGTTTCTCATTTAATTAAGATCCTTGTTTTCCATACACATCAAATTGATCAATCTATGTGGAAAAGTGAGCGAATTTTATTATAGACCCTGAAAGATTTCAGTGATTCTTCATTCAAAAAGGAACATTACTCAACAACCTTCAATGTATTGAAATCTTGTGAAAAGGAAAAATGAATATGACCTAAACTATTGGACAAAGCCACTTGCCTGGTTGTAAGCAATATTACCCATAGCTTGCTTCCCCATGGCACACTATTAAAAGTTACAAGAGAAGTTTGAGATTAATAGAGTCAGTTCACTGCAATGCATAATCCAAGAAATCCAAGAAAACACAATGAAACCTGATAGGTATTTCTGGGTGACTGGTTATGATGAGGAAAAGGAATTAGTCCAGCACAAGCACCTAAAATTGTAAAGGGCTCTATTTCAATATGAGTTGTTTGCAGTGTAGCCTCTCCTTCATACAAAGCAATCTAGAAAACACATTAATAAGAATCACTGTAAGGGAAATATAGTGTTAAAAAACAGAGGACACTTCAGATATCACCAGAGAGGAACAAACCAAAGCATTGTTCTCCTCGTTAACATCAAGATACTCTATCAAACCCTCACGTAAAAAATCATCAAAAGTCCGAACTCCATCCTTTAAGAGAACAAATATTCAATCAGGTATGGATGACCAATATTGTTAATAACAAAAAAATAAAGTAAAGACAATTACCAACAATTCCTTCATATGGTGTCCCTTGATCCTTGATACACCCTTGTCAGCAATAACAAGGGGACGACAAACACGACCTCCATCTGAAGCAATGTAAACACAGCGCTGCCAAACATTATTTTTTCAGCTTTAGTTTTCCACTTGTTAGTCATCAAATAGCAGATGAACGTTGGAACTTGGAAGAGTACAACGAAACAGAACGCAAAATACAAGACTAATTATAGATTTATCAACCAACACCATCACGTTAATTGCAGATGCAACATTATATGAGGACAAAATTTCTGTTAAAGGTGAAAAGATATTATATTATAAGTTTAAAGAGAGCAGGTTTGCATCTATTGTTGAAACTCACCTTTAAAAGAATATTGCAAGAGTGCCAGGTAATGTAATCTTGCCTTATTACTCTTTTTCATTATATAAATGGAAATGTTATTATTGATTGCTCAGAAAGGGGATCATATACTCACCCTAACCCAAAAATTAAACAAGGAGGTGGCCAGGCAAAGAGAACAAGACAGACAGGGAGGGACAGAGAGAGAAAGAGCCTTAAAGAATTCCTCAAGAATATTCAAGAGCTACTCTTCTTTTTCTTCCAAAGCTTTCAAAAAGCATAAAGGACAATTTCCATGGAATTTTCTCGTTAGCACCATGCACATCCATCTGCCAACTAAATATGACTGCTAAGAGAATATTGAAGTTCAAAGTAGATTGGCAACAAATATATATGTAAAATATAAATTTTATATACATACAAAGTTCCCCCATAGGAAGCAAAATGAAATTAAGGGCTCCACAGAAAATCAAGTAGGCCCTATCTTGAGTTTCTGCATGTTACGTAGGAAGATTAAGTTGAGCTTCTTATTTGGTAAGCTGTGGCCATAACATAGACAAAATGCCGAGGGTTTTGGTGTCTCTGCAAATGCAGCGAAGCACAACATTGTGATTCCTGCAAACCAGGAGATGGCTTCGAAATTCCCACTAGCCTGCCCGGGGATCAAGCAAAAGAGGTATTCCAACTTCTTGAAAAGGGATGAAAGACTGCCAACCTCACAATCTGATAACCAGATGAGGGTTTTCAACGATGAAAGCGAACCACCTCACATATAATTTCTATTGGTAAAAACATAGTTGTCGCATGTGTCTTTATCTGTAATCAACTACATAATGTAAAAATCCAATAGTCACGGCACAACTGTATCTAGTAGATTTGTTTAATTTCCTATTAAATAACAGAAAAAAGGATAGGGTCTGCTAGCTCCTCAAAGGCCAGGTACATGATACACCTATAAATACATCATAACTTCAACAATTAAGTTGGCTATCGTTAAGAATCTTCTCCAGGAAATGCGATAAAGAAAATTCTAAAGGGATACAGAGGGGATGCATAAACTCTTAACAAAAAAACGCGCACCAAGAGATTCAAGAGCTTCAAGGGGGAAAAAACATTTATTAGACCTGGGCAACCACCACCTATCCTGTACTTGGAATATCAATAAAAAAATAAAAATAAAAAAGATACATTACAGACCTCACATTTCTTCAAATTTCATTAATGTGTAGATTTCAAGAGCAAGTATACCTCACACAATCAATACACAAAAAGGAAGCAAGTTTACTTTAGAAATCCACCATACACAAGAAACAATTATATTCCACACACCAAGGATATAGTTAAATAATCAATTCAAAGGAAAATCCCCTACTAATGTCCCTGGGCATCGAGCAATCTTGTAGAGCAAACACCGACGTGGTTAAATTTTCAAATTCCAACATCAATGCCAATATTAAAACTAAAAAATATTTAGATTTCCAGAAATTTTCAATATAATTTCATCAAGTGTTTAAACTGACAGTGGAACACATAATGCTATGAAAGAAAATTTTAATAAAATGAGAGGATGAAGACCCTATTTCATGAGGACCCCAATTAATTGAAGAGTTTCACATTCACTCTTTGACCAAAAGAAATTAAAAAGAAATCATTAAAAGAAAAACTGTAATCTTCTTTCACACCGAAAAGGGCTTATCGGTAGATGCTAGAAAACCTAAGAACGTATATGAACTTTCCAAAAATTTCCCCTCTCAACATTGTAACCATATGACTGCAATATTCAGCACTATGGTTTCCTCTTCTGGTCTAATCACTTCCAACAGATGGCACATAAGAGGTTCTTCTAACTGACCCTCTGATGCTCCACCTTCCTGCATTACAATTTGCACCCCATCAACACTGCTCTCTCTCAGCACTAAAGCATTAGACATCAGTTCTCGCAGAATCCTATCGCCCCAGACCTCTCTGGTGAAGACACCCTACCTGTGCTCAAGTTATCTTATGCCTTTTCATACCTTTTGGATGAGACAGAGACTTAACAATTAGTTCCGTGTTATCCTCACCAATCTGATCTTCCTCTTCTGCAATGGAACCCCAATGACAATGTTGAAAAAGCTCCACCTCCATAACAACTTCCTCCACAGAATCTGCAACCACAGTTTCCCCATCCACAACTTCCATCCAGAGTCGCTGCTACTGTCTTCCCATTTGTCACTATTTGATTGCTAGGACCAGCACTTCACCCATCGCCTCACCCACCTTGTTTGTTTCACTTTCACCCTTGTGTGGATTCCATGGCCTCTGAAAATCATAAAGCTTTCGTTGATTCCCCTGCATTTTAATCCCCTCTACCTGTGCTTTGAACACGCCAGCATGTGGGCTCAACTCTTTTTGGACTTCCTCCGGGGCCAGCCTTTGGACCTGGGCCTTCTCCAACTCTAAAATAAACTGTTCTTCATAGTGGTTAGTGGGTATTTCAACCCTAACCAAGGACCGGCCTACATTACCACCCATCTCCCGGCCCATCGTCCCTTTTCCTCCCAACACCTCAAACCGATTCTGGACCATTACATTATTCAGCCCACTATTGGAATGTGGACCAGGCCTTTTGTCTTGACCCATACCCTTTTATTCCTCCTAGCATTCTCCTCTCAGCCCACCTTGGTCTGGCCAACCAGCAACCCACCCCCCCTTCAGATTGCAGCCCAAGTCAAGGCCCACTTCGGGCTGTTTGACATTTGAATCTCTTATCAGATAAGAATCAAATTCCCACTGCCACCTGTTGAGCCCCTATTTTCCATGCAGATTTCCCCTATCCTCAACTCTCTCTTCTCCTCCACACGCCCAACTCACGTTATTCTCCCTCACCCGTCTCATGCCTTCATTTCTGGCACCGGTGCCCACCTTCTGATACTTCTTGCTAACTGTTATTTCAAAAGTAGGCCCCATCTCCACCCATTTGAGGATTTGGAAACATCATGACCCGACTTCCGCCTTAACCATCGCCGGAAATTCTATCTTTGAAGTCTCCACCAACATCCTCACCCATTTGAGATGCCTCCATTCTACTGTGTCTTCATCAACCTTGAGAAATTTGCTACAGCTATCCCCCATTGCTTTGAACACCTCCTGGTTCAACAATAAAATTGGCAATTCAACCAACCGTATGCATAACCATACCTCCCCTCTTCTCCAGTCATCCCTTACACAGAAACCTGAGACAGCCCACCAATCAAGGAAAACAAGGAGACCAACTAATATCCATGCCTTATGCCGCCATATCCGCTCTACCTCCTTTTCCGATGGAAACTCAAACATAAACCACTCTCCATGAAATTCCACCACCCTAACTCCCACTGGCACCCCCCAAAATCTATCAACCAATCCTTGCGAGTAATATCTCCCTGGTTTTGGGCATCCCGGAGTGCCAACCCTTCCCACTAAACACCTCTTACAATACTCCAGGTTCTCTGTCCAAGATGAATAAACTACAACTCCCCAGGAGCTCCCTTTACCCTTCAACACCCTTAAATTTCCTTCCACCCACTTTGTCAATGTTGCCACTTCCTTGAAAGTTCAACGACCAATGTCTTCCTCTCTTCTAACAGCATCGCCAACTTCCTCAGTGCATAAACTGCTCCTCTCCATCCTCTCCCTTTGCATATTCCAGCACATATACACTTTATCTTCTCCCTCCACAGGATTCTTGCAGCCATACAAAAGCTCCAGCCTCATTCGACTTTTTCAAAGCTCTTAGACTGCACTCACTTCCGTGGAGAACCCTCTCTGATGGTCGTCCCTCCTTTCTCCTACCCATCTCTTTAAGCTGTTCACAAATCCACTTAAAGCCCTCATCATCTGTTCACAGCTTTCTTACAATCCCTGAACCTCTTTCTATGATCTGAAGAAAGTTCTATCTATTGATCTCCATCTCTTCAACCTCAAATGATTTACCTCCCATTGTGCATACTTCGTAGTTCTCGCATGGTTCGTCTCAGAGTGTCTCTTTCAACACTCATTAACTCAAAACTTATTACTTAAATGTTCTCATTATCTTGTCTTCTTGTTTTAGGACTAGGGGTATATCTTGACCAGACAATATTTGCACAGTATAAAAGAAACCAAAAGTAAAGAAATATTTTAGAATGACCTCATTGCTTAGAATTTTAAATACATCAAGTGTCATCCTTTAGACTAGACTTTTTAGTGTTACACGAAAATTATTGCATAAGATATTGTTTTACTTGGAATAAATGAACTTTTAATGTCTAATTTTTTCTTAATTATTTTTTGTTCCCTTGCTTTCGGTCGAATCTTAATGCCTTAAGGGGTGCCTTTTGACTTTAACTATACTAGTTTACATTTGGGAGATTAGATGCATCCAGCCCCATAAGCCCATGATTGAACGTGACAATCATATCCAAAACTGACCCCTTAATATACTAGTTTAAATTTGGGAGATTAGTTGCATCCAACCCCATGAGCTCATGATTGAACATCACAATCATATCCAAAAATGACTCTCATGCCCATTGTGCAACGATCATAGTTGTAAATTGCCTTTCAACAAACTAATGCATAAGCCAATATTGCACTAATACCAATATTTTGTGAAGTCAATATGTTGAAAGGCATATTGCACCATTCCAAAAACATGAAAATACCTTTGTATAAGAAAAATATTATTCATTACCTATGTACGTGAAAAATCACTCATTGCTATTTTCAGTAAAACAATGCAGCAAAAAGGGAATATCATAAAACATTATTAAGGAAAAATTTGCAAATAGTGGAAGCTTGAGATAGAAGAGCCTGCCTGCTTCTCATTCACAAAGATGCTTACAAACTCGCCAATTTTACCAGCTCTTCGCAACTTTCTCATTGCATTTGCAAAACGCTAAACATAGAAAGAGTTATAAAGAGTAAGGAGTCAAACAATATATATTATTGCATAGACATACATAAGAAGTCTATCTTAATGCAACAATGTATACCTGTGGCCTCCGGTGCTTGCCAAGAATAAGCCCATTTAATATGATCAGAAATGAATTTGGCGTATGAAGTTCCTCCCCAGAGAGTAGTTCCAAATCTTCAACTCCCAAACAGTAACACTAATACACAAGCTATCACATATTACAAAATATGTAATGTAAAAAAGGAAGGACATAAAACTGAAGCATCATACGACCAACACTGAGTGAAGAAATCTACAGCATCATACAAATACGAGGAAGTAAAACTTTCCTGTCCACAGATTATATCACTTCAGGCCAACTATATCATAAGATTCTACTAAAAGTTAATATATATATATATATATAAAAACAATTTCAAATAACACGTTAATGTAGTCCAAGATAATGCAGATCCCCACAAATTAGTTAGAAGGCCATCCCTTCCCACCTTCAAGAGGAGATTAGCAATATCCCTACTCTTCAGTCGAAGGGGGAAAAAGAAAAATAAAAATAAAAATCACTTCCAAATATGATTTACTTATTAAGTTTAACAGCCATTTCAAAACTTTGTTCTCCAAGTGAGGGAACATATTAGTTCTTGTTTCCATGCTCATTGGATTGTTAGACATGTATGTCCTCAAAAGCCAATATTATTTATTTATTTATTGGTTTATTTAATTGTTAAATTGTGAATTAATCAATTCAGTAGTTTATTATTATTGCCTTTATACATGTCTATATTTTATAGGTACGGCATTAATGATGCCTTAAGGTTACGTTGTAGGAAAAACTTGGTTATAATTGAAGAATCATAAAGACTTCGACGAAGTTCTTCCGATTCTTCGTTAACCCTATATTGTTTATAATAATAATAAGTGAAAAGATGGGCACTTCACTTGGATACTGACATATGTCACACTGCTACATGTGTAGAATGGTATGTCTCACCCATTTGGAATAGTGGATTCCTAAGCAAAAATATGGATGCCCCGAATAAGTATACATATCAAACTGGACCTATAGGACAAGTTCTCTCTTGTGATCACTATCAAGGAAAATAAAGAGACATTTGTGTAATAGTCCTTACTCCTTAAACCTCAGAAGATAATACTTTCCGCACAATGTTTATGCCAAGCCTAGACATAGCCAACTGGTGATGCCTAAATGCGAGCAACGGGCATGATTGGGTTACATGAATATTATATGATATATATATACAGATTGAAATATATATATATATATATATATATATATATACAGATCTTCAGTAAGAAATCCACACATGTTCTATCAAGAAACTACTTTGGAAAATTGGCAGAGCCAATAGCTAGAGGGAGGGATCCCTATGACACTCCATGCATAGACTTCCCTTATACACAATTTTTGCATCGTATGTTGTTCATCTTATGAGAAGAGAGGGAAAAACCTTAAGAGCAAACTACCAAGAGAGGGACACCATCTCTCTAATTCACGAAACTGTACAGAGAAGCAAGCCAAGGGAAAGCTGCATGAACCCGAATAACAAAACCGGGATCGATAGGATATTAGCGTTCTCTGGTAACTATAGATCAATGGTAAAATATATATATATATATATTCATATAAATTAAACAAGATTTAGTACAAAAAACCAGTTTCTCGTTTCATGGATGACTGAAGTTCGTTTTTCTTTCACCTTTAGTACTGCCATGTTTCTTCCAGATGTAATTGCATTAGACATTGCTGCTTTTTCAAATTAGTAATTCCCATACTTCTTTTTTTTTTTACTTCTGATGACTGCAACCGGTGCTGCAACTATCTCTTTGTCCTCGCAATCGAAAATTTGCTACCACATCAAGGCAAAAACATATAGGAGAGAGCACAAACTCAACTTATTGCTACCCACTTCTCACCCAACATAATGGGTTTTAGGAAAATTTATCAGAGCATTTGAATTCAAAATTTCAAATGATTGAATGCGATTAGTAATAGTTTTCTTGGTTTAAGTGTTCAAGACAGCTTAATCTTATTTTTTATAGTAAGGTCCCGTCTATAGCAGTCTCAGCTGCCAGCATTCAAGCTCTAGGTGACCCTCCTAGAAACAGAGGATGAAGAAGAATAGTCAACGACCTTGATGCATATAAAAAGATCAAGGAAATACAATAAAATCCTTACGAATAGCCAATTGAACAACCGTCCAAGAATCACGGATATGGACACGGGACACAGATACAACACGACACGGACACGCATACACGTCATTTCTAAAAAAAGTAGGATACAGAAACGTCGAGTACACGTTGAATATATATATATATATTATGTTTTTTGTATCATCATATAATAAAAACCTAACATTATTTCACTTAAAATTGGCATAAAAACACACTAATCGCAAAAATATTATTAAGTTATTAAAATAACAAAGTTATTAAATAAAAATTTAAGAACTTCATGTAATCATCAACTTCCATAGTTCAAGTATGAAAACAAATTTACTAACTATACATATAACACACACACACACAACCAAAAAAAGAATTAAGGAGAAGAGGAGAAAAGGAATAAAAAATCCAAAAAAAAAAAAAAAAAGAGAAAGAAAATAGAAAATATGTTTCAAACGTGTCCATAATGTGTTCCGATTATGTCTGAAATTTAGCAGAAAAAAAAATTGGACATTCTTTTTTCGCGTCTCCGACTCGTGTTCGAGAGTGTCGGTGTCCGTCACAAACACATGCACCAAAATAGAGTGCCTGTGCTTCATTGACAACTGTTAATTTTTTTTTTTCTTTTTTGAGTCGTTATACTATGGGGACATTACTGACCTCTAGAAGATCAGGAGTTTAGCATTCACCAGATGTGTGAGTGGTTACACGCCATTTTCTTGGTTCAATATAATCACTTGGGCCATCAAGCATAAGAATTAATGGCAGCCACTTCTTGCATAATAAAGCAGAGGTTAAGTCTGTACCTAATCCACCACTCCCCACAATGGATTTATGAGAGAGACTGTCTGTCAGGAATGGCCTCTTATATATAAAAATAATTTTGATCACAAATGGCATCTTTGCTACAGCAATATCTCATCTCATGTTAATAATGTATACTTACTAATTATCCGAACTTTGGTTATTGACCAGACACTAGACTCTACCAATCAAATGTATTATAAACAAAAGCACCAGAGGATGTGCAATCCATGAACACAACGAATTTCAATTAATTGGCAAGTCCATATGCATGCCAATGACATTCATATTCCCAAGGTAGAAAACCTCCCAGTCTTGGAAATACTGAACACAAATAAATGTACTGCCTGTACATAACCACCCTTAGAAATAAATTGGACGACATCAGTTCCACCATATGTGATTCCAACAACATATAATGAGAAAATGGTTTACTTCACTTCTATAGACAAACATTGAGACAGAAATCATACCAAAGAAATTAATGGGCCTTCCTCTTCATCAGTTGTAACATGAGTCATCAGGGCCAAGTTTTTCACCAATCCACAAGCTTCACCTTCTGGTGTATCGCAGGGGCAAAGCATACCCCACTGCAGTTCAAGTGAATAAGCAAGAAAACATGAGTCCAGCTAAGCAAAGAGATAAGAACTGACTCTGCAAAAGCCTAAGAGATCTCTTATATATATTATGAGCAAGAGAACACAAGAAAATGATTCAACTTTTAAAAGCTGCAAATGCTTGACCACTAGCCTCACCTGGCTAGGTTGCAATGCCCTAGGTCCACTAACTTTCCTTGACTTCTCAAATTGTGGTGAGATCTTTGTCATGTGGCCCAATGTCCCAATAAAAGATAGCCTAGCCACAACCTGCCAAAAGAGAATTTACCTTCAGCATACAATATCGTATAATTAGAAGTTAAGCAAGGCCATATTGAAAAATAAATAAATAACTAAGAAGAGAAGGGATATAACCTGTGTCATGCCTTTCCGGTGCATCCTGAATCGTTTGACGTCCCAGTTGCCTGTAGAAAGGGTCCTTTCCAGGCCAACAGTAATACTATCTTTCACTATAAACTAGGGAAAGGAAAAAAGAAAAGCAAGCATACCAGATTATCGCATCTATTTCAAAAGTAATTTAAAAATAAGGAGGTAGAAGAAAAAGGAAGAAAAAATAATAAATAAATGTCAATTCAAATCAACAAGAAATTAAGATAATATGCTATTCATGAAGTTCTATCCTCAATCCCAAACAATTGGAGTAAGGCTCCAATGACAAATTAAACATTTAAAAATGTTTCTCAATATGATTCCTACTTTTTTTCTTAATAATGAATAATATGTCACAAGGCCATTTTTGACTCCCATATCTATGAGGCAAGACCCCGTGTGCAAAAATGCACTCCAAACTGTGGCACACCATAGAATATGAAAAATCAACACCAAGCAGTATTGTTCGTGTGAACAGATGCATCTTTCAAATGCAATGGCTAAAGAGCAAGCATGGATAGTTTTTATTAGACCACACAATAGCTTAAATGACAAAAAAAAAAAAAAAAAAACTAGGTAAACACCAAGTTATGAGGTTGAAGTGGACCCATATAGTATATGTAGCCTATCTAGAAAGGCTTAGATTAGATGAAAGGCTTCTATTGATCACTTCGAAGTCCTCTGGTTTAAAAATAGTTTTTCTGTTCTAATACTAATTTTTTTTTTTGGTAACCCAAGAACCTAGCCTACCAACCGCAACCTTCGGTCACATGGCCAGGAGTAAACCTGGAAGCTTTGTAGTCCCCCCACCCATGAACCAGGTAAAGACGGTATTAGAATGTTGCACACAATATTGCCAGGGCGGGCCACTTATTTTTACTAGTATATTATTTATTTCATGAAAACAATCAAGGAACACGCTTTTTCATGCCAGAACTGACTAGATTAAATGTAATTTCAAAAAAATAGGTCAAGGTTTCTATCTTATGAAGTACGTTAAAACTCTAGAAAGAAGCAAAAAAAAGGAACAAATTATGCAATAGATTACCGCAATGCATACATAAATTAGAAAGCAAGTAATTGGATGTCCGAAGAGATATCAGTCAGAAATGTATTAATGTGCCCCATCAGGTTTTATACTTTGATATAAGTTTGCCCTAATTCAGAGTTTTGAATTAGCAGTTCAATACATATGCTTTTGATTTCAGAAGCTTTTTTTATAAATAGAGTGATTTATGCAAACTACTATAACTTCCTAATATGGAATCAATACAATAACCTTGATTATTAGTGTTTCCATTCATTCTGGGATACATATCCTCCAAATGTAGGTCAAGAATTGAAATGAGACAACAAAGACCCAATTGGCACCTATTGGGCACCTTGTTCTGTCATTTCAGCTAAAATATCACCAAAATTTTGATACTGTAGGATACTAACATATATCCGAGAAAGTAAAAACAAAGACATATACATGTCCACAAGCACCACAGATCCTAGTCGAACACAAAATTAGTCCTCTCTCTCTCTCTCTCTCTCTCTCTCTCTCTCTCGCAGAGTACAAATTCATTAAAAGCACCAACTGGGTGCACCAATATAAAAAACAAAATAAACTACACAAAAACAACGCCTCCAAGATCACCAATACAAAAACTATTACCCCGTATCCCCAAAGAACACTAAAAAAGAATCTATAAAAAATAATGAACTCCCCATCCAAAAAACAAAATAGCAAGCTCAACATAGAGTGCTTCACAACCCAAATAGGAGACTATCCCTTCAAAGGATCTCCTATTTCTTTTCCTCAAAATACTCCACCACAGGCATAAAGGTGCCACCTTTCACTAAATGAACTCTTCTTCCAGCTCTATTACCACCCCTAAGATAAAGGAACACGTCTACCAATCTAGGCATCACTCACTGCATCCCAAAAAAGAGTCGATGACAAACTCGACGAACTATCTAAGGCCACCACACAATGCAACAAAGGATGATTAACCAATTCATCATCCCTCTTACACATAACACCAATTATTAATTATTTGTATCCTCGTGATAAGATTATTTATAATTAAAACCCTTCCAAGTGCCATTGTCCAACTGAAAAAAAGCAACTTTGCTAGGGGCTTTGGTACGCCAAATTACTCTCCACAAACAACTCTACCAGACCCCACCCTTCACACTTATTAGAAAGACCGGACAACTGCAAAAGCCCACTCATCTACTACTATCCCTAGCAAGCCAGGAAATGCCATTCACAACTGACCTTCCCCATACCAATGATCCAGGAAACCTATAGCTTGGCGAGAACTTTCAATGGTAATGATATGGTCCAAAACCCATTGCAACTCCTCCCCCATATTGTTGCATAATATCAACAGGGAACTTTTAGCAGGACTCATTTCTCACTATCACAATTTCATCTTTTATCTATTTTTTCCTCAAGGAACATAAACAAATACACGCATCCACTCAAACATGAATGGTGCATCAATATCATGATATGCAGGTCACTTCAACCTAGCAACAACTGGACTGTAAGACACTTCAACATAATACATGTCCCACTAAATCCAACACCACTGTGGACACCTACACAAATGACCTCTGCTTAAATGTGCAAAATATGCCTTTTTGTTACAAAATGAACTCAGGGTTGTTACTTCATTCACCCTTCCACAAGGTTCTTCAACATATGTACAGAAACCAAAAGAAAAATGAATATGTATAGTGTAGAAAATGTTCACACATTTAGCTGTACAATCATGTCTACATGTTGGGCCAGTTGTCTGACACCTCATGCCCTGCTGCAGTGCATAATTCTGTCTATGTAAAATAGACCATGTGTGTGTGTGGGCAACCCAAACAAAATTTATAACTTTCCAAATTTTGCCTTCAAGTTTTTCTAGTTTTTTATATAACATTTAATGAAAGAAAGGAATTATGAGGCTTCAAGCTTTAGCCATATGGATGTCAAGAACTGTTAACACGTTTTCTTTTGAATCACCTGAATTCAGATTATAAACTTCCACGAACTCACCTGGGAAAAATCAAACCGACTAGACCGGCTAGGCTTTGCTAGGATGGCATCTATTGTCTTCCTGACCTCATCATTCATGGTCTTGAACAAATCCTACAAAAACGAAGTCCACCAAGAAAAAGTTAACACCAATAACAAAGGATTTTTTTTTTAAGTATTCTTCGGACAAAATAAGAAAATAAAGTACTACCTCAAAGAGCAGAGATAATAACTGGCCAGAAAGCTCCAACCGCTTGTTCCCGACATAGTCCTATAAAAAATTTTAAACATGTATAAGTATGCAATGCATCTTCTAGTTCACTAAATCCCTATGTGCTCTCAAGAGAACATTTAAAAGCTTAGAATTGAAATGTACCATAGATCCTTGTCAACCTAATAAACACGAGAATTTTGGCATCAAAGACAGGTAATCAACAGAAAACCAGAAGTTACCAAAACAGAGACAGCCATTGATAGTGTGGTTTTGTCACAAATGGAAACCATTTCAGAAAATAAAGAATAGCCACAAGTAAAGAAAGAAAAAGGGTGAGCGCATGTGCTGGCAACCAAATTGTCCATGGAAACCTTCAAACCAAGGCCACCTTATAAAATATATGGCTGTTTATACATCATTTATATAAACAGATATTTGCTTAACAACATGGCGAAGTAAAATAATAACCTTCCAAAAAAATTAAAAAGACGGGAATAGGCACTTTCACCAGATCCATTGATCTATTGGGAAGATTTTGCTAAAGAAGATACCAACAATTCGAGTAACAATATGTTAGTATTATCAAGCTCTTTCTCTATCTGCCCAATTTGGAAGGTTTCCAGAATGAAGAATAGTAATGGGGTATAGGGAGAAGCCTAGTCCAACATCATGGCGGAGAGTAGTGAGTCGAGAGAGGAGGGAAGAAGAGTAGAACTATGAAGGTGGTGAGTTGAATTGATCAAGAGCTGGGGTGTGAAAGGAAAACAATATTTTTTTGGATAAAATCAGAAGAGCTAACCCTGACATAATGTCACTGCAAGAACTTAAATCAAAATTGTAATAGAAAGGTAGTTACAGGGGTTTGGGATTCTAGGTACACAAACTGCCCTTATTTGGTAGCAACAATAGAAGGAAATGCAGGTCACTTGGGATCCTAGAGTGCTGACTCCTGGGGTGTGGTGCTAAGTTCCTATTATGCTTTGGTGAGATTCATTCCAGGGATTTGGGGGAGTGATGGCTAACAGCGCATGTATGGGCAAATGATTCTACACTTAGATCTGAACATTTTAGGAGCTTTCCAGGATTCAAAGCCAGGGCTTTCCTAAATGGTGCATAGCTGGAGATTTCAATGTGATTAGAAGACCTTGGAAGAAATTGGGTGGATCTAGAATTACTACCGTATGAGAGATTTTGACAAATTTCTTTGAGATTGTCACTTAAATGCCCCTCACTCCCAAAATAATAATAATAATAATAATAATAATATTAATATTAATAAGTAAACAACTGCCTCTATCACAAGGTCCAACCTTTACGAACATGTATTTTGCAATACACTGGATAGAATTCTTTTCACCACCAAATGAGCTTAGAATTTTTCCCAACACCACGCAAGAAGTTCTTCCTAAGACAACTTACTGATCATTATCTGATTGTGTTAGAGTCCAATCCAATCCAATCAAATTGGGCCCGCCCTGGCAAATTTCAATTTGAGAACATTTGGCTGAATGATCAACTATTGAGGCAACCCTTCGAGTTTTGAGGATGAATTATGACGGCCGATGACGAAATGGATTTAGATTTATGAAAAATTGATGGTCAAAAAGACTGATTAAGGAGTGAAATTGTAAGGATTTGAATTTTTACTAATATTAAATAATTAATTAAAACTGATAAAAATGTGCAATAATGCTAATTATGAAAGTTAGTAAGGTTGAACAAGTTTGGTAACTATTGAAGGTCGTTTAATCGCATAAGGAGACCAAAGGGCATTTTGGTTATTTTACCTACAACACGGGGGATACATGAGGTTAGTATCCAAAAGGCATGATTAATGAGACATAAGAATGATTGGTGTTGTAATTAATTGAAGAATTAGAGAGTGCATGGGGTGAAATTACCAATCACACCAAAGAGGGGAGTAGGTTAATGAAAGGGAAGGAAGGGAATAAGTGTAAATTAACAAGAGGGGGTTTTAAAAGTCAGGTTGGGGGGGGGGACACACAACTCACAACACTCTCTCAGCAGCCCTTCCCTTTCGTATTCGGCCCTAGGGTTTTCCTCCTCCTTCCCTTCAATTTCTTCCATTTCTTCTTCAATCTAACATGCTAAAGGGGGATTAAAGGGCTTGGGTTTTGTTTGGAAGAGCTTCTACAAACGTTTCAAAGCAAGAGCTAGCAAAGATGAGAAGATTTCAGCAAGCAATCAACTAGGGCTTGAAGTTCTGCTAATCTAAGGTAGGGGTTTCTAACTAGAAGGTTAAATGGGGCTGTTTCCATACGTATTTTATGCGATACATGACATTAACATGAAAGTGCTTGATTTCCACAAAAGCTTGTTTTAAATTTTGTTGGACCTTACTTCTCATCATTGTATGCATAAACATGTATTCGTAGTCTCTTAGTTTTGGTAAGAAAATTCATTTCATTGAAATTCTAGAAATTTAGACTGACATGTTATGTAAATCCCTACAAGCTCCCTATATGTTTGTGTAAATACTTGAATGAGTTCCATATGAAATTTTGGCATGATATATTGTGTGACACTCCCGTCCCACATCGGTTGGGTGGGAGTAGTATGATTAGAATATAAGACACTACAAGTCTTACTACTAACAACTTGAGCTTAAGCTTTTAAGCCATAATGTTGTCGGTTCTTTCAGGTTGTTAGGCCAGTGGCTTGGGACTGTTACATTTATGGTATTAGAGCCAGTTCCCAGAGGGTAAAGGCCCTAGAGTGTCCGCTTAATGGTCTGGGAGATCAAGATCCACCCCACGAGGACGTGTGGTCCTAAGGGGGGAGAATGTGACACTCCCTTCCTACATCGGTTGGGTGGGAGTAGTATGATTAGAATATAAGACACTACGAGTCTTACTACTAACAACTTGAGCTTAAGCTTTTGAACCATAATGTTGTGGCTTCTTTCACGTTGCTGGGTCCAATGGCTTGGGGCGTTACATTTAAATGTAATAACCCGTATTTTTACTTAGGCTTAATACTTTATGTATTCAAATAAAATTAGTTTTATGAACTTATTAAAAATTAAATTGAATATTAATAGTGGTACGATTTAATATAAAAATATAAATAAGGTTATATAACTGAATTAAATAATTCAAGTTGAGGCTAAGTTAAAATATAAATAAATATGTGACACTAATACAGTAATAAAAAGTTTAATTTATTATAAATACATGACCAAAACAAACCCTAGCCTCTATTTTATGTATCTCAAATTTTAGATAGAGAGAGAGAGAGAGAGAGAGAGAGAGAGAGAGAAATACTATACTATAGAGGATTAAAGAAATTTAATTTTGGAAGAAGGCATTAATGGAGGTAAGTTTATAATTTTATCAAATTAGTATGACTATTTTATTGTTGTGATTTAGCAAAAAAAATTTATGAATTAATTACTCATTTTCGAAATTATAATTCCTCATAATAAAAGGGACCATAGAACAATCAAGTTAGGGTTTGATTTTGGTTTTGAATTTGATGGTCTTTGAATAAATTAGAAACATAATTTTATTACCCATGAAATAAGGTTTAATTCGATATATAATATGCGTAATATGGGGATGCATTTAAAGAAACATAAAGGATCAAAGTTTTGGAAGAAAACATTATAACCCCAAGCTTTGGGTTGAGTTTTCTTTTAAATTTGAAAGGTTTAATCTAATTAAACTATATGGTTGGATAGATCTCGGAAAAATGATCAAAATCCATATATAACTTGCATTATTTGGATACGAATTGAGGGAGAAATTTCAGGTCTAAATTTGAAAGAAAAACAAAACTGGTGGACTGCTCTAATTGCAGAATTTGGGTGTTAAAGTTAGGGAAAATGACCACTTTTTGCACAAACCCACTCTCGAGCCAAAGTGAGTCGGGAAAGTGTAGTTCACCCCTAGTCTTAATTGGATGAAACAAGAGTCTAAATTATAATACCTGACGACCCCAACCAAGTGGTCCAGGTCCCGAACTCAAAAATTAATTATATAAATTATTATTAACTTTTAATTGATAAAATCTTACTAATTTATGAAAAAATAGTAAAAAAACTTCGAAACTTATGAAACTTGGTAGGAAAATCGTATTTGATATTATGAAGTTATTGGTACAGGAGGTGAGCTCAAAATAATATGAATAGTTGAGATGTCACTAAAGTTATTGGTTTCATAATTATTTAAATGTGTAATTAGGTGACTTAAATTATGATTGTTATTTATAAGTAAATTTGAGTTATTAGAAGTGTTCTCGGATTAAAGATAAGATCTTTTGATGATTAGAGAACCATGTTAGTTGCATGTTTGACCGTATGTTGTGAAATAAGCTTAATCGGCTTGATAGAATTCGAGAAAAATAGAGATCAATATTTAAAAATTTCATAAAAATCAGTGGAACACTATAAGGTCATCATGTAGGTATTTTAAAGATACTTAGGCTTAATAGGTACGCATGATTAATTAAGGCATGTATAGTTAAGTCAAGTTTGGCAAATCAAACTAATTGATTAAATATGTTATTGTGAACTAGTTTAGGATTGGAATGAATTTGCGAAGGACACTTTTAAAGTGCATTATGTGATTTGAGGACTTTGCTTCTAGGTAAGGGAACATACATGATATATCAAATTTTTGAATAAATACCTAATAAATGTTTTCTTGCTTCCATTCTTATGAAAATTGTTTATACAAGTAAATAATTTCTAATTGTTTTTAGGTTAAAAATATGTTTTACAACATTCTGATTTCTTCATTATCATTACTTGGGTCAAGTAAAATTGATTATTTGTGAAATGTGTTCTTTGCTCATTGATAAATCCGTTCATGAAAATTATTCCGTTTTTGTTTTATCGATATGATCATTATCAGATATTTGAATTGTTTTAGTGTAGGTATGAGCTCTGGTTGGACTCTGTTTTATGTCAATAGTGATTTACGACTATTGGCAGTTTGTTTGTGTCGGCAAAATACTGTCGATGTCTGGCCCATGTTAACAGGGGTATAAATATTGTTGACTTTTAGTACTGATGACGTCTGCAAAGTCCCACTATGATTGGGCACCATATGTGATTGTTGTGCCAACCTAGGGTAAATGCTTATGCAAATTTGAAAATATTATTTGTTACCATACTATTTGTTAATGATTTCTAAACTGAAAAATAATATCATTTTTCGTATTGTGAATATTGAAATTCTTTCAAGTGATATGAAACTTTGTGAAATGCTTTGATTTATCAACAACTATTTTTTAAATTATTCATGCTATTCGCTTGACCTATTCCAGTGTATATTATGTTATGCTACCTTACTGGGCTCTTTGAGCTTACCTAAATATTTTCCCTTATAGATGGATAGAGATCAGCTGTGATATCTTTTAGTACAGGGTGCAATGCAATGGACAACAATTGGAGATCAATATAATTTCATCTATTTGTGGTTAGAACCTATTTTAGTTAGATAGCTTTGAAACATGTAGTAATTTTATTTTATGGGTTTTTTATCATTTGGGCATTTGGAGACAGATTATTTATTACTTGTTTATGGATAGTGAATAGTTAATTAATATTTCTTTAAAATGTTAGAAATAATATGATTTACTTATTAGTATGCAAAAGAATTAGAGATAATTTTTATTACTAGTTTATTGATTTGAATGATTTAGCTTTCGGTTTTGGGGCATGACATATTGTGTGTTTGGACTATATTACGTATCATAATTATAAAATGTTGTGAGAGTATGTGATTATATATTATTGCACTGGGAATTGCATGCTTGGGAGCATGTGTTGGCGAATTGAATGGAGTATGCCTTGTGTGAGAAGTTGGGGTGAAGGTGACGCGGGGAGGGGGGGGGGGGGGGTGTATAGTGTACATCTTGGGTGAAATTGTGAGGTAAATTACATTGCTCATGCACACTAGTGATAAAGGATGCATTAGATATGTTCTAAAAGGATTAAAGCATGCATATTGGTTGCCTAAATAGCCACTACACTTGGCACCTGTTACGTTGCACCATCCACATTCAGCTTTATAGTTGGATTCACCAACGGGGGGCCATGGAACTTACCCCCTACTACTAGTTTCAAGAAATGCCAATGGCCCAGAGACTTGAAGACACATGTTTGAAGAAATTGGATGCATTCAGTGTTTTCAAAGGTGGTCGCCTAGGGGATCGGGCGAGGCGATTTTAGTCTTAACGTCTTCACATATTCCGATCCAAGCGCCTTCAAAGAGCCAATCACCTTAAGCAAGGCAGGAGGCGACCAGGCGATGGCCTTTTTAATTGTAGCATATTTTAGTTATATATGCATTTATTTAACTATTCTATAAAAGGCATATCAATACAAAACAACAGAGTTGTAGTCTAGAAGTATTATTGTGCCATCTATTCTATTAATAAAAGTATTATGATCAAACATTAGCACAAAATTGACCTAATAAACATTTAAATTATTTGAGATGTTGCCAAAATTCAAAGATCTGGGGAGAGTAACACCTTAGCATGTAAAATATTTAAAGTATGGATTGACATTTCATCTTTTATAACTAGCAAACTATCATTATTCTTCACAAAATATGGGCATGCCCATGGTAAAACATCTTTCCTACATCAACCAAATTGATCACCTATATGAGAACTCTTGCCAACATAGGCTTGATTTTTGAGAATTAGTTTAGATGTCTACAAGATTGACCCTATCATGTCTTCCATATTATTAGGACTAGCAAGTTCACAAAAAAATTCTTCAATATAAGATTAGATAGATAAAATCATTAAAAAAAAAAAAAAAAAACTTCGAATATTATTTTAGAAAAAAGCACTAAAGCTTATAATAGTCATATCACTTAAATACATCATATCTAACTTTTAAACTGAACTTTTTTTATGTTACATGATAATTATTATAATGATAAGTTATTATTTAACTTAGAATGAATTAACTGTTAATGAGTAATATATTTTTTTTTATTATTTTCATTAGTTAATGCCTTGTTTCACTCACGAGAATGCTTTTTTGTCGCCTCAATTTTTGGGCAATATGAGACCTTATTGCCTTTAGAGCGCCTTTCGCCTTTAACTACAGTGGATGCATTTTGGGTGAGGGACTCTTCACGGAAACTTTTTTTTTTTTTTGACACTTGAGGTAATGGTAGCCCAAGATTTGTTTTGTAACTTTTGGATTATGTATTCAGTTGTATAATTTTGTAGACTTGATTGTCTTTTGAGTTTTGAAATATGTCTATACTTGGATGGTGAAGTTCGATGCTTAAATGCAAGAAGAAAATCTCTAAGAGATGCGGAACATAATGATATATACATGTACTGGTGTATGTTTTGGTGAACTTGAAAGAATGGTGAATGTTAGAAGTTTTTGCTCTCTTTGAAGCTTAAAATGCTTCATTAAATCCATGAATCATTTGTTGATTCCATGTTTAAAGTGTTACTAATATTAATTGGAATGAAAAAGGAATAAAACAACCCTTAATGTTTATCAAATAAATAAGAAAAGACCCTTGTTCTAGGTCAAACTAGTCAACCGCTCAACCCAGGACCGGTCAGCTGGAGGCCCAGAACAGAAAATAGCCTCAATATCTTCGCAGGTGAATAGTGTCCGGTAAGTCGGTGATCTCCAACCAGTCAGCCGATCCAAGAAAGATTTGCAATAGTTTTAAAGAACCTGTAACTGGTCGGGTAAATCTGATCAACCAGATTGTTCTAGGTCAACTTTGAAAATTCATAACTAATTCATTTTAAATTATGATTGGGGTCAAATTTGTGCTCAAACTGAAGCTTTTAAGTCTAGTTTCATATAAAAGTTATTTCAACTTAAAAGTCATTCCAGAAAAATAGTTGTGAATTTCACAGTGAGAAGAGGTCAAAATTAACTTTTTGAAAATGTGACGTAAACAAGGGCTATTTTAAAAAAAGGTCATGACTAACTCATTTCGAAACCAAATCTAGTAATACTAGTGGCTAAATTGAAGCTCTCGGAGTCTAGTTTTGTTTGGAGTTGATCTCAATTTCCAGATTTAAATATTAGGAAGTTATGACCTTATGAAGTCAGGTTGGTTTATGTACAATGAACCAAAAGACAGGAAACCAATCAGAACTATTTGCCAAGTATTACTAATATGTCTTGGTCAGTTGATTTTATTAATTTTGGGCTTGAGTATGAATCATAAAAGACTCCTAAGTTCCCAACACTCATATAATGAGTGGAATCAAAGGGAAAACTAAATGACCTTAGCACTAGTGTATGTAAACATAGAAAAAAGTAACATTAGAATTTAATAAAAGGGAAGTGAATTAACATATTAGACATGCAAAGTGACTTGAAGGTCCTTAATTATCCCAAGGGCCCTAGAGATTAGGATCACCCTCAGGTATTCAAGGCTCGAAGTGTGACAGAAATAAGGAAGTTTTTGGAGACCTTAAGTGATTATAGCCAAGCTTCTAGCAGACAATAATGTGACTGATATGTTTGAAGAGGAAACGTAGCTCTTTGTCACTCCTAGGAGAAAATAAATCATCTTGGAAATGAACCTGAAAACATTCTTTTCAAAGAGTGTGAGCTGGAGACATAAATCGAGTCATATGGGTCAAGGAGGGGGATTGCAATACTTTAATGGAATTAGGGCAAGAAGAAAGAGAAGACTTGGTACTTGCCTAGCCAAAGAACTTGAGGCCGAGATTCAGAAAGCCGTCACACAAAGTACGGTCAAACATATGATTACTATAATCAAGAGTTGCTTAATATCATTGAGAATAGAAAATCGGAAGATTTGGTGGAGGATAATCTAAATGCTAAACAATGAAGCAGTCCATAAGAAATATAGAAGGATGGTTTTGACAAAACAGGCCGACTCCCAATTGCTTGAGACGATGGCCGCAAATGAGATATTCATCCTCATCTGGCATATTAGGCTTAATCTTGATCTCGTAGTATTGGGCTCAAAATATGACTAAATCCCCAACAGCTGCAGAGTAGGAATGGCAAAATACCCCACCCCGCCCTGATGGTTCAGGTTTGGAGGAGGGTTAAACAGGTTCAGGGCGGGTTTGGGGAAGAAGAAAAAACTGTCGCAGGTTCGGGTCGGGGTTGGGGAAGGGTCACCCCGCCCCATTTAAATAATAATTTTACCAAAATACCCCTCCTATGTCACATAATCTCAAAAATACCGAGTCATATATATATTACATTTCAGCCTAGGGTTTTCAAATTACACAGTCTCACTGTGCTGCGCCACTCCACTCCACTCGTCCTCTCTTCTCTCTGAACAAGTTTCAACTTGTTTCATCCCTCCGTCGCACCTCACCGGCCAATCCCCAACAGCTGTAGAGTAGGAATGGCAAAATACCCCACCCCGCCCTGATGGTTCAGGTTTGGGGGAGGGTTAAACGGGTTCGGGCGGGTTTGGGGAAGAAAAAAAAACTGTCGCAGGTTCAGAGCAGGGTTGGGAAAGGGTCACCCCGCCCCATTTAAATAATAGTTTTACCAAAATACCCCTCCCATGTCACATAATCTCAAAAATACCAAGTCATATATATATATATATATATATATATATATATATATATATATTACATTTCAGCCTAGGGTTTTCAAATTACAGTCTCACTGTGCCGCGCCGCTCCACTCCACTCCACTCATCCTCTCTTCTCTCCAAACAAGTTTCAACTTGTTTCGTCCCTCCGTCGCACCTCACCGGCCACCAACCAGTCACTGTGTTGCGCCGCTCGTCTCTCCTAACTCAGTCACTGTGTTGTGCTGCTCATCTCTCCTATCTCCACTCAAGTTCTCAACTGCTCAGTCTGCTCTGTCCCTCCGACTGCTCCGTCGCAACTCACACCTCATCAACCACCGGCAACCAACCACCAAATATCACTGCTGCGTCACTCGCTCGCTCGCCTAGTCCGCAATCGCAAGTCACCCTCTCCATTCTCCCCGCTGCTCAACTCGTATGACAAACATTTGTATCTCTATAAATGAAACATATGGAATTCTGGGTATTTCAATATTAAATGGATATGTTAGTTCATGTAGTGATTCTGAGATACTTTGGATGGTGATTTTGTTTCCTAAAATGCCATAGGATAGCATTGGTCCAATGAGGGATCAAAATTTCATTTCGTTTCGTTTCATCGAAACAGTCAAAACGTTTCTGTTTCCTAATGAACCAAAATGAAACACTAGTAAAATACCGAAATTTACATGTTTCCGTAGAAACATACCAAAACTAATGAAAACATACTGAAACAGTGTTACCTAAAACATGAATCGTTATGGTACGGGAAACCGAAACATAGATCATCACTTGTTATAAAACATGGTACATTAGGGGTAGGCTTCTTTGGATCGTTTAATTAGAACGAAATATATTTATTTGAAACATGATATGCTTTTTGAGTGTATTTGTAATAATATTGGTATGTATATATACACACCAAAATAATTTCAACGAATCCAAACCATTATAAAATAAAATTCCAATGATGTGTGTGTATTTTGTATATTTTTTTGAGACTTTTGATATTTTAGATCGGAACACTAAATCTTGTGTTCCAAATCGCTAATGATCCATGTTTTGGATCGTACAATCTCAATTCATAATTCACAAGGGAGAGGAGCGAATTGTGGTAACCATGGTGGAAACATTTCTTTGGTATTAGCAATAATTCTAGAAGTTGGTAAAAGATAATATCCATTTGTTTTTTAAATAGAAGGATTGAAAGATTAAAACCTAAAATTATAAAAAGATATTTCTATTTTTTCTCAAAAACAGTAGACAATGAAAAGTAAAAATAATGAAAATAAAATGTAGATAAATAACTTATTTTAATACTTGGTGACTAATTATCATAGGCTTAAATTACTATATTTTTACTTATCATATTATATGTAACTTGTATCAAATTGTCTAATCCGTGGATATTACACTATATATTTATTATTTTATGGTTTATAATAATTTTGCATAATGTATAGAAAATATATCATAAATTCATATTACATAAACAAATTAGCTTTAAATCTTTTATACTAGTTTTTAATAAGTAAAGAGTTATTTGGTAATAATGACTAATTAACATTTATATTTTTTTTTAATTTGACCATAGTATCTTCTTGTGTAGATGGACATATACCCTAAAACATTTTCAATTAATTATAATATTTATTTTCACATATTCATATATTTTGCTTTATGTTTCCAAGTGTTTCTATACATTTTAATTTTTTTTCATTGTTTTCACTGTGTTTCTGAAATGTTTCCGTTTTCTAGGTGACCGAAACAACACTACGAAAAAAAATTTTGATCCTTGGGTCCAATTTGAGGACTTCTACACGGTGTGAATATGCAATCTAGTTTTGTTTGATTTCTATCCTTTAGAGGTGATTTTGTTTGATTTTTGTGAATAGCATTAATTTCAGTTCAATCAATTGGACATTTTATAATAGGCTGGTATTTTTTTTTTTTTGGTCATCGATTTTGCTGATTGCTTTTACAA
This sequence comes from Nyssa sinensis, assembly GCA_008638375.1. NCBI lineage: Eukaryota > Viridiplantae > Streptophyta > Magnoliopsida > Cornales > Nyssaceae > Nyssa > Nyssa sinensis. Next base: position 15,742,276 of record CM018049.1, on the reverse strand, counting down.
AGTGCTATGCTTAGTCTTTTGATGAAGCATGTCAATTCACTGTATTTTCACGTTTTGGCACGCCATGTAGTTGATAAAATGACATCTCAGCTAGTTGATTGATATGGTGCAAAATTGATTATTTTCTTTTATACAATTGTGTACAGTTGATAAAATAATTAATCCTTTTTCGTAGGTTAAAATGTCTAAACAAGTTGAAATTCAAGTTGTCTTTGCCCAAAGTTCAACACCAACTACACCAATCAGTTCCATTCCTCCTCCTTCAAATTCAAGTGTCACCCAATTCCGAAAAAAGGAAATTGACATCAGTTGTTTGGAATGATTTCAAGAATCTAAAAATAGATGGAGATGACTTTGTTATTTGCAACATTTGTAACTCAAAGCTTAGAGCGGCTAGTAAAAATGGAACCAAGAGTTTAAATGACCATTTGGCTAGATGCAAGAAAACTAGAAGTGTGGATACAAGACAAAATGTTTTGCAAGCTAATCAGAAAAGTAGTGAAGGACAAGTGGAGTATCGTACTTTTGTATTTGTATTTGATCAACAAATTGCACGCCAAAAGCTTGACTCCATTGATCATATTACATGAGTGCCCTCTCTCTATTGTGGACCATATAGGTTTTTGGGAATATTACAATAGTCTTCAACCTATATTTAAGATGGTTTCACAAAACACAATCAAGAGTGACATCCTTAAGACTTCTGATTGTGAAAAAGAGAAAACAAGTAAGTTGTGGATAGTCTTGGAAGTAGAGTGGCCATCACTTTTGACATGTGAACTTCAAACAAACAAAGAGAGGTGGCATGGTTGTTACTGCACATTTCATTGATGATGCATGGTGTTAGCAAAATTGAATTTTGAGGTACATACAATAGTTCATTAATTTACTTTTATAGTTACACAATTGTTTTATATGTTATTTGTATTTGTATGTTAGTTTTTTTCATTAATTATGTTTCTATGTTATTTTGTTAGGTTTATTTATGTGCCCGCTCCACATAACAAAGAAGTTCTTACTAATGTGTTAACTGATTGATTTTTGGATTGGAACATTAGAAAGTTATCTACAATTACCTTGGATAATTGCACAACAAATGATGCAAAATGATTGATTCTCTCTTAGATAAACTTGACCCGAATTCACTTTTGTTAGAGGGTAAAGTGCTTCACATGAGATGTTGTGCACACATCTTAAATTTGATTGTGAATGATGAGTTAAATGTGATTGGGGCTAGGATTGAAAGAATTCGTGAAAGTGTTTTGTTTTGGACAGCAACATCGGGTAGAAATGAAAAGTTTGAAGAAGCATGTCGTCAATTAAAGATTCCATACTCTAGAAAGTTGAGTCTTGATTGTAAAACATGTTGGAACTCAATATGTCATGCTTCAAATTGCACTGATGTATAAAGATGTGTTCCCACGGTTGAAGCAACGTGAAAGACTTACACTAAGTTGCCAACCAAGGAAGATTGGAATTTTGCAAAAGAAATTTGTGAGAAGTTGCAATTGTTTTATGAGGTGACGGAGTTGTTTTCTGGGACATTGTATCCCATTGCAAATATCTATTTCCCAAAGATTTGTGATATTCGGTTGGAATTGTCTCAATGGCTTAAAAGCCCAATTCATGTTGTTAGAGTGATGGCATCAAAAATGATGAGTAAAGATGATAAGTATTGGGATGTTTGTCATCTTATTATGGGTATAGCATGTGTCTTAGATCCACATTTCAAGTTGAAACTAGTTTAGCTTTATTTTCCAACTATTTATGGAGATAGAACCGAAGAGCAAATTAAAAAAGTTTGGCAATATTGTTATGATTTGCTTCATGAGTATCAATCTAGGATGGGATTAAATGTTGGAGCATCTTCATCCTCTCTTTCTTTGTCTCGGGCCATTGATGGGGGTAAACTTGATTCACTTTCCAAGTAAGATATGTTTATTTCTATGTTTTCCACGAATTTCATTGCTAAATTGGAGTTGGACCATTACTTGGAAGATCTTGTGTTTGTCGAGAACCAATGATTTTGATGTGTTGAGTTGGTGGAAGACACATGGACTTAAATATCCTACCTTACAAAAGATTGCTCAGGATATTTTAGCTATTCCAATAACCACTATTGCATCGAGTCCGCTTTTAGCACTAGCGGTAGGTTGGTGAGCCCTCATCATAGTAGACTTCATCCAAAAACTTTGGAGGCATTGATGTGTGCACCAAGTTGGTTGTGGAATGACTAAAATGATAACCCAAAAAAAAAATCAATTTTTTTTAATTAGTTTATGATCTGAAAGTTATCTGATAAGTTATTTAATTTTTATAGGCAATTCTACTCTTAAAGATTGTCCTACCTTGGATTGTGAAGAAGAAGATGATGATAGGTGATGTTTTAGATGTATGAGAGAGGTTTTCAAAGGTATATACGTTTATTTGTTGAATTTGTAATGTTGTTATCTATCTTGAAGAGTATTGTCAAAATTTAGTTACCACTTAACATCTTGAGTTTATGATATTTGCAGGCTTGCTATTTTCAATTCTAGATGATGGAAGTTGTGGTTTGAGATGGAAGGATGCATTCTCTTTTGATGTTTTTGGGAGAAGTATTGTAATGAACTAATGATGACGTGGTGGTTGTTAGTTTTAATTGGATGAACAATTGGTGGTGGTTTTTTCCCTCTAATGTTAGGACTTGGGATGTTTATGTTAATGAACTAATGATGGATATTTGATGGTTGATGGATATTTATATGGTTTTGTTATTGATGTTTGGTATATTATTTGAAGTATGTTATTAAGTTGGGATGTTTGGTATATTATTTGGACTGGTGGGCATTAGCCGGCTGTTGCTTTAAGCCGGGATCAAGCCTCAAGGAGGTTTAGATCAGATTCATAGGGCTACTACCTCCGCATTTGTGGTGCCCGGAGGTGCTGAAAGGACTGAGGAACAAATGTGGGAGATGTGTATGGGCAGTCAAGGAGGACACAACGCACCAGAGAAATCTACTGGAGAGCTCTACAATGGGATTGAGTATGCATTTAGGTCACAGGCAAAAAGTTTGCATTGACATTGGGGGTTCGGATGGATGCCTGGAGGATATTGGAAACAGGCTGGATTAAATCGACAACTCATTTCGATCTGATTAATGAAGAGTCCAGGGGTAATCATTGGTCAGATAATTACAGGGAAGGGAGGAAGATGATTTGAAATCAAGAGCGGCTGGCTCATGGAGAAGAGGATGATGTGAGGATAAGGCATAGGACACATGGCGGTCAAAAAAATGTGATTGCATTCAGAAAAGCCTCATGATGTGGTGAGGTAATATTTAAAAGACACACTTGAGATGAAGGAAGACACTCATGTGTCATTAAATGGTTTGGCTACAAGCTTCGGAAGCTGATGGGTCGAGCACCAAGTATGGGCTTAAAGAAAGAAAGACTAATGAGGGCCATGCTGGATCCAAGAAAAATAGGTCGTGTTGGAATAAAAAGTGGGCCTAGGAGGAGCTGAGGAAAATGAATGGATGGGAGAAACCAAGAGGAAACAGTGCGCCTCAGCCATTGAATCATGCCAATGGTAAGGTTAGTAGGTTTGGGTCTAGGAATTAGGGGAATGAATGGGAAACAGATTGCCTTGCGGGGCATCGTCAAAATGCAAGATATCAAACAGAGGAGTTGCAACAATGGGAGAGTTCGATTGAGTCAACTCGTTTGAGCCTTTACCCGTAAATTTCTTAGTGTATAGGTTTGTTGAGCAAAGTCCCATGGTTTTTCTCAGGTTGGGTTCTTCACGTAAAAGTATTGTGTTTGATTTTGTGGTTTGCTTGATTTTAATATTGCTCCGAATGGTGATATTTTGATGGTTGATTTATTTCATGAATTGGATAAACATCAAATAATCAAGGAATTTAATACCATTAATTGTTTGATGACTAACTGAAATCAGTAAAATTAATCAAAAAAATGGATTGAGACCAATTAACTACCCTCAAGGTCTATTTGTCTTATTCCCAATCAGAGAACAAAATGTTTTTCTCAATATATGGTGTGGTGAGGTGGCTCTAAAGGATAGGCTCCCAACTCTCTTTCGGTTCATGGTGAATGCCGAAACCTTGCTGGAGGAGTTCATTTCTGCCTTAGTTAGCATCCAAGTTGTTTTCCCGAAAATCTGGTAAATTTTGTGAACAGCTACTTGGGAAATCTTCCTAATTGCTGATAGTTTAGGAGGAGGGGTTTTGTGTTAGCTATTAGATGTATGTGTCAATGAAATGAGGAATCACCAACACATTTGCTCTTGCCCAGTCACTAGAGAGTTACGATCTCTATTGTTTGTTGTTATTGGAGTCCAATGGGTAACGAACGAGATTAATAGACTTCTGTAGGAGTTGGAAAGGGGGTACTTTTCTCTCGCACAAGAAGTGTGGGACATGACTCCCCTGTGCCTCATGTGGTGTGTGGGGAAAAAGAGGAATAGAATAATTTTTGATGGGATGGAGCATTCTGCAGTTTTTTCTAAAGCAAAATATGCTTTTTATTTTTTTGTGGCACTAGATACAAATTAGACTTATCTTTCATTGATTTTTTCGGTGATGTGTATAGGAAGATAGATCTTTTGAAACATCCCATGTAAATGGTTGCACCATTGTGGCACTATTGATTATAATACTTTTAAGTATCAAAAATAAATCTTAAAAGGTTCAATTGGAAATTTGGAACACATTTTGGAAGATCACAACTTAATTTTTAAAGATAAAGTGAGATTTTCCTCTAACCTCTATACAACTAGGGGCAAGAGGGAACCCTCAGAAGAAAATCATTGGAATCTTATCTCAGCAAGTAAAACACTTTGACTTGTTAGACTTTTGAGGATGACGGGATTAAAAAGGTTGTCTATGAATCCGGAATTGACAAAACTTGAAAATGAACTAGAAAGAATTGTTAGCTAGTACATATATCCTATTTTAAGAATTTATGGCACAAAAACATTTGGTTTCAGTACTCTCCATCAAGTAAACCATTTCTGGACAACCTCCTCTCCCTCAACAATAACTTGAGAATATAAAGGCTGAAAAGGTTACAATCTCCTCCAGTTCCTAGACCTGGACAGTTCTACAAATGGACAACCCACACCATCCCACTCTCTGAGAACCTAAAGTAGTTGGCAATCGTAGCATGCCAGTCTGTAGCAACCATAAGGAGGCCCAAAAAGGATGAGTATAGAGGGACCTCTTCACCCCAATGATTGAGCCAAAATCTAATAGGTTTTCCCAACCCAACTATGAAGCAACATGCTTTGAAGAACTCATATTATCCGTGCCTGAGGATCTTCCAAAAGCCTATTCCCATGAGAGGCCCAAACTTCCTAGGAATGGCTACTTTGAGATAGATAGAGAGACCACTTGCAGTAGATGGATTAAATATGGCTATGTTTCAAGACTACTAGGATACCTTGAAAGATAAAATATCATGAATTTTAGCGGAATTTTATTCAAGAGGTGTTGTGGTAAGAATATCAATGCTACTATAATCATTTTAATCCCCAAAAAGGATAAGTGCATTTAGATCCATTAGTTCATGACTAATCTTTATAAGATAATTTCCACCATTCTTTCTAGAATATTAACAATAGTGATTCAAAGTACCCTCTCTCCTTCTCATGGGGTTTTCATGAATTACAAACGTGATTTTAGAAGGAAATGAGGTTGGGGAAGCTTGTCTAGTTAAGGTCAGCCTAGACCTTAATATTGATTTTGAAAAGCCTAAACTCACTTTGGATCTTCTTCTTTTTTGTGAAGTAAATGTGATTGTATAAATATAACGCCCGAGGGGGCAAACCTATGCTACACAAATAAACTCGTAGACCCAAAAACTCCACAAAGGACCCTACGTACAAAGGGAAGGCATCTTTGACCCAAAAAAATAGCAGATGCAAAAGATTATTTTTCAAAAGAAAAGAGGGTTTCTCAATCCCCTCAAAAACTCTATTATTTCGCTCCCTCCAAATGCTCCATATCAAACACAAGGGAGACATTCCCTCTGCAACTAAGAAGCAGCTCGCTCAAATAAGCCAGCATCACCCACAACCAACCAAGGATGGAAAAAAAACAAGATTCCAGTAGTCTCTTGCCACTGCACAATGGATAACAATGGATTAGAAGATGATCAACTGTTTCCATTCCTTCCTTGGACAAACTACAGCGGCTAGCCCACTGGATCTATCTCCTTTGAAGATTGTTGCAAAAAAGCCACTTTTGTCAGACCTCCCCGAAAACTATATCATCTTCCAAGGAAATTGCACCTTCTCCTGCCCATCAACTCTCTAAGTAAAATATCACCGAGAAAATCCCCCGACTGTTAAGGGTCCACACAAGCGTCTCTTCACTACCTGCAGTCAGTTTACACCTACCCAGGATCAGCTATTACTACATCCTTGTGACTAGCCAAACTGTACAGTTGAGGGAACCCCTTCAACACCCTATCCCCAAACCAAAAATCCTCTCAAAACTTCCCCCCTCACTCCCACTTATCAGAAGAGAAAAAAACTTCACCCTCACTCCCAATTATACCTCAAGACGATATAATATAACCACCCCAAGGGCCACTTATGACTTACCTATCCACAAAAAAAAAAATTTACCTATTAAAATCAACCACCCATATTGAATCCCTTTTGCATAATTGACCAAAACTTCACCCTCACTCCCAACTCAACCTCAAGACAACATAAAATCAACCATCCTATATTGAATAACTTTTCATAACCCACCATCAAAAGCCCCTGCCACCTCATTAGAGAACAATGTATCCAAGGACGGATCTAAGCCTAGACATGGCCCCCCCAACAAACCAAAAAAAACATGTAAAATATTTGTCCCATTTCAATCTAGCACACCACAAATTTTTAGCCCAACCTCAATTCTGACCCAACCCAACCATAATATCTTAAAATCCCCCTTAAAATTTTCCCTCCCCCTCTAATTTCGAGAAGAAAAATGTTTCCCTTAACAATCCCCAACCCAAATTTGAAAAAACAATTCCCACGAAAAAATTCTAACCACCCCCCTCCCCAGCCAAAATATTTTTTTGACTCTGCCATTGCATCTAACATGCTCAAACCCATATCTTGTGATCGTAGCCTCCTTCCATATAGATTTTTCCTCCACCCTGAACCTCTATAACCATTTTCCCAACAATGCACTATTAAAGACCTTCAAATTCTTCATTCCCCCCACCCCACCCCCTTGAAATAGAGGTCTTCAGCCTTTTCCTACATCACTAAATGGATCTTCTTCTCATCCCCCGCACCTCCCCAAACAAACTCCCTTTTAAGCTTCCCCAACCTTCTTTCAACTATAGCTGGAACAAGGAATAATGGCGTGAAGTATGTTGGGAGACTAGCTAAAGTACTTTTTATTTTATTTTTTTTTATAAGTAAAAAAAAAAAATATATATATATATATATAAATCATTAAAAGGCGCCAAGGGAGTGCACCCATGTACAAAAAATGTAATTACAAAAGCATACTACACTCCCATGTTCATAGAATACAAAAAGAAGCAAAAGAGTCTATTTCCCTTTCCAATCAGCTAAACCCCTCTGAAATCTCTCCACAATTAGATCCCATACTAAATAGGACCTGGATGAGGCACCTAAGGGCAGACCCAAGTAAGTGGCAAGTAATGACCCAACTTTGCATCCCAAACTCCACATTAGCTGCTCGACATCTCTAACTTCCCCCACCGAAATAATCTCGCTCTTGCTTAACTCAAATCCCTGGAACTGCCGCAAAATGAAAAAGGATACACCGAATAAACCGAAATTGTTATCTTTTGCTTCACGGAAAATAATAGTATCATTCATGAAGAAACGATGAAAAACCTCCATTCTCTTTCCATTCTTATTCAAATTTTTGTTTCATTTAATTACAGAATGCTAGGGTTTTGTTTGATTAGAATTTTGATTTCATTTATTTAATTGTTGTGGCTACAGTATAAACTCTAGAATATGATTTGATGAATCTATGTGTATGTATATGTGTGTGTGTGTGTATAAACCCTAGAATATGATTTGATGAATTTGTGTGTGTTTAGAATATGATCAATCAAATTTTTGTTTGATTTAATTGTAGAATGTTAGGGTCTTCTTTGATTAGGGTTTTGATTTCATTTATTTAATTGTTGTGGGTACAGTATAAACTCTAGAAAATGATTTGATGAATCTCTCTCTCTCTCTCGTTGTGTGTGTGTATATATTGTTTAAGGCTTGATATACATTGTGGGCCCATTCTCTAACAGCTTAAGTTTTTAAAGCAATTGGTGATCTAACATGGTATCAGAGCCTTGGTTGTGAGAGGTCTTGGGTTCAAGTCTCTCTATTTGCATTTATTGCCCATTTGAATTTGCACTCTCTTCTCCTTTGCATTTGTCTGTCATTTCTTTGATCTCTTTGCTTAAGCTTTTAAAGCAATTAGTGATCTAAGATATATATATTAAAACCCTATTCCATTCCTCCTACAACCAATTGAAGGAATGGAATGATCACTCCTATTCCATTCATGAGTCCATTCCATTCATGAACTCATTCCATTACTCTTTTATTCCATTCTTGCGTACCAAACGTGGCCTGAAAGAATAGGCAAGTCATTGTCTATTTTCTTAGATGGAATTCCCTACCAACAAACCTGTCTATCAAAATTAAACTTTGTGTGTGCATTGGGTTGTGGCATTCATATTACTACCCACGCGTGTGTGTGTAGACACACATTAGCAAAATATAGTAATTCTTGAATGAGTCAAACAAAGAGTTTTTGACTTCGTAAATTTGAGTTTGATTACCTTGTCATCCATTGCATCCTTATTTAAAATTGCTTCCATCATGCGCCTCAACATTACCGCAACATATATACATTTTGCACGAAAATTATTTTGACGCACCTAGAGAGAGAAAAAAGGAGTGGGGTGATTTAGTGGTTGGGAGGTGTGGCGAAGAAAATTGAGAAGATCAGTAAGTAATTGAACTTCTAAATTCAAAACAAAACTTACTGGAATGTTAGCAATAAATACGTCACGGAGGATACCGAGAGCCCTGCCTTCCTAATTTTAGTAACAAAATAGTTGGTGTAAATTTATTGTTATGCGTTCCGTGTGTCAAACAGAAAATGAGAACCATTAATGGAAAAAAATGGAAAGAAAAGAAACAAAAAGAAACAGAATATGCAAGGGGAAACCTTTTCAAGCGGAGAACTAAAATATGGTGATTTCTTAACCTGCAACAGCAAGCAATATATATTAAAATTGATGAACAGAAAATGAAGCATACTACAATTTAAAAAAAAAAAAAAACAGGAAGTGACAGCTTGATATAAACATGATCATATTGTTAAGAAATATATAGAACACATCAATACTAATATATACTACTACAAGAAAATTTTACTATTGCCTTCTAGAGAAGAGATGAAGCATCGATGCACTTTAAAAAAGATAATATTTGGATGTAGGTTTTGCCTGCCAGGATTTCTAAGTTGAAATGGCTTAAAGCTAAACGATAAATAGAATCTCAGGACATGTGCAGGGGTAACATAGTCTCTCAACATTGCCAACCAAAATAATTCCATACAATCAAGCCAAACCCTTGATTGAGAAGAAGAAAACACTCAACTTCTAGCTAGAATGCTTGAGAAGAATATCAAAAGAACCATCCCTGACTCTCATTTTAAGTGATATTTATAGCAACCACAATGTAATAATGTGACACTTTGACCATGGCTTGTAAGTTGTAATAAAAGGCTAAGACACATTCCCATGTAACAAACATTAAAAAAGATCAAAAACTGCCGCTCAGAAGTTCGTGTTTGCCACATTTGAGTTCAATATGCTCCTATATCATTCAATTCAGCCATGAAAGAACCAATCCCCAAGTTACAATACCATCAACATTAGATGGACGGTAACCAAGCTCACACTAGGCTCAGCATCCATTGGTTTCTTTCTTGATGAAGACCCACCACTTGACTGAGAGCACTTTCACTGGAACCACATACAATACTAACTTTGCATGCAGAATAATTGGACTAATTTCATGATATACAATACTGATTGTTACAAGAGTTTCTTATAGCACCAAAGATGGGGATCTTCATAAGCTTTAGCAGTGATCAAGCAATGAAACTCGCCTATGAATTTCTCGACTAGAAAATTTATTTGAAATTTTTCCGAAACAACTGATATATTTTCATTAAATACAAATATATATATATATTGATAAGTATATATATATATATATATATAAATATAAAAACTCAACTCAACAAAGCTTTTTTCCCAACTATTTAGGGTCAGTTACATGAATCTTATCTCGTCATTCCACTCTATTTTAGCATTCATGTTCATTAATATGCTAGTTGTCAACTACCCAACGCAACCCTCCTTTATCCGGGACTCAAATTTTGGTCCAAGCTCAAATTTTCTACTTTTCTACTTTGAATCCAACTAAAGAAATAGGAATCGGAAAGGATGGTTGCTCCAACAAAAGGGAAGGGACTTTCAAGTAGGAACTCTGATAACTTTTTTTTATAAGTAGGAAATCTATAATGACAATGGCCAATTCAATTTGCTCAATATTCACCATAAATACATTTCCTTGTACACCCTTCGGTATTTTGCCGATATCTCACTTAAGAAAAATCCAATCAACAAACAGAACCTTTGAGTCATCGGATGTTGACAATAGAAATCACTTTATGTGACAAAGCCATGTGCTTGATTGAGGAGGGATCACTTAATTTCTAGCAAGAAAACGCATAGATGGCTTAATCCAGGAGGAATCTCTCAACTTCTAACAAAAAGAACTAGCAAACAATATATTTATTGATCAAAAACCACATATTTAAAGATATTTAATGAAAAAACAACACAATCATGAGCGACTTTGAACAACACTTGTAAAAAAGGCTAACAAACATTTCTATGGAACAAGCATTAAAATTTAAGAGAATACATATGCAAGACTAGCAACAAATTAAGTAGTCAAAACAGATTTTCTTGTCATCTTTTGATAAAGACTGAACTTACTAAACAGCAATATAATTCCAATGTGCTGTTTAATTAAACAAAAAATGGTGTACTAAAAGATTTTAATATTGAATTAGTAGTCCTGCAGATTCATAAATGCTGAATTCGTAGAACTGAAAATTTAAGGGTAAATTTGTAAGTTCAAATTAAATTATATAATCACCTTTCACTTAGCCCATTCAGTATTCAGTGACAAGTCAGGTACCTCTTAGATAACTCTTAGATAAAATTCAAACCCCTTTATAAGTGAAATTGTCTATTTCATTGATAATTGATGTTGCGTTATCCAATGCACTTAATAGAGAAACAACTGAAAATGTTCAGTTTTAAGCACTTTGTTGGGTTATCAACCAATACTTTCACTAGTTCAAAAGCAGTATTCAAAATATGCTACAAGGACAATCTCATGGTGCCATATGTGATGCGGGAACAAAAAGGAAAACAAGTTTACAGCAATTATATACATCAGTGTAATCATGGATTCTGTTATTTCCTGTTTTTGGTTGGGACAAGTTGAATCTTTCAGAAATTTTATTTTCTGATATAATTTATTTCTGGAGTTGTTATTTTATTCAAACTTTCTAGATTCTAAGACTTCTAATTTGAGTTAAGTTAGAAGTCTTTTCTTCAGTTCAGCCTAACAATAGATTAGAAAGTTTATACTTTGGCATACTAGTGACACCGAAACTCTTCTATTTGTTTGACTTCTAAAACCAGCCCTAGCAGAAAAGGGATCTTTTTTCTCTCCTCTTTCTTTTTTAAAAGAAAAATTTAATCTCTTAACCCAACATTTTTAGCCAGCAATCAGCCTTAGAATCCAAGAAATCCAAACTGCCCCATGTCAGTCTCTATCAGCAGGAAATTTCCTATATTTTTTCCCTACACGCCAGGTGTTCAATCTAACCAGCCCACATGGAGAAAAGTACGTTTCTCTCTCTTTCTCTCTCTTTTCTCCTAATTCTATTTGTAATTTTCTGAATTTTTTCTCCAACGGATCTGCACACTGCCCTTCATTTTCAAAATCTGAAACCACAGTTTATAATCCATTTTCAAATTGCAATGCCAGTCCCTTCAATTCTCTTCACCCACCATTTCTATTGTAGAGCAACCCTGGAATCCAAGAAAACAAGTCCACCAAATGTCTACATATAAGTTCACTTCACTCCTGAATCACATTTCCTCACTTATGTTGGTCCAAGAAATTTAGTTTGTCCGAATGTCAATCAATTATAAATGTTTGGATAAAAATGGGAAAAAAAATATTATAAAATCTACTAAGGAAAATTTATACAACAAAATACCAAGGAAGAATATGAAATCTGATATCAAAAGTAGTTAAGAATAATAACAACAATAATAATTCCTTTAATCTATGAAGAAGAAAACGATAGTGACTTTATCAACAAAACAATACCACAAATAATATCACATATTCACAAGTGCCACTTAATAGACTCTAAAGTTGAAATATTAGTTTGTACAACATCATTTGAAGAAGTATTAACAATTAAATGGCAAGATTATAGCAAATAGAGAACAAAATGAAAAGATACCTACAAGAATCTATAGAGCAAACTATCTAACTTATTGAATGTTACCGAAACATAAACTGAAAGGAACCCACTATCTATATTGACTGTATCAACAAAACAATACGGCACATAATATCACATTCACAAGTGCCACTTTAATAGACTCTAAGGCCTAGTCTAATGTGACGTGCAATTTGATCAAAATTCTGAAATTTACAGATTTGGAATGAGAAACTGTCATCCCATTTCATCCAATTGGGATGCCCAACCCGATGGATCATTCCTTTTGCCAGAATATGAAATAGGGTGGGACATCAATTTGGAAGAGATGGAGGCAGGAGTTCATTTTGGCCATGGTCTCAATGAGTCCATAGGAAGTGATCCGATTTTTTTATCAGTTCTGGGTAGAGAGCAAAGATCTTGAGCAACCGATCTCGCAGAAAACTCAAAAGATTAATCATTTCCCCCATAACAAAGTTCTCTTCCAGGACTTTCAACCAATCTATACGACCCTCCTTTTTTGATAGGTAAAAGTAATATATTGCATTAATAGGCACCAACTACTAGACTCCCATATTCATGCTATGTAAAAAAGATACAAATGAATCTAACGACGTTGATCAACCTCTCGAAATCCAAAAATAAAGGGTGCTCAACACCATAGACTTCACAACCCATATAGGGCGTCTCAACCCCTTCAAAAACGTTATTGTTCCTTTCCTTCCAAAGAATCCACCAAATACAAAATGGAGTCATGCGCCAAATCTTTCCCAATCTTCTACTGAAGGATTTTCCCCTCCGCGATTCAAGCACATCCAAAGTGGATCACGGCATCACCCAAAAAATTCGAGGCAATCCCAATAAGAGAGACCACATAGACCAAGTGAAATGGCAATGAATGAGAAGATGGTTATCCATCTCTTCATTACATTTACACAAGCAAAATCATTCAGCACAGTTTGACCTCTCCTCCTAAGATTTCCAAAGTCAATATTTTCCACCAAGCTGTTTGTCCAAGCAAAGAAAGCCACCTTTAAAGGAGCTTTTGATTCCATACCACTTTCCACGGAAAACATTGTCCTCTGGTACTAATAAGAGCTTAATAAAAGGATTTGATTGAGAAGCCTCCCTTCTTGTGAGTCTAAACAATGGAATCCTCTTCAAGAGAGGAAAAAGAATGCCTATACAAAAAATTATAGAACTCCAAAATTTCTTTCACCTCCCAATTGTGTAACTGTCTACTAAAACAAACATCCCATACTGTAGGATCTCCCTCTCTTCTAACATAGTCACTAGTCAGCCATCCAGTCATTCTTGTTAGAAGCAATCCTAAAAAGCCTTTGAAAAGCCAAGAAAAGAGGGCCCCAATCACTCCAGGAATCATACCAAAATCGGGTTCTAGCCCCATTACCAACTCTCCACTTATATGTTTGGAAAATCTGTCCCATCCTTTTATAATACTCTTCCAAATGCTTGCACCGTGCAACATAGTGGTCTCCTTGGAGCACCACTCACCCGCTTCGAGACCATACTTCTTCCGCACCACTCTCCTCCATGAACTGGAGGTCTCTTTTCCTAAACTTCAATAACCATTTCCCCAACAAAACTTCCTTAAATTGGCAAAGTCTTCTAACCGCCAATCCTCCTTTGACCGGGCCGCAAACCCTTTCGCAATCAACTAGATAATATCATCCATCCCCTATACCTCCCAATAAGAAGTCCCTTTGAAGTTTTTCGAGTCTCTTTGCAATTGAAACTGAAATAGAAAGACTGGATAAAGTGCTCTTTAAAAGGGTAAGACTTTGAGAAGTATTGCTTCTTCCACTCCGCCAATCTTCTTTCAAATCTCTCCACTACCACTTCCCAAATGCTTGATTTCCTTCCTGAAGCACCCAAAGCAAGTCCCAAGTACAAATTAGGCAAAGCTCCAACCCTACATCCCAATATAGCAGCAAGTCCGTCTTTTTTCAACCACTTCACCAATCTCCACTGGCTCACTTTTTCCCATATTCATTTTCAGACCTGATATTGCCTGAAAACATACTAAAATGCATCTCAAAAATTTCAATTGTTCCTGGGACGCATCACAACAAACTATAGTGTTATCTACATAGATGAGATGAGATACAAGAATCGGATTTCTATCCCATGCTCCCACCACAAACCTCGAAGCATTCCCTTATTTATTGGCCTAGACATCAACCCACTAAAAGAATCCATCACCATAATGAAAAGATATGGCAATAAAGGATCTCCCTGTCTTAGGCCTCGAGAGCTACTTAAGAAACCCTCAACAGATCCTTAATCAGAATGGAGGATTCCACGATGGAGATGCACCACTTCATCCATTTCCTCCAAGTGTCACCAAAGCCCAACCTCTCCATCATATACAGAAGAAAGTCCCAGTTGACATGATTATAGGCTTTATGAATATCCAGCTTGCAAATTAGCCTTTTGATTCCACTCCTCAAACAAGCATCGATCGAGACATTCATTGGCAACAAGGATTGCATCCAAAATCTATCTTCCCCCAACAAATGCATTATGTGCTTCAAAAATAATGTTATTTATCACCTTCTTCAATCTAATTGACAAAGTTTTCGCAATTAGTTTATACAAGCCCCCAATTAAGCTGATATAACAGAAATCCTATAAATCCGAAGCTCCCCCCTTAGGAATTAGCACCAAAAAGGTGGCATTTATACTCTTCTCAAAAGCTCGTGGCTATGGTATGAAACTCCCTAAAAAACCCAAACACATCTGACTTGATTACTGCCCAACAGTGTTGGAAGAATGCCATTTTCAATCCATCCGCGCCAGGAGCCTTATCCCCATTGCAACTGTTTAAAGCCGCCAAGACCTCCTTAAAAATCTCCCAACAACCCTGTAGAGAAACTTTTGCTAAAACTCAAGCAGTGTCTTGAAAGCTCACTTTGGATTTGAAAACATTTATTTGTCTCATTGCTGGTCATTTCATATCCATAGAACTAAATTTAGAATTTTTTTATAGGTAAATTCATAATTGTTAGTAACTTACGATACATTTCGATATGGACATAAAATGATACGTATCTTATAATTGTGTCTTTTTGCACCGTATCTTACGATACATAAAATATATCGTAAGATATATTTCGATATGCACGATGCATGCTATACAAGTAATCAATCTAAACAACATCATTTCGACCTCTTTTCTATTTGTTTTGTTATATATATGGAAACATTTTTTGTTTTATTTGGCTTTATATTGCCTCTTTGTAATGCTTAAAAATCTTTCCTCAAACAAGAAAAAGGAAAGTAAATATTTTGAGAAGATGAGGATGAGAAGCGAGCTTATACAAGATGTTAAAGAAGAAAAAGGAAACGAAAAAAATGTTGGCATCTAATAATGATGAAAGATAATGTCGACGCCATTGAAATTGGATATTAAGATGAAAATAAGATAGATTATAAAAATGAATAATTTTGGATTTTGTTTTTAAATTTTGATATTAATGAACAATGTTGGAAACCTGGATTATTAAATTTTAGTTTGAAATTCGTAATATTTATAAATGTTAATACTTGTATTGTATGGAATTTAAGTTAATTTTTTTTTATAAGTGAGTTAAAATATTATTTTTATCATTTTATACACTGTATATAGAACACAATATAATATATTTGAAAAATGAGACATTATGCTTGAGACATTATTTCTAGTATTGTAAGGACTATACATAGTCTACAATACAATTAAAGAATATTTAGAAGACATTGTTTTTTGTATTGTATAGATCATAGATTATGGAATTTAATTGAAATTTTTGTTATGATAAATGAATTGAAATGTTACTTTTATCATTTTCAACCATGTGTACATATAGTTATATGTGTGTGTGTGTATATATATATATATATATAAAAAAAAATTACACGTACCTACGATACATGATACAATACGCAATATGCATTTTTTAGAAATCGATACGCCCTCCGATACACGTTTTGATAACTATGGGTAAATCACACACACACACTTTTCCCCCTTAAGGGGACTTGAACCCTCAACCTCCCATATAGGAGGTGGAGGTGGTACCAACCAAGCTAGAGATTGTTGGTGAACTAAATTCAGGATTAAGCATAGTATGAACAAGATTCATCGCTAAAGTTGAAATATTAGTTTCTATAACATCATTTGAAGAAGTATGCCAAAGAGAGAAGAAAATGAAATGACCTATAAGAGTCCATAGAGAAAACTACCTAACTTATTGATTTGCCTAAATTAAAGAAAATAGTTAATAGATTATAATCTTGAAATTCCAAAAAACTAAATTAATCTCGAGCTAACTAGACGTAATACCAAAAAAGAGACGAGGGCGGGCCATGGCGAAATTGTGATGTTGTTCCATTGCAACCTAAAGTCGTGGATTCAAATAGCGGAAACAGTCTTTTTGCTCACGGGGGGTAAGGTTACATACATTTAACCCTCCCCAGAGCTCGCATTAGCAAGAGCCTCGTGCACAGGACCTACCCTTTACCGTAAGAGACCACAGGCCTAACTAAGAAGAAAATGGAAAAAATACCTACAAGAGTCAATAGAGCAAACTAAATTGGTGATTTGCTTAAATTATAAAAATATTTAATAGATTATAATATTGGATTTCCAAAAACTCAAATTAATCTCAAGCTATTTGGAGGTAATAGTAAAAGAGAGACCTCGAGTCTAAGGGTTAGGTGATAATGTAGAATCACACTCCTAGAGTAAATGTATCCCCTCGAATAAGAGACTACAACCACCAAAGTTGAAAATGGCTCAATAGTTGTGTTGTCTCTATTAGCAAGCTAGAGCCACTAACTGTGAAACCGGACTAACAATTTCCTTTTTTAAGACAGATAGCATACAAAAAAAACAAATGGAGAGAAACACAACTAAAAACACAAAGAACGTCAAAGAAGGGGAAAAAAGTATCAAGCTAAATGTATGACATTTTTTAGATACATTTAATCTGTCTTTCCAACTATTATCCAAACTTCTAATAGTAGACACAACGACCAGGCTAAATCTAAATGTCCTATTACACAGTTGAAAAGTTATTCTGGTCACTAGAAAAATCAGGTTTGTAAAACATGGTATCAAGACAGATTTTATGCCTTATGCCTGCTAGGCTAGCCTTCCTAGTAAGTGGCACTCAAGTAGAAACTCAAAATGTAGAATTTTTGCATTCTCTCAATACAATAATAATATGCTTATATTAGGTTACAAAAATTGCTCAATAGGCAAAACATTTGGAACTATATGCCAACATTTCAGATATCTAAAACGGGAATCAAAAATAATCTCTATGCATCACATAAACATTTACTTCCACAGATGATCTGAACATAGACACAAATTCATTGTCATTTCATGATAAATCAACTAAGATGAGGTAGTCAGTTCGCATAACAGAAAAGGAAACAAGTCAGAAACATAGCCACCACAGAGTGAAATAAAACAATTAATCAGCTAGTTGAGAACCATAAGATTAAAGCTTCCATGAGAAATTAAATCATTGAACTACAATGAAAAGCACCCAAAAAAAAAAATATATGAGAACCAAAAAGGTGAGTCACCAATTTGATGGGAATATGGTTCTTGTATGACAGGTCCATATAATGCAAGAGGATTTCCCCCCAATAGAAAATTGAACACTAGAAATAGTATGATGTATTCTAACATGTTAATCAAAGCACTACCGTCTATGAGTAAGATTTCAAAATCATGAAATTATTTTCCAGTTAGCAATAGTAGCCAACCTTCTTCTCAAGGAACTCCAGGGCTTGGTGTTGTGTATATACATTTTGGCTTGCACATTCCTGAAATTAGAACAACATAGTAAAGAGATTAGAATAGTACCAAAAAATGGTGGGAAAATGAATCATAAAACAAAAAGTATGCAGAGAGAAAAATTTTGGTGGGCCCATATTGTAAAAAAATGAAATGAGAAACAAATAAAGATAGATGATACAAAGAAAGTCCAATGTTACCTGGAATGTGGATCGTTAGGGTACGTGAAACGGAAATGGGAATGGGAACGTAGGCCATCACTTGTTATAGAACGTGGTACATTACAAGTAGACTTCTATGGAGCGCTTTGTTGGAACGAAATACACTTATTTGGAATGTGATATGTTTTTTTATTGTATTTGTAACAATATCCGTATGAATATATATACATCAGAAAAGTTTCAATGAATCCAAGCTATTATAAAATAAAATTCCAATGATGTGTGTATGTATTTTCTTGTATGATGTATGATTTTCTTAGGGACTTCCGATATTTTAGATCGGAACGCTAAATCTTGCATTCCAAATCGCTAATGATCCATGTTTTGGATCATGCAATCCCAATTCGCAATTCACTAGGGAGGGAGCAAATTGCGGTAACTATGAAACAAACAAACAAGAAGACGAAAGTATAAGCTAGTTATTGGGAGTATGAATAAGCTTCATGCATTATTGGGAGTATGTATAAGCTTTTGGCGAAGCTTCTTTCCTTGAGATTAAGGGAGGTGATCGGTGATTTTATCTCCCCTAGTCATAATGGTTTTGTAGGGAGGATGATAGATTTCGGATGCTTCTTTGATAGCAAATGAATGTGTGGATTTGAGAAGAAAGAGAAAGGGGAAGGGATTGGTGTGCAAATTGAATACAGAGAGAGCTCATGATCAACTTCCTTCTTTTCTTGTTGAGGAAGATGTGGTTTGGGGCAAAGTAGCAAGGATGGATTCAAGCATGTGTGTCCTCAGTTTCTCTTTCTGTTTTGGTGAACGGGTCATCAGCAAGCTTCTTTTGTACTTCTCGTGGACTTCAGCAGGGGGATCCTCTCTCGTCATTCTTGTTTGTGATTGTGATGGAGGGTTTTTAGCAGGATGTTAGACAAGGCAATTGCTGAGGGGGTCTCATTCGGGGTTTTGCCATTCAAGATGGTAGAGGACGAGAATTGGAGATTTCCCACTTGCTTTTTTGCCAATACAACTATCATTTTCTTTGAAGTCAAGGAGGTGCAGCTCAGAGTTTTTTTATGTATTTCGGTTTGTTTTGAGGTTGTTTCAAGATTGAAAGTAAACATGAGTAGAGTGAGATTATCCCAAAGGACAATGTGGGGGAGATTGACAACATGGCTTGGAGCTTGGGGCTTGGGGCTTGGGGTGTGGGTGGGGAGATTTCCTCCTATGTACTTAGGGTTACCTTTGGGTGCTCCCTCAAAATCTGTGTGCGACTCAGTGGTGGAGCAATCCAGCAGAGATTGGTAGGATCAAAGCGGCAGTATCTATCCAAGTGGGGGAAGATGACTCATCAAAAGCACATTAGCTAACCTTCCAATTTACGGCATGTCCTCTTTTTTCTATGTCGACGTCGGTGGAGAGGAAGCCGGAGAATTTAATGAGGTGGGAAAAAAGTGAAATACGTGGTAAACAGCAACACTTCTATACACTTCAAACCATCTTCAGCATTTCCTTAATGGGAGGAACATTTCTCGGATATATCACATACTTGCCTTCAAGAACAGTTGCTTGATCATGCTCTGATTCTCTTCAATATTGGAAGACTCCGAAAAGTAAATGGGCCTTTCAAATTTGAGAATGTGTGGCTCAAAGAAGAGGGATAATTCGAATATAGCACAGGGGTGGTGGCAGAGATATGGTCTTCCAGGATTTATTTTAGCAAAGAAGCTTAGACTGCTTAAAGAATATCTTAAGGGGTCGAATAAAGCAGTGTTTGGAAACTAGGAAGTTAGGATATGAAGGATATCAAAGAGTTAGATGCAAAGAAGCAATTGTAGGAAAGGACTATGACGAAAGGAATTGGGAAGATTGGTAATCTCGGAAGAGATTAATTGAAGGCAGAAATCCAAGATGCTGTGGCTGAAGGA
Source organism: Nyssa sinensis (assembly GCA_008638375.1). NCBI lineage: Eukaryota > Viridiplantae > Streptophyta > Magnoliopsida > Cornales > Nyssaceae > Nyssa > Nyssa sinensis. The sequence continues at coordinate 15,721,776 of CM018049.1, read as the reverse complement.
GGAAGACAAGCTTTTTCAAGGCACAGAAATGCACATCAGAGGTGTAATCATATTTATAGCATTGTCATAAATTATGGAAATGTGATTATAATTATATTGGCAGCATTGTCATAGATTATGGCTCACCAAAGAGAATAAGCAACACTCAAAGCACTCAATAATATGTATTCAATAGTCAATGACAAGAAAAGAAAAACTAATTCCAACAGTAATAACACTCAAGTATTTATAGGGTTTTTCAAAACACATAAGCAAAGTAAAAGCCTAAAAGAATAGGCAAAGTAAATACAAACTCAATAATTACGGCAACATCTAAAATTATGCAAAATAAATAAACCCCAAAAATAAAATATATTCCCAAATTGATTATTTCCTAGTTTTCTTACACCTAAGCTAGTGGTAGAAGTGGAACTCTATCCTAGGTCTATCACGAGGAGTCTCCTACATGGGTAATAAAGCATTCCCATTTGAGCAACATATTCTTTTGGCTCACAAGAGGATCAGCCATGTTTATAGATTTTTTTTCAAATTTTTGGGCAATATGAAGATTTAGTTTGGAGGATTTTTGGTAGTCATATGGATTTTTTTTGTATAGTCATATTTTTTGTAATGGGTGCACCCCTTTACTGCCTTTTAATGAATTCTTTTACTTATCAAAAAATTATATATATATTGATAAGCCTATACAAAAAAGAGGCTCACAAAATCTAGAGCCTCATACTATCCAAAAAATTTACAAAATTATATACATAAGAGGGGCATAATTCTATAATCCAAAAGTATAAATTCATCAAAAAATGGTCCTTAACCCTTCATAAATCCATAGTCTTGCCTTCAAAGACGGGATGATTTCGCTCCCTCCAAAGACACCAAAACAAACAAAATAGGAACAATCCTCCTTAACTTCCTACCATAACCCTTACCTCCTGCCCCCACCCAACTTCTCAAAAAATCCATCAACAGACAATGCATCACCCAACAACACCCAAACAAAGAAAACAAAAGATCCTATATTTCCTTCACAAAAGAAAATGAAGGAATAGGTGGTTAATTGACTCAAAATTTTCAGGCACAGGCTACACCTTCCCACTAGGTGAAATTCCCTTCTTTGCATATGGGTGCACTCCCTTAGTGCCCTCTAATGAATTCTTTACTTATCAAAAAATACTTTATATATATATATATATATATATACACACACATACATATATATATTTATATTGATAAGTGTATTGAATTAATGTTGCCCAAGGAGAGCGAACCCATTACAAAAAGGGCTGATGGGCCGGATATGATTGTTTGGTTGAAGGATAGCATGTGTACAACGAAGAGAGGGGGGAGGGGGGGGGGGGGGATTAATGTCGTTCGAAGAATTAGGGTGGCTTGAGAGGAATTGCAATGGATGTGTGGAGTCTTATACGATCTCACCAAGCTCAATCGGTGGCAGAATTTCTCCAAAACTCTCCATGGTAGGGTCCAAGGATTGTGGATAGAGCGTCAATCGAATGCAGCTAGTGAATTTGTGAAGATGGAAAAGAAGTCAGCGGGTAATGATGGAGCATTTTTATTCCAGAGTTGGATAAGGGGGGAGGATAAATATATATATATATATAGGTAAGGGTTTGGAGAAGAAGGGAGGCAGTCTTCACAAGAAAGCAAACACGAAATTTGACGAGTTTGGTTAGGAAGAGGGACGAGGTTATCTAATAGAAAGGACCAAAGACTAATGCTTTGTTTGAATTGAGAGATTTGGAGAGAATAGAAAATATTGGGATTGAGAGATAAACAAATATCTTGTTTGGATGTTTAAGTAGGAGAGAAAAGAAGAGATTTTGAGAGAAATATGGAGCACTTCTCCAATCTCCCTAAAAGTGGAGAGATTTGGAGAGAAAAGAAACCTTTTTAATGAATTTTTTAAAATACCAAATATACCCTTAAATGTTTGTGTTAAACATTAGGTTTTTTATAACAAAATAGATTTAATTGTCAAATAATTTATACACTTTCCTTTCCTTTCTGTCTCACTAACTATTCAAACAAGAAATAGTTATTTTCTTCTGATTTCTTTCCTAAATATTCAAACAAGTTGAAAAACTAACACGTTCTTTTCTTTTCTTCTCTTCTCTCTTCCATTTTAAGTTATCCTTTCTTTTCTTGTCTTCTCTCCAAAACTTCCAAACAAAGGCTAAGGCATGATGAAAGAACCTAGGAGACATGTGCAAGACTCTCAAGGACCTGGTGACAGCCTCAGCTAAATATCCTATCTCTAAATTAGATTATACTCCAGGATGAAGACCCCTTGTATAGGTGTATTAGCAAGCGAGCCAAGGAATAGATTCAGACTGCCACATGGCATACAGTCCCATCTTATAGACTTGTCTAGGCACAAACCGCAACAAAGAGTTATTACCGCAGTATGATATCCACAGTACAAGTTGTCTATGACTCTAAGTCACACCATGACTTACTATCAGCCTAAGCCATCAAAACAATAGAACCCAAATTCCTATAGGTTGATATAATGTAGTACACTGCTGCCTGGGAATAATCTCAGGGATCATGGTGGGATGCATTATACCACACCATAATCATGAGGGATCATACATACCGCACACTCGTACATAACCACCGGGAGCACCACATAATATATCCATATACATAACAGCAGGTTGGACTATCATTATGACATCACAGTCACAAGACTGTATTGTAGCATTCAGGTAGCATTATAGCTGCCTAGGTCACAATGCACAACAGATCATGGGTACGTCACCACTATGAGAATCGCAACGCACCTTGGAGGGTACATCGTAACAGTGGATGAACCAGAGAGGCTCCCTAAACCCTGCCTTAGCAAAGGTATTTCTCTAGGAGAATCTTCCTTTGATTTATGACTTCAGGAAGGACCATCGTAGTCATGCACATCATTGCAGGAATCATAATGCATTACTGTGATCCACACGTAGTCACTGTATCATGACACATTACATTTCCTGTGCTTGAAATGTGTTTCCAGTGGAATTATACTTCAATAATTGCTAATAATGGAAATTACAAACCTATCCGGCTATCCCTAATTCACAGCATCAATCTTGACATTCCACAACCAAACCCTAAAGGAATGTGATAAGGAATTATAACAAGTTTTTTTTTTGATTGGTAAGAGATGATGGTATTCAAAAAATCCCTAGAAGGGTAAGGAAACAAGCCCAAGTAGGGCAATCAATCTTCCATCAGACTCTGCAGATAACTCTGATAACGACATTCTTTACAGATTTGTAATCTTAGACCACACGGGATACCTCAATAGATGGCAAAAGTAGTGCACCATATCGAGGATCTCTTCCAACCATTTGCACAACCTCTTGATCGCTCTCCATACCCATAGCCTTCATGACCGCCATAATGGGAACCTATAAGAGAAAAATTAAATTATATTCCATTCTGCTGAGAAACAATAATGGGAAACAAGGCAGAAAGGAAATCTAAAAAGAAAAAGGAAAAGTACTATGACATGATGACCTTGGGAGTAAATTGATTTAGATATAGATATATCTTCTCTTTCTCCATTCTTATAACTGTTTTACTTTTTGTTGCCTCCGTGCTGCTCATGACAGACGCTTGTATACTGAAAATAAAAAAGAAACATTAAATAAAAAGAAACAACATAAAGGAGCCATTAACACTATAAAGTCAGTTTTAAAGGGTTTATTTTTCTACTTATCAAATAAAAAAAGGGTTTATTTTTCTCTTTTTTTGTATTCTCTTTTTCATTGTTCACCGTATAGAGAGAGAGGAGTGGCAAGCCTATCTTCTGCTTTGTTGACCAGCTTATCAGAAAAAACTTAGCCCAAAAATTTTGCACATGTGCAACGAATTACAAAGTTATTTTCCTTTCGTCTTTTTCTTTCGTTGCTGATAATTATCTAGAAAAAATTATTGTTATACTCCCAAATGTATTTGTAGGATCTATGTCCAACAAATATGTTCCAAATTTTTCAAATTTTTGTTGAATTAATTTATTATTATACATAATTATGACATCGGGGTTTGATGTTTGATTCCGATTGACCCGACAGTTGAACCGATGGTCCCGTGACCCAGTCATTTTCCCGGTCTGGATTTAAAAACACTGATTGTAGGATGGTAAGAGGGATAGACAAGATATATACCTAACCTTTGGCATTATTTTCACAAAAAGGGTTCTCTCAAACTTGAATATACATTCTCATTCTTGGCAACCCAAGCATTTTACAGTCACACCAAGAAAATTGATCGTTGTCCTCTTCCACAATATAGAGTTTAGTATATCACCAAAAGTTAAACTTCGATAAAGTACTTGCGTCTTGAATGTCTAATATTTGCACATCTTAACCATGCAGAGGTGTGTAAGAGTCCATTTGCGCCCCCACCCAAACCATGCTTTTGGTCCATGAGAAAGTGTGAAACTAGCTTTTGACGTGTTTGGTTGCATTTTTCAAAAGCTAGTTTCACACTTCCCCATGCACCAAAACCATGGTTTGGAGAAGCTAAAAAAATGAGCTTCGAAAAATCCGTTTGGCTTTTACAACTTTTACCCCTAAAGCCACCATTTAAACATTGCTCAATATATACCTATGAAGTACAGATACTCTATTTTGGATCACGTATCAATGTCGGACACGTGTCGGACACACTCCAAACATGTTAAAAAATAGTGTCCCATTTTTTTTATTTTTTTGAAAGTCAGACACGTGTTGAACACGTCTCGGACACATTTTGGCATAGTGTGTAAATTTTTTAAAAACATACGGGGTTATATATGTTATTTTAAAAAACATGGGGGGATTATAATTTTCATTAATACTCTTGCTTTCTCTTAAGTATGCCCCTTATCTGCACACAATCAAAGCAAGGAAGAAGAAAAAAACAGATACAGGTCTACGTGAGAGTGAGAGTGAGCCCAAGGTCTGTAATATCCTAGATCTTATTACTTTCATCATACTCTATTACTATATGTGAATCCTCTTCAAAGAATGATAAAGTGTAGAATAGAGTATGCCTTAGGCATGATTATGTTATTCAAAGTGATGAGTTACCTAGTATGGACAATGAGGCAATAATTAAAATCCTAATAGGAGAAATTAGGAACAAAACAATATTTCTAGTAGGCTTTTAAAATAATTCTTGAGCTAAAACATAATTAATTAGGTTAATCCTTGTTTTAAGGTTAAGCATAATTCGAGCATACTTAACTAACTTAACCTAGTTTGTGATAAGTTATTGGAAGATTCTTAAAATTGTTATATCTAAACTAATTATGTTTAATTAGTAACCCTAATACACGATCAATGAATCAAGTTAATCCTAATTGGGTTAATTAAGGTGTTTAAGTGAGGTAGCCTTTTACTAATCCTAAGTTATAACCTAAACCTTATAATTATCCAAATTAATTTTAATTAGACAAAGGTAAGAAAGACAATTGTTCACATGTGCATAGGGAACCTACAATTTGGAATATCTAGCTCATCATTGTTGACTATTCTTGAGGAGTTTGTATAGTGATTTGTCTATATATGTATATGTATATATATATGTACGTATGTATGAATTATACATATGATATACACACACACACACACACACACACACATAAAAGGGACAAAAATCAGATTAGTAAGAGAGAGCTAATAAGAGCAAGACACTTCAAATATGTGAGAATTCACAAGGTGACACCTAGCCCACGTATAGATACATGTTTGTATCTATTATGTCTTACAAAATAAAGTGTAGAGACAAGGCAAGAAGCTCTCTAAATTGTGTTGGACAAAACAATAGAACAGGGAAGAAAGTAGAGAAAACAAGAGAACAAGAAGGAGAAAGAAAGAAAGTCAAGGAGAACTAACCTAGATGTTGAATTCTTGAATGACTAAGGTATGAATTTTGGATCCTAATCTCTTATTCTTCCATTTAATCAGAAAAGAAACATTTAAAAATGACTAAGAACTCAAATTCAAATAAGAATTGAATGAAATCCTAAACTAATCTTGAAGTCCTAACAGGTTTTGCATGGAATAGTAATTACATGGATAAAAGAATAACATATATGATGTAGAAGAATGCATCATGATTAATTAGTGTTGATTAAACTAATTGCTTAATGATTAATAGTGTTAAAACAATCCTAACAATACCTAGATTATACTTTGCATGATTAGATTATCAAAAGAACTCTAAATGTGAGAAATTGTAAGGACAAATGCTGCTGGAAATTAAAGAAAAACACCTTAATTAAAATTAAATGATTAGTCTAAATAATGATTCATAATGCTAGATTAGTGTTGAAACAACCAACACTTGGAAGTTAAAAATGAAGGCTTATAAACAGAATAAATGGGGATGGTGCAACTGTTGTCCCAATTGTTTAAAAGCCTTATATTTGATATAAATGAATTCTACCAAGAGCCAAAGGAGGCTCCAATAGAATTAGAATACAAGGGATTTTATCAGAATCCCAGATTGTGTTGTTTGAACTATAATGGGATAAGCGCAATTAAATAATGTTATATTGCACTCAAATATGGTCCTAATATGAAATATATGCATTTAGGATTCCTTAGGAGAGAAAGAAAATCAAGGAGTGCTGTAAGAGCACAAGGTGAGTAATCCGTTTCCCTAATATGGTGAATCGAATGCAATATTGTGAAATATACTATTCTGTGTTTCAGTATGTTTGATAAATAGATTTGCAAATCCATGGATAATTACGTGATTTAGAATGTGTTTCTTTAGATGTCATTACACGAGCCCCTTTTGTTATGTTCTTACCGAGGGACCAAGAGTCGGTAGGCCCATAAGTAGGCCAAAGATCTCTTCAGTGTCACTATAAGTGACTGTCATTATATATGACATTCCGTTCAGAATCCAAGTCGACGCGGGTTCTTCCATTCCGAGCGTTGTAATGGACATGCTAAATGATATTTGATATGTGTTATGAGCTTTATTGGGCTACTTATTGCTAGTCAAATGTTTAAATAGCAATTCCGTTTTTGAAAATGTATTTGAAATGTTTCAAGTAATACTTAATATCCATGATTTTATTTAAAGTTATTTTTGCTATACAAACTCATGACAGGACATTGGTATTATTCATTGAGTTTTTTTAACTCACCCCATTTCTCAACCAATTTTTCAGGTAATGAAGCTTAAGATGGACAATGAACTTAAGGAAGAAGATTTTGTGAAATTATATAGCGAGACTTGTAACAATCTCTTTTGAGCCTATGTAGGTGTGTATATGTGTGTGTGTGTATATATATATATATATATATATATATATACACGATGGCCATTTTGTATGTTGGCCAGTTGTAGATGTAAATAACTTGTAATAAATTTTGCAACTGTGAGTTTGATATTAAACTTAGATTTTGCCTCTTATCGAATGTGGTTGGTATGAGTTTGATGTGAACCTGGCAAGTTAAAAATGTTAACCTTCCGCTATATTAATAACTTCCCTCTTCTTTTCTTCTCTGTTCACTGCACTGTCCCAAAACCATTGTCCAGGCTTTTTTTTTATTTTCTTCTCCTCCTCTTCTTTTCTTCTCCTCCTCCTCTTCTTCCCTCTATTCAACAAAATCCTCTCTATTCTAGTCCCGAAATTTCTTATTCCCTATTTTTTTTACAGCAAGGGGAAAATTGCAAAGAACAATAATATATGCCTTCTATTTTTTTAATTACAGAAAAAGGGAAAAATTAAGCTAAGCTAAAACTATGAGACTCAGTGCTCCCACTTCCCCAATTTTTCTTTATTGATTTATTATTTGCAAAAGAAAACAATAATGTTAATTGGTGGGTATTATTGGAAATAATTGTTGTTTGTTGATTTATTAGGCATTTTTTAATGTAATCAATACTTATCCTAAAGAATATCTTAGAAAAATATTGTGGTGATTTGTGAATTTTTATGCCAATTTGATTGAAATATGTTAGGTTTTAATTTTATGATCATATAAAAAAAATCAACTGTGTCCCAACGTATCGTATCCTTCTTCTTTAAAAATGACGTGTCTGTGTCGTATCCGTGTCCCGTGTCTATGCTTCTTAGATATATACAATATAAAGGGTACAAAAGAAAATTAATAGTTAGAATCACTTCAACATAATTTTATCCAAACACCCAAATAACAAATTGATTATATTCTTTAAAATCCATTCCCCAACAATCGATTCTTTAGAATCTATTCTCCAAAATCTGAAGGCTCCCCAAAACGAGCTCTAAGGCCTCTTACTTTTGACCTAGAATTACAATTTCTCCAGGAAAAATTGCTTCCCATAGTGAAGCAAGACCAAACAACATAAAAAAAAAAAAAAAAAAAAAAACAAATAATTGATGGTGTAACTAGGACATCTTGAGAGGGCTTTGATCAATGCTGGCAATCAGACAAATGCTAGCCCAGATATACCACCATGGAAAAAAAAAATTATATTTTATTCATGGACAAAAAGAAAAGGAACTTGTTTATAGACGTGTGACAGGAGTCAATACTTTGAGCTTTACTATTTACTTGTTCATCAAACTAGCTTTTATGATGTATTTTTAAATTATCATATAATTTCATTTTTTTTTCCTAGCAAGATTTTCTATTCAATTTGAAACAATTACATGCACCAGATAATTTGGCCAACTTAGGCACTCAACCCAAGTAACCTGGGAATTCCAACAGTAACCAAATGAAAATTTTTAGAGAGGGGAAGGAAGAGAGAGTAAAAAGAAAAGAAGAAATTGCAGAGAAGGAAATAAATGAACGAAATCATATATTGAAAACTACTCACCACCCCTTTTTATCAGTATCAATAATTATTCTGTTCTTTGAAAGTTGTTCTTGTATCAAAATCACCTGAAAGAAAGCAGAATCATAAATGCGCTTATAACAAGGAACTATGAAGACGTACAGGAAAAGCATTAAAACTAAATGAGAGCAAAAGAAATATGATCAGAATTAAATGCACAAAAGTGGGATTTGAGAAGTTCATCAAAAAAGTTAGAAAAGCAAATAACGAAAAGAACAGGATGCCTAAGAGTTTAAGCAAGACAATATTTTACTGTAATTAACATGACATGAAAAGTTAATTCAAATAAGCAAATAAATGAGTGCATTCAGGCCTTTTCCCCCTTCTTTCTTTTCTTTTAATAAAGTTTGTTTATCCATCACCAGGGGAAAAAAAAATCAATAAACAAAAATGTAAGGCATTTGGGTATCACGAAAATAGTCCTATGATCCTTTTAAAAAAAAATTAACATTAAGAAACAGATTGAAGATGTGATATCTAATTAGTCCCCTTCAAAATTGTATTATGCTCACAAGAGGGTGAAGACATGTCATCCTATGGTTGGCATTAAATAGATCAAGTGAATCATAATTAGCCTGAGAGGATGGAATTGACTTGACCATCTAACTTGCATCCTCCCCCTCCCCCTCCCCCTCCCCCTCCCCATAACAATTCTTTTACTCTTTCCCATGCACGGCATAGATTAATACGGTGTTATACAGTGAATCAAACCAGGCCAACTTTTCCTTGTGTCTCAAACATGGCAACTAATAAGCAAAAAAGATCAGGAAAGTATACAGACTTTCCAATATCTAGATATGCTCCTTCCCTAATATTAAAAAGAGCAACAACATGATAGTTAGAATTTCACCTTCTCAGTTCCTTTGATAACAAAATATCCTCCTGGATCAAGTGGGCACTCACCTAAAGCCAAGGGCATAACCCAAACAAGTATATTATAATTTCTCTTAGACCGCAAAGAAGTTGCAAAAGATATATAACATATGAACTGTAAGAATACAAACCAAGCCTTGCAAGTTCAGCTTCATCCTTTCCATATAATGCACAACAGCAACTCCTTAACATGATAGGCATTCTTCCAATAATAACATTGTTCTGCAAAAGCAAACTTAACATCATATACACATAGATGTATCTTCCAACAAGAACGGATTGCAGAAATTGGAATATACCTTTGCCACAAGGGTTTTTTGAACATGACTTCCAGTAATGTACTCTATGTTGACATATATTGGAGCAGCATACCTAAAATCAACAGCATATCATAAGAGGGGGGGGAATCAGAGATTGATGTTGGTTAAATGATTTCAATGTTGAATATTGTCACAAGATCCACAATGAACCCTTTGGCTCTTGAATACATACATAGAACAATATTAAGTTGTGCAGGCACATACAGATTTCACACAGGTGACACAATAAGATACAATTTACAATGAGCACTACAAACCCAGCAGTCCCTGAGGAAGCTCATGAATCCAAGACCAAGGACCCAACAGAGGCCAGCCTAGTTAGCAGATAACAACTGGAACCAAAAACTAGCAAATAGCATTGGAGAGGCAGTTTGTTCTGCTACAAATCTTCACAAACATAAATAGGTACCTCAAAACTGCAATTATTTTCTCATATCCCAAGTAAAACCTTATCTAGTTCAAATTTTAACTTGGAGGAGGGGTCCCAAGACAATGGACTGAGTATGTCAAGATACAGAGAATTGTGGCCATTGGGACACTTCTATTAAACAGTTTCAATCTGTTTACAGAATTACTCAGTACACAGTCATAGCATATTTGATTTGACTTATTTTGGGCCACTAGATCACCAAATGTGACTCAATCAGTTTTCGGTTTAAAAATAATAGTTTGGGTAATAGAAGAAAAATGATTCTTTACTAACTGATTTTAGAAGAAGAAGAAGAAGAAGAAGAAGAAAAAACTGACTAAAACATAATCAGGATTTGGGCTGATTAATTTCATTTCAAGGGGGTGTGCTTGGAACTGGGAATCTGAAATTCCAAAACCAATTTGATCTTTTTATTATGTATAAGCCAAACATTGTTTAGTTGAAGTCATGGTGTTAAATAATTGCCGTTACGTTACGTATCGGCCGTTACATATCGGTTTTTTGACCCTTTGATACCGACTATATCAATATGACTAAAATTCACAGGCCATATCGGCCGTTACAAAAACGTTACGAGACTGTTACGGTTGTTTATGTTTTTCTTTTCAAATTTTTAATTTTCTTTTACTTTTTATTTTTTTTTACAGAATTCTTATGATTTTCTATTTTTATAAGATTTATATACAAAAGAAATACTTAACAAAATAATCCAAAAAAATAAATTAAAATGAGTTACTAAAACACTGCAGGTCAATACGAACTCGAAAAGGCCTCTTGGCCTCAATGTTTTATTTTTTTTATTCCACAACTAATCAACTAAATTAATTCTCATGCTTATAATTATTTTTTGTTATTTTATATATATATATATATATATATTACTTGTTGTAATGTTACTAAAATTGAAATGGGTAACTAAAACATTCGGGTTAATGCGAACTCGAAAAGGCCCTCTTGGCCTCAATTTTTAATTTTTTTTATTCCATAACTAATCAATTAAATTAATTTTCATGCTTATAATTATTTTTTGTTTATATATATATATATATATATATATAAATTACTTCTTGTAATGTTATTCAAATTCAATAATATTTCTTATTAGTTTAACATTAAAAATTTCATATAAAATAATAAAATATCTTCTCAAGTATTATTTATAAGAAAAATATTTTTTAGGTATTAGAAAATTTAAAAATAATAGTAAAAAATATTAAAATGTGATAATTGTAGTCAAGATATGTGTAGTAACTTTAAGAGATTTGCTAGTGTTTGAAAAAAATTCACGGTTGCAATTTCCGATTCTCGTTACGGATGACCCGGTACTCCCGATACCGTTACATCGCGAATCGCGACCGCAACTGAGTCGTATCCTGCGACTGCGATTTAAAACCAAGGTTGAGTAAAATATCATTAAAGGAACCAAGGGGGATGCACCTATGTAAACACAAAGTATACACCTCAAATTAATCCAAGAACAAGGGCTCGCCATCAATATACCAGTTCCTCTCCTCCAGGATCCTCTCCACCTCTTCCTTCGAAGGGAACTCAAATTGGAACAACACTCCATTAAGCTCTTTCACACTTACTTTGGCCGGAACTCTCCATCTTAGATTCACCCACTCCTACACTTTCCAGCAATTAGGCACCGTTGCATCCATCGCTCCAACCCTCCCAACAAAACTTCTCCTCAAAAAACAATTTCTCAATACAGGACTCAAACTCAATCTCCAGATCTTCGTAACTAACATCCTTCAACAGTAGAAAGGTCAGACGAGTCTCCAGCCAAGCCGCCTTCTTGGCGACTTGCAAGAATGATTAATTCCTCCCACCTTAGCAAAAACCCAAGAAACTCCTCACATCCCCCTCCACCCTCGATCTCTGGAATAAATAGGCATGAGAAGCTCTCACCCTTACAAACTTCTAACTACACATAGCACCCCTCATTGCTTTGGTTTCTTACTAGTTTCATCCTCAGATCCCCCTGGCTGGAGATTTTGATGAAGTTTTCTTGCCCTCCTTTCAAAGCTTCGAATCAAATTACAACATACCCAACCCCTCTTGGTCAAGACTCAAATCCACCCTCCTAACAACTCCAAACCCTCATTTAATTAGTTGGAATCATCAATCCTCCCTCCTCCATGTTCCACAATCTCAATCGTCTTACCCCCAACATGAATGATCAATGACAAGGTCAATAGACTTACCCATCTCATTTAGCCAAACGAAAAAAGTATACAGAGTTGGGTTTCGATGCTATGATACCAACGATGCTATGATACCAATAGACACAAGGGGTCATTGCTTCATGGAATGGTAAAATATTCAACTGTCAATCATGGGAATGCGAGTTCAACTCTAAGATCAATCACTTTATGCAAAGAATACCAAAGGTTAAGGTGGATAAGCATTGGGTAACGGTCTTATTATTCTATTTGAGACCTCCAAAAATCCACCCAAGGAACCCTTGAATCGAAGTTCAAGTACTTCAAACCACATAAGCACCTTATTTCTAGTATACATTGCTTGCAAAAGACCAAACATTTGACAGGCCCCACCCTAAAAATCATAAGGAGAAAATTTGAGATGGTTTAGGACCATATATTTTGCTCATCAACAAACTCTAGCTTGGTTGGCACCTCCTCCACCTTCCCTTTAAGTCCCATTAAGGGGCAAAGTGAGTGTGAGTGTGAGTGCATGTGCGTGTGTGTGTGTGTGATTTACCAATCAAAAAAAAGGACCATATATTTTGGTCTTGTACATTTTATAGAAAATTATTTTTTTCTTTTTTATTTTCTAAAGATTCCTCGTACTAAAAGGAAAATAATTTCAACAACAATTTAGACATTAATAACATGTTACAGAGCCATCTACTCAATATGTCTAATATTGATACGAGTGTCGTCCCATATGTTAAGAACAGAATTGCTTGTTTCTTCAAGCAAGATAAACCATCCATCATCCCTTGTTAACTCATCAATACTTGTAGTCCTATGATTTGACCAAGATACAGGTTAATTACCCCAAAAATTGTAATTTCTTTCCAAATATTGGAAGATACTTAACAAAGAAAAAAAAAAACATGACACCCTTCGAAAACTTTCTTCCTCTTCTTTTTGATAATTACCCTTCCAAAACTTTCTTAACTTGAACAAATGCACAAACAAGTAACAACAATGACAAAGATATTCATCCATACAAAACCCATGAAACAACATATCTACCAAAAAAAAAAAATCCAAATCCCTAGCAATGCACAAGGATTTTCTCTAGATGCAGTAGGGGAGCATCAACCTTAACATTTTCCATACCGCACGGCATGCTTATTGTAAAGTTGAGGCCCAACATTTGACAGAGCAAATTTAAAAGCATAATTATGCAGAAAACAACCTAATGACACACACCTAACCATCCAATCAACAATATTATTTTCCTAAAACAGGTCTATAATTTTCTAAATTCTGGTCGTCAAAAGAAATTGAACAAAATTAAGCAGCAAGAAGCATTAATTAATACTATTTTTTGTAGAATAGATATCCCGTGTAGATTAATTAATGAACCCTAATCCTTGAGGTTTACATGACATATGCCGTCATTGATGTCTGCTCATTGAGAATAATTTTTAAGATCCAGAGAAATGCGTTTTTCAAAAGGAAATTTGATGGTTGATACAAAAATGGTAATTTGAATAGAAGATATTGTGTTAGGGGTGATGTGGGGACCAATATAAGAGATCAAGGGAGGAGAAGAAAGAGAGAGTAGAGAGAAGAGAGAAAAATCGAGAGAGAAGAAGAAAGATCATAACCATGAGAGAAATTCAAAATCCAATATTCTGTAATCAAAATGCAAAAGTCTCGAAACATCTAACCCCATAAATATCTACCCCTATGAAATAAAAAATAAATGAATAAAATATGCTCCAAGATTAAAAAAAAATGGCGCGTGGAGTCTTTCTTGTCCCCCATCAAGGGGTTTTTTGGATGGACTATGTGCATTGTTGCTAGGAATATAATTTATATACAGACCAATAGATACTTACGTGATGTCAGATAGCCGACATTTATGGGGACTAAGCTTTTCAGTCACACCATCCATTATCACTGAAGGCTCACCAATCCAAACATCTTTGTACCTGTATCCACAAAAAACAAAACAAAAAATATCCCCAAAAAAAAAGTATTCAAACGAAAAACTATTCTATTGTGATCTATCATAATGAGCACTATCGTTGAAGGAAGTGGCAACAACTAACATGGATGACAGTTGAAGAATTGGAATGACCAACATTTCATTAGTCCTAGAAGTAATCCTGTACTAGTAATTGTGATAGCTCCAATTTCCTTTGTCGAGTGAAATTAAAGTCCCACTGTATATAATTGACAAGTAGTAATTCATTGAAGTCCCACCATATGATGGATCTAAACCTCCAAACGCCATGGAAATTTACAATAAGCAGATTCAAATTCCACAAAACACCCAAATATGACCAAAACATATAGTGAAATTTTACCTGAGGTAGATACTTTGGTCGACCCTAGATATAATGAGATCGTTAGCGCGGACAATCTTTTTAATTTCGGTCCTAACAAAGTAATTAAATGAGTCCAAATGTTGCTTCACCAATCCTCTCACCTACAACTCCAAAAATGACAAAATCATTGTCTGTAATAATAATTAAGAAAGAAAAAAAAAATTTTAGGTAGTTTCAATATAAAAAAAAATGCCAAATTAATGTCCCAAAAATAAAAAAAAAAAATGTACATGCATCATGTGTGCCCAGTCAATAATGCAAATGTATGTCATGCAAACAAAACTTCTACAATTGAGTTGTAGAAAATAACTTGGCCATTAGTTCTGTCATTCATTTCAAAGCATAACAACTACCATACAATTAATTTCAAACGTATCAGAAATCCCTTCCAGTAAATCTTCTAAAAGAAACATAAATTCATTTATAAAAATTTTTAAAAAAAATACCTTCAAGAACTCAGGAATAAGCTGGAACTTGTCAACAGCAGATTTCACAGGAGCAGCAAGGAATTGCTTGTCAATATAGGACCTAAACTCCCAAAAAATATAAAAACAATTAAATGAAAACCACTGGTCCTCTATACAACTGTTAACAAATAGATAAGTATACTGACATACTCAAATATACATATATAAAAACTAAAACCCTGCACGTTTATATGTGGGTGTGTGTATATACAGGTATATATTTATACAATGAGAAATCGAGTGACGCCACAGTTAAAGAAACCCTGAACCAAAAAGCAAAGACTTGTATGAAACAACGACAAGAAAAACTCACTCTTGTTGATTTTTGTCAGGCAAGACAGATCCTTCCTTGACTCCCATGATCAATCAATCACTCGGCTTCTTCTCCCCAATTCGACTGTGGAAAGGAGCTCTTTTGGGACTGAAGGAGTTAGAGACAGTGTAACCAATACAAAATGACGAATAGGGCGGCGCTATTCGCGCTCCAAATATCGGACTCCACTCTCTTTTGATAAACGAAATGACAATACTGCCCCCTCATAAATCCAAAATTGAAGATCTCTTCCGTCACCTTTCGTCCCTGTGCCACTTTGGACGATTACTCAATTTTTGATAAAACTATTTTTGTGGTTTCATGAAATTTTACTTAGGTTTTTCTAAATAAGTTTTCTCGTGTCCCAAATAATTAAAATCTTATTCCAAAAGTTTTAAATTTGATTTTAAACAGCGATTTGAATCTATCAACAGTATTTTATAAATTTAAATTTAATATATGAGTAAAAATAAATTTGACAAGATTTTGAGTTTAGGAATAGAGAGGGGTTTTTAGGATTTTGACTCAAACTTAAATTTGAGTCAAAGTTTGAGTCATATTAGAAATGGCCTTAATTTGTTTGTCAAAGCCTCGTGGTTTCTCTCTTTTAGTGAGAGTTATTATCACATTCTCGGTGTTTAACTTAAGGATTTTTTTCCTCGCACTTTGGTATTCCCACTTGGACTTCAAAAATTTTAGTGTAGTTTTGTAATCATTTGGGGATTCTTCTACATTTTCTTTATTCCCTTTGGTTCTGTTCAATTTTGTTCCATAATTGGCTTCCTAGTTTTGTTGATTTTGTCCATGGAAGTTGTGGTGAACGGACTTACAAGTTTTTCTCTCACTAAAAATGAAGATGAATCACTAGTTATGGATGATGAACATGTGTTGCCTATTATTGAAGCTTGAAAACATAGTCTAATTGGGATGATTTTGATGGAGAAATCTTTCGGTCATAAGGCTAGGCCAATCTTATCAACGACTATGAAACCTAATCTTTCAATGGGCTAAATATTAGCTTGTGGTTCCATTAGGTTCATTCAAAGTTTTTCATTCAGGGGTACTCTTTCATAGTATAAACTTCACCCATATTGCTCTTATTCCAAAGGTTAAATACCCAATGAATATGGGATAATTGTGTCCTATTAGTTTATGTAATGTAACTTATAAAATTATTGCAAAAACTTTGGCTAGCTGGTTACGGAATGTAGTACCCCCCATGTCATTAATCAAAATGAGAGTGCTTTTGTGCCTAGATGTCTAATTATTGGTAAGGTAATAGTGGCTCAGGAATTGTTTCATTGCTTGAAAAGTCATTGAAAAGGGAACAATTATCATATGGATTTAAAGCTTGATATTAGTAAAGCCTCTGATAGGGTGGAATGGGTTTTTTTACAAGCTATAATGTAGAAGTTGGGGTTTTCTGATAAATGGATCAGTAAATCATGGCATATGTTTCTACGGTATAAATAAGGAAAGTAAAAGATGTATTCAACCATTAAAATGAATTTGTGACAAGGATCCATTATCACCACAGCCTTTTCCTGTTATATGTTAAAGGTCTTTCTAGTGCACACAACTTTGATGGATTGGAGTGTTGAGGTTCTTTACATTTTTTGAAGTGGTCTACTAGTTAACCACCACTTTTTGTCAATGATTCCTTAAGTTTTTGTTAGGCTTCTCTCACTAAGTGTGCTAAAGTTCACCAATCTTACAAGTATATAGTAAGCCCTCTAGGTAGTTAATTAACTTGTAAAAATTGTTCTTATTGTTCAGCAAAAAATCTTATAATAAGGCTTTGAAAACTCTTATCTAAGAAACTATATATCCATCAATTTATGTTGCATGATAAATATTTGGGATTGTCTTCAGTTATTGGGCATTCCAAAACTAATTTGTTTGTTGCAATTCAAGAAAGGGTTAATGTAACAACCCGAAAAATTGCCAAAGGGAATTCTGGTAATTTTCAATCAGAAATTGATATTAGATTATTAATTCATTAATTAATTAAAGAGACATAAAAACATTATAAAATGTGTTAGTAATCATTAGTATAACATTATGAGGCTAAACTATGGTTTTTGCAATTTATTCTGGACTAGTTGCCTTCAGTTATTGGGAATTCCAAAACTAATTTGTTTGTTGCAATTCAAGAAAGGGTTAATGTTACAACCCGAAAATTGCCAAAGGGAAATTTGGTAATTTTTCAGTCAAAAATCGATGGTGCCAAGGGTTTGTCAATGTTCTCCACCCCCCTTCTGGTGCCTTCTTTATTGTGACTTGCCCAAAGTGACTTCCGTGGCCAACGGTATCGGCGTTGCATGCATATAAGTGCTGCAAATGATTATGGTTCTTACCGTTAGATTGACAGTTTTTTTATTTTGCATATATATAAGGGTGGCAGGTGGGGTGGCGGCATTGCCTAAATGAGGTTTTATGAAAGTATCCCCTACCACAACTCTACCCCTCAATGGGAAGGCTCGACACGACGACTACCATGGATGGCAGCTCCTCATGCCTTCATTACCAGACACGAGTGCTATTGTCACCCTACTATGGGCATCTACTTCAAGGCCCTCCTAACATGACACTATTTGTTTTCCCACCGTTAACGATAAATGGTTATTGTTAATACTCTGATCTCCAACAAGTCCTTTATTTTATTTCTCAAGTCATGCTATGGTATACTATGCTATGCATATTCTTCTCGAAAAAATCCTCAGTTGATGAAATATCTTATTTCCTACTTTTTCATCTATTTTCTAATATCTTTTACTCTTATTTATATTTATTCTCAACATTTAATTAAGGTTTTTCAATATTTCAAGGTCTAAAAGTATCCGTGTTTTATTTTCCAACTGTAATACCCCCACCCGAGTTAGCCGGTACCCGACCCGGTAGACCCGAGCCATAAAATGTAACCCGAACTATGATACTAAACTATGACATGAGTTAAGTTAGAAATTAAATCAAAATATAAAATTAACCGAAAATTGACGAATATATAAAAATGCAAGGATTAAAATAAAAATAACTAAACAAATAATAATGGTAATAATAATATATGTTTATACAAATATATGTATGTGTGTGTTAGTGTATAAGTGTAGGTGTATGATATTATATATATATATATATAGCTTCAAAATATCAACCCCAAAATATCAAGCAAAAATCCAAACTAGTTTATGGAAAACTGAGAGTGTAAGAAGAAATTAAATGAGAAGATAAGTAAAGGCTAGGAGTAGGTTGTAAACGTGTAGAGAGAGAAAGAGAGGAGAGAGAAGAGTCGGTTTCTTTCCTTTAAAAAGAAACCAATGCATGTCTTGCATGCTTGGCCACTTAAGGAAGCAAAGAAATTGAGCGAGGAAGAAACTGAGAAGCTAGAAAGGGATTTAGAGTAAGAAAAAAAGGAAAACAGTGACAAAAAGGGTAAGAAATGTTCAAAACTTTGTGTTTTTCTCTCTTTAGATTTAAGCCTAAATATGAGTTGTTTTTAAGTTGTATACAATTATATGATGCTAGGTATATGTTTATAAGATTGTTAAGCATGGAATTTAGCCTTGGAATGACCAAAAACTCAGTGACCCAACAGAAACCGCCATTAAAGACCTTGCTAAAGCAGGTCTGGTTTCATCATCACCAAACTGTGATTAGTGTATGAAAGCTTCAAGTAGACCCTATAAGCATTCTAAAAACACTTATACGAGATCACAGAACTCGAGAAAAGCCCTCCAAATATCGAGTTACAGGCTACGGGTTTGAAACCCAATCCTTTAAACTTAGTTTTAAACCCACCTTTTATGAATGAAAAGTGAAACCCCATGAAGAGGGGATCACAACGGAACAAACCCCAAGGGTTTTGGCTCAGAAACGAGCATATACGACCGAATTACAGTTCGGATTATCAAGGTTGAAATCGAGCAAATGAGTTCAATTTGAACTCCAACATGAATGCCAAACTATTCCTTGATGTTTTAGAAAACTTTTGGAATGAAAACAGAAGAAAATTTATGAGCCAAACTTCACGAATATCAACTGTAAAAATTAGGGTTTTCGATGAACAGTGTTGACCCTCGTGGGGAAGATGACATTGTTCGGGTCGGGTTGAAAAACGGCTCGGACTTCGGGTCTGGGTAATATCCGGATCCAAATGGGTTACGGGTTATTTGAAAACGGCAACGTTTTATTTTAAATTTAAAACATTAGGGCTGACGTCATCTTGACGTCAGCATTAAGTATAAAACCTGGCTAAACCGATTGGCTTACGAACAAACCGGACCGATTCACTTAATGTTCAACCGAACCCACTAGTCTTTGAATTATTTAAAATAAAATAAACCAAAACTTTCTCTAATTACGGATTGACCCCAGAATTTCTAGAAAATTCCACTGTGGCCCAACCGATAGAAATTTTATGCAATTAGACCCCTGGAAAATAATTAAATAATTAATTTAATTATTTAATAAATAAAGTATAATGACTATTATGCCCCTAATTCAAAACTTGACCAAATAAAGTCCAAATTTAACATATGAATAGTGAATTTTTACTATTTAGGACATTCTGAAGCTAATGGCGAGGTCCGTTTTACGAGACGAGGCCCCGAAAAATAAAGACACATAAGGGGGTAAAATGACCAAATTATCCCTGGTACCTCTAAAGCCAAATTGAAACCAGGAAAGGTCTAAATTAACTTTCTTCAACATTCCGGACTCAATGGTAGAGTCCAAACTACGAAACGAAGTACGAAAAAATATGACACATAAATAGGTAAAATGACCATTTTGCCCTTTTCATACAAAAGTCCGAATTAAATTTTAGGAAAGCCTAAACTGACTTTTTTCGACAGTTCCGGACTCAATGGTGAGGTTCGTATTATGAAATAAGGTACAAAAAAAAATATGACACATAAACGTGTAAGGTAATAGAATCAAACTGTAAAACTTAAAGAAGCTACTCTGGAAATATAACTAAAATAGGAAAAAGAATTAATGATAATTAAATCAAAGTAATATTATGGAATATAACTAGACTTTGAATGTGATTTTAGGGAACTTCAAAAGAAGGAGTTTTGGAATTAAGCTTTTGGAATTCAGGTGAGTATTTCATACCATATTGAGGTAGACATTTTCAGTATAGATATAAATATTGAACTCTGTTATGATATATCGACATATGAAATCGTTTTCCTTTATAGCCTTTGTTTAATAGTTATACTGTATACGTTTTGAATGACCTATTAACAACTATATTGTCTTCTTTGACTTAAGAAAATGTGTTTGTAAGATACTCAAATGTTATATGATCTTCTTACAAATGTTTGAACTAGTTTTAACTAAATATTAAATAAAGAACTTTGATTTGAGTAATTGAACTGCTATTGATGATTATTGATTTTGGATATGATTTTGATCCTTTGAATAGAACACTCTTCTATGATTGGTCACTATCGAATAGGATTGTGATTTATCGAACCGTCCCACAGGGTATATTGTGGTGAGTCGGTGTTGATTCGACCTATCAATTTGCTGACCATAGAAGTGGAATATATCATTTTGAATATGAATATTGAAAATCGAACCATGAATCTAAATTATCAAACTATGAATTTGGGTTATCGAATCATGATTTTGAATTATTAAACTATGATTTATCGAACCATGATATTGAATTGTGATTTTGATTTATCGAATTATGTTATTAATTATCGATTTATGATTAGCGTTAAATTGAGATTTATTGGAAACGAATTTGATACTGTTATGTTGTACTATAAATTAAGATAACATATGATAACTGATCATTGACATTTCCATATTGAATTATATAGTAGTTTTGAAACCTTTGGCATGTTATGGAATGCTGACAAGCTGAGATGCTCACGAGTTGGGATACTCACGAGCTGTTGAGCTCATAGGATTTTTATCCTATTTCAGGTGATGATATCGGAAAAGAAATAGCAGGTTCAGTCAGACTATTTGGAAGCTTATAAAGCTATGAACCCTTTTTGTAATAGGATTTTGCTAGTCATGATGTAGTTACTTTTGAAAATTTTGAACTGTATATCGAATATGACATCAGTAGGCTTTGAAAAAATTACATCATGTACTTTTTGTAATTACTATGGAATGTATAAATAGATGACTAATGTTGACTTGAGTGTTGATTGACGCTTCCGCAATAGAAAAATAAATTTATTCCGTTGCGTTTGATTAATGGAAATCATAAAAGGCCTCGGTGGCCGATCACGAGCCCTCGATCCGCATAGGCCGGATTTGGGGTCGTGACACCAACGGTGTTGTAAATAATCGCACCTTATGACAATCAATTCAAATTAATCTTATTATGAGAATTGAATAAATATAAGCACGTCAATGAAACAAAACTAACTAAAGTAAATGATTTCAAAACAATTCAAGAAAAATGGCCTATTTTTAATACATTTGATTAGGTTGATTAGTCTAATTACTTTCTAGTTAGGGTTTAAATGACCCTATTGTCAGATCTTTCAAGTTAGGGTCGTGACAATTAAGGCTACAACTAGTGGGTGGAAAGGTAAATTGCTATCTCTGACTAATAAGGAAATGGTTATAAAAACAATAGGTACAACCATCCCATCCTATGCCATGTCATGTTTTAAACTTTCGAAACAACTGTGTAAGGCTATCACTTTGAATATTAGTAATTTTTGGTGGGGTAAAAAAGAAATAAGGCAAAAATCCATTAGAAAGATTTGATATCGTGGGTGGAAAGAAATATAAGGGAGGATTGGGATTTAGAGATGTATAATCAAGATTATATTGGCAACATAGGTGTGGCGCCTAATTTAGCACCTAGATTTATTAGTGGTTTGTTTTCTAAAAGCGAGATATTTTTGGCACACATCATTTTTGAAAGCTCATTTGGGTCGTACCCATCTTGGATGTGGCATAGTTTTATTGAAGGGAGAAATGTTATGTTTTTAGGGGTGCATTGAAGGGTGGGAGATGGGAGGCAAGTTCATGTTGGCTATGATCCATGGATTTTTAGACCTCCCACTTTTATGTCGATTGTGCCCCTTTCCCAAAATCCTTTAGCTCTAATGGCACACTATATTGATGATGCATCTCGACAATGGAATAAAATGTAGTTAAAGTGGACTTTTCATTTTGTGATGCTAATGACATTCTTCAAATTTTGTTGGGAAGGTTTTCGTATCTAGATAAATTAATTTAGCATTTCACAGAAAATGGAATCTGCACAATAAAGTCTAACTACGTAAAAGTAAGAAATTTGACTTTGATTGGGGATTAAAGGAAATTGGTGGTAAGAATTTATGTGTTCTTCCTAGGGATAGTAGTAATTCTTATCATTTGGGGAGTTATTAGTCTTTTGTGAAAACTATCTGTATCTAACAAGTTGAAGTTTTTATTTTGGAAATGTTCTTATGATATCTCACCAAGTTATGGTAGTATTGCAATCTCACAAAATTTATTGTGATATCTTTCTTGTTATTTGAAGCTACTCTTGAAACAATTATTCATTTTTTTGCATGTTTTTCTTTTATAAGATAGGTTTAGTATTGCTTTTCTTTTATAGGTTGACAATGTTGCAGTAGAGGTGGATCATTTTTTTTAAGTGACAAAACCTAACTTCTAAGTTGCGAACAACGGACAATGCTATTATTCTTTATCATATTAGTTTTTTTCTATTATGGAGAATATTGAAGGTTTGCAATGAACTATTTTTTTCCAATTCAACAACATCTCCTCTAATGGCATCTTTCTTGGTTGAACAGTCTAGTATGGAATTTGTTGTTGCGTTAGACAATACTTTTTCTCCAAAAGCAGTAGTTGTTCAATCGAGTATGGTTTCTTCCTTTACATATTTGGCTTCTAGTTGAATTTGGACTCCTTCTTTTGCTCTATTGTTGAAAATGAATGTGGATACTTCGTGGTCTTGTTATGGTGATAAGGGAGTATAGATGTTATGTTGATTAATATTATGTCATTTTATAATTTACTTTACTTATCTTCAATTAATTAATTATCCTACATCGATTTAGACTGAAAAATTACTGAATTGTCCTTTGCTAATTTTTCAGATCTTTACAATGATCATACAACTCTCGTTCTTCTATGTTTGTGATTTGTGTTTAACAAGCCAAATTTTAGTTACTCTTGAAAAGCATATCTAGAAAAGCAAGTTTTGAATAAGTATTTCTTGACTTTGATAAATGGTAACAATACAAGATAGTTGTGCGAAAATATCACGAGTTTGTGAGATCCTTCAGGACTTACCACGAGTAATGCCCATAAGAAGGTTTGGAGATCTCTCACGAGTAATGGTTTATAGATAAAAATATAAACCCATGAGTAATGGTCTATAGATAAAAATATAGACCTACGAATAAAAGCATTAGAATTTGAGTCGACACAGATTCATTTGCAAGTGATAACAAGTATATTAAAGAAATGGTAGGAAGTTTTCGAACCACCATTCACATGAAAGGATTTTGCCATATTAGTTTTACATAAAAGCAAGTTATTTGCAATTCTTGCCACAAGTTGGCAATCCTAACAAGTGTTTAACATGAAAATGATTTTATTCTTCGTGTTTTACATGATAAAGGGTTTTTACCCTCCTCTTTTATATGATAAAGAATTTATTTCTCCTATTTTGCATGAGAGGCAAGATTTTTACAAATCTTGCTGTAAAAAGGCAATCCTGACATGTGTTTATGAAATGAAATGTTTCTATTTAAATCATCCTTGAAATGCCTCTTGTTACAAGTTCATGTGTTAAATGCTTCTTGTTTCAATGTTATCATTCAAGTATCGTGTATCCTGTGTTTGAAAATGTTTAAAATTGATGGTGATTCACTTATCATAATATTTATTTCAAAATGGTATCGGTTGAAAACCATAAAAAATTATGGGAATTACTCACGAGTTTAGTGAAACTCACATGAAATTATCCTACATTTTTTAGGTATACATGAGAAGAAAAGAAAAAAGATAAGTAAAAGCAGTAATGAGTAGTAGAGTGAAAAGCTAGTATGTTAAAGAGGATGTAATTATGTATTGTTATATTTTGGACTTATGGTAATGTGTTATACATATAAGAAAAGTATTGATATAATGGCATGCACCAGGAAGTTGATGAGATTAAATGATAATATTAGATAGTAGCATGATTGTAATGAACTTAGTATCTAGACAAGATGGATGTGATGTTTTGGATGAGTTGCTCAGTAGTTGTTGTGCTTTTGCTAAATATTATGATTCTTAGGTGTAACTTATCTGATCATATATTATGTTTAGTTCAGTTATGTTTGAAAGGCTTTTGGTGGTTGCATTTCCTAAATCCATAGAGGGATAGGTTTTGGGATATGATAGTTTGGTATCAGAGCCAAGGTTTGATAATTTTTGGGTAATGGAGAGAACAAAGGCTTGGTGATTGTTGGGAGACAATAGTATACATGAGAATAAAAGTTTGAGATTCTAAATAGTGTGCAACACCTTAACCTAATCCTTAGGTGATTAGAATTGCTTAATGAATTTTAGATGAAATTAATGTGTAAATACACTAAGTTAATAGCCAGGTATTCATAAGTCCTTAAAAGGAATAAAATAATGAAGATTATTATAGATGATAAAATCACAAATTGTACTAACTAGTAAACTAGTACATGAGATAAAAAATGATATTAATTAATAAACTAACAAAAAAATGGTGATTAAACTAAGAAGACTAGTGCAAAATAAAAAAAATTAAAAAAAAAAGAGGCTAAAAACACATGGCCAAGGTTTGAGCTTGGACCAAAGAAACTTTACCCAAAAACCTAACCACTATGCTGCCAACCCATTAGCGTTCTAATACCCACATAAAATGTATATAACCATAATTAGTTTGCATGAAAATTGCATGCAAAGATGAGGTGTCAACTTGGGAGGAAGTAAAAAATGACGTGTCCTTATCTTGATAGACCAAAGCCCCACCCAATGAAAAACCATACAAAACCCACCTCATATATATATATATATAATATGTATATGTGTGTTAGTATTTTCTCCAACCACCAAATGTAGAGAGAGAGTGAAGGAAGAAGGAAGTCTTGCATGTTACATGCAAAGGTTGTGAATTTGAAGGAAGAGAATAAGAGCTAAGTAGTTGAACACTCAAACCAGAGAGAGAGATAGAAAGAGAGATGAGGAAATTTGTACAGAGAGAGAAACAAGTGAGGAGAGAGACATAGAGTCTTGAACAAGCTTCGAAATAAGGTATAATTTCCATTACTTTTGAGTAAGTTCATTTTTAAGTTATTATATGAAGAATTGTGTTGATAAATGGAAGAAAAACCAATAGAAAACTGAGGTCCGTAAAGGACTAACAATAGCCAAACCTTGAGAAATGGGTCACACTAAAACCTGAACATTTACTCCATTTGGACCTAGGGTCTAATAATATGAATATAGGAAGAAGAAATGAATAAAATGGTGTAGAAACGAGTATGAATTGTGAAATCATAGTTGAAAGTGGAGAAATCAAACTTGGCAAGTTGAAGTAGATTTACCTTAGTTTGAACCTTGTTGATGGTTCCTCGAAATCCAAGAAGGAGAATGGAAGAGAAATGTGGTGAAAATTGCTTTCAAACCACAATAGAAATGCAATTGTAACAAGTTGATGAAAAAATGATTATCGCCGGAACTGACTGTGTTCGTGGTTGTTGAAGGTGATAATCTTAACCAAATTCAAAAATAACAATAGAGAACAAATCTAGGATCTAAAATGGTTCAAAACCATGCAAAAAGGTGGTTGAAAAATGATCGTTGCCGACAACCGTCGGGTCGGTCAAAGGTTGACCGGGTATGGTCAACGGTCAATTGGGTCGGGTTCAAACCGACCCAGGCACAGTGATGAGCAAAACTACATCATTTTGCAACTAGGTTAAATCAAAAGAAAAAAGGGGGAAAGAATGAACTAGACGATTGTGGGGGGAGTCCTTGACCTGAGATTTGGAAGCCAATACACTTACTTACTGGGCCAAGGCCCACATCAAATAAAATTAACCAAAATATGTATATATATATATATATATATAATGAATCAAATAAGAAAAGAAAATAGAAAAAACAATGCTCTCCTTGGGACTCGAACCCATGGCTGTAGGGGGAATAAAGAAGGGGTTTTACCCACTAAGCCCATAAAATGGTTATGACATATTTCCAATTATATATATATATAAGAAAATAAATAACAAAATATTTAAATAGTAATGGAGCCTAGATAAACTATGAGAAGGGTGTAACACCCCGACCTAATTAATTAATAATTAGTTCGCTAATTATTAATTAGAAACAAAATAAAGAATGATTAAGAAAATTTATCAGGGACTTCCCGATAATTACGATGGACTAAGTGAAAGAATTAAATACACGAAGAAGCAATATCGCTTGGAGCAAAATTCGAAATACCATAATTATAAAAATTAACAAGTCTCGGGAACCACGAGAAAAATGGATACAGTACGAAGCTCAGAATATCGAGGCCAACCTGGGTAGGAAACTAATAAAAGGGACCTGCTTCGCAAAAAGAGAAATAAAGAGAAAAAAAGTAAAAAGCCAAAACATGTATTTTGATTTGCCAAACAAGGCATAAGATAAAAAAAATGGCCAAAAAGAGGCAAAAAGGGTTGGACATGGGAGTTGATCCCTAGATCAAAAAGAGTAAGGAACTTATTCCCAAAAAGTTAACCACTTGGCCACAAGCACTTTTGTGCCTTATTATACATAATATATATATATATATATAACTATTCTACAATGCCTAAATTCTGAACATCAAAAATGAGGTGGTAGCCCCTCATTGGACCACCACCCCCACCAACCAGATTTCATGCAACCAACATAAAATATAAAATATGTTATATATATATATATATACACATTGCGTGAGGCTTTGTGGAATCAGAACAGTAAGTGTGTACTGTGACAGACCCTACTGTGTGTGTGCATATGAGTGCACGCAGTAGAAAGAGAGAGTGGGGTGAGCTAGAGAGAGAAAGAGAGTGATGTAGAGAGAGAGAGATGCAAGACCATGCTTGCATGCATGCCTACTTTACAGATAGGAAAGATAAGGAGTTGAAGGAGAGGAGAGTGAAGCTACTTGATGCGTGCATGGCAGCCTCAACTTGAAGGATCAAGGATCGAAGCCAAGAGAGGGACTGCCATCACAAGGTAATCACTCAACATTTATTCTCTCTCTAAGAAGGTTTTGTTCTTGTTACTTACTGTTTTAAACTCAAGGAAGCCTGAAATTAACATGCATGAGTTGGTGTGTTAACCAGAGGTGTATAGCAAGTTAAAACACAAAAAAAGGGGCCAAGAGAACATCGAACTAACCAATTCGCCATTAAAGGACCTTGCTTAAACCAGGTTTGATTCGACTTAAGTTAAACCCTGATCGAAGGATAAGGATTAAAACTAGGAAGAAGAAGCTTTACAATGCACAACAAAAATCTAGAGAAATGGCTCAAAGAGAAGCCCAAAAATTCGAGTTATAGTCAGCGGGTTCTGTTTGAAATACCCCCAAATGTGCGATCCAACTCGATTTCTTGAATGAAATAGTAAACTTTACACATTGTGCGACCTTAACAGGCTAACAACTATCAAAATTCATGGAGAAATGAGCATAAACCGCGAATCCTATTTAGAATGACCATGAAAGCTCGGATAGAGTTTTTGAACTTGATTTAAAATGAGAGACCAATTCCAAACCTTACCTTGAAGTCTTAGAAACTCTTTGGGTTGGAAAGTAGAGGGTTTGGAAGGCTGAAACATCACGAAATTGAAAAAAAAATAAAACTCAGGAATTAGGGCTATAGTGAGGGTGAGTTGAAGAAGAAGATAAATAGTAACCGAATCGGGTTTGGGTCGACTCGGGTTCGAGTCGGGACCTGACCCATCGCACGTTAGGGGCTTAAGTGGGACGACATTGTATGAGAGTTGAATTTAAATGAAATTTGGTTTGTTTGGACACAGAGATAATAAATTGAAATCGGAGAGAAGGATAACCAAACCTCGAATAAGGAAGCCAACAGGGTTATCGTATTCCGGTTTTCTAGAAGAACCTGAACTGGCTGGTTCACTGTATTCATGGATCGCTTTAGGGTTATACACTAAGAACCCTTTGGTTTAGTCGTTTAATGTAAATAAGAAAAACCAGAATTTTTGTAAATTACACTTTGACTCCAAAACCTTCTGAATATTCTGTTCTGGCCCAACTCTTAGGATTTTTATGCAAATATACCCCTGAAAATAAATTAATAATTAAAATAATTAATTATTTTATTTTATTAAATGATTAAAATGATCATTTTACCATTGGGCACTAAATAAGTCAAACGAAGCCCAAATAAAATAAATAAATAGTGTATTTTTACTATTTCGGGCATTTCAGGACTCAACTGGTGGAGTCCTAATTGGTGAACTTAAGTCTTGAAAAATATATACACGTAAATTATAAATGATTGTATTTCCCCTAAGCGATACCCAGGGCTAATTCAAAATAAAAGATAGTCCATTTCAACTATGTCGAACACTCTGGACTCAACGGTAGGAGTTCGTACTAGCAAACGAAGTACCGAGAAATGCGACGCGTGAAAATATAAAACTACCAAAATGCCCCTAATACAATATGAAGCCGAATAGAGTCCAAATTGAGGAAAATTAATACCGATGAAGACCCAAATAATTGTAAACTTGTATGAATGACCAAATAATAATTCGGGGTCAGAGTATCATCAAATATGAAATGACCAAAATATCCCTAAAAATAGAAAGTACAAATTAAAGGCCGAATAAGGGCCAATCTGATATGATTAATTGTCATAAGTATAATGATGTAAATTAAGGAGTTGAATAAGACTCTGAAACAGTCAAAGTATTAAATGAGAGATGACCAATGTGTCCCAATGATAAAAAAATAAATACCAAATAAAGTCTGAAAGACTTAAAAATTTATGCATAAGACATGACGAATATTCTAAGGACCACCGATAGGGTCCGGGGCTAGAATGAAAAAATTATCATTTTACCCCTAAGGTTAAATAAGTGCTTAATTAATAACGACTGGAGTCCAAATGACTTAGATTACAATCCTGACAACTACTAAGCCTACTTAAAGAATTTAATAACATAAGTTGAAATCCAATGAGTGGGTGATGGGCCAATGGACCTAATTGGGAGATCAGATAGATTCCTAAGATGATGAATAAGACATGATTGGATGAATCCTTATACTTCTGTGATTAATGATGATTATTCAGGATATGCAAGGATATGCCTGACGTATGTAGAGATTATCAGAGTATTTGTAAATAGAAAATGTGATACTAAGAAACAGAGGTAAGTAACTCCTATGCTTTAAAATGGGTTATTCCAGCCATTCACATTTATTTTCATATGCTACCAAATTTGTACTCTATATCCTACCTATTGGACTTGATTCTCCGATTTGATGCCAATTGACTTGTGATCAATTATTCATGCCTGTACTTCGAAATTGACTTACTTGCCTATATTTTTTGTGATCTTGATTTGCTGATACTTGAGCATATTTATACTATCATGTATACCATGTCATAATCTTGTATCATATCTTATTGATGGAAATCTTGTTGATCCACACATTTATGTCTCGTTGATTGAGATTTTGGATATTTCACATGATTGTACATCCTGTGTGGAAACTTATTGATCATGATATTCGGTATGTGCCTAGGGTTGTGCTCAGTCACAACATGCCCATCTATTCTCAGATGCGGGGTGGACCCTTTGGGGTCTGTTATGTCCTTCGGGACCTGTAGCGAAAGAGCTCTGGTGCTATTCAGTAAGCCCGAGGAACTGAGGCGAATCTGAATATGCATGTTTTGGGGGTATGCCGAGCCCTGCATTGTTTACGCATCTGTTTTGTTAGAATTCGATAATGACGTTTTTTGCATTGTTGGATGATCATATTTTATACCCTGTGAATGATCATATGATCTGCAAGCATGAATTAGTTTTGATTGGCTAACATGTTATTAGTGGCAGCAACTTATTGTATTGAGCTGGATCTCTTTTGACTTATTCTCCCTTGTAATATTCCTAATGGGAGTAAGCCTTTTTGGACCCTCAGGTCATTGTATTATATCTTGGTAACTGGCTATCCGTTATCTCTTTCTTTTATATTCTTGTGGACTAACTCTGACCCATGGCAAAGTTAGGAAATTACTTATTGAGCTAAGTTAGTTCACTCCTTACTTATGGCCATTTTTCAGGTGGCCTATGACGGATGATATGCAGTGAGATAACTAGTGGTGCTAGTGAAGCACGTGAGATAACTAGTGGTGCTAGTGAAGCACAAATGATTTACACTGACGATATGAACTCTAATCCAAAGTTGACTACATACTCTGTAAGGTTAAGTTCCCAATTTGTATTATAATACTACATCAGTAGTGATGAGGTTAGCCTTGGTATATTGGATCACCATGATTTAATTGTATTTAGAGATTCTGATTGTTAATCATTAGGGATGAGTTGTTAATCAACTGAATTGTATTAATGTAACTTCCGCTTTAAGTAATTCATTGATATAGAATGGTTGCATTGGAGCATGTATATTGATACTCTAGAGATACTTGGTGACTGATTCTAGACGTGCTCTAATGTGCTTGGACGAGTTACATTTTCATTTTGAAAAGGTTTTAATTTTCGCTGTTTTGACCCTACATTTAGAATGCAATTCATTGTAAAGTTTAGAAGTTGCCATTGGTTGGTCGCATTATCGGTGGAGAAAACCGACAAGGGGCCAACTGGCATCACGTCCTCGGGATTCGCTGAGGGTGGGTTTCGGGTCGTGATAAAGGGCCTATCCCAATTTTGTTCGATGTTCTAGGCTTAACGACAGAGTCTACTTTAGCAAACGAGATGCCGAAAATATTAATAATATAAAATGTGAAATTACGATAATGGCCCTAGCTATGGCCAATGCTAACTAAATATAAAAGGAGGACTACTTTGACTATTTCGGACGTTCTAGACTCAACGGTGAGTTTTGATTTGTCAAATGAAATTTTGAAAAATATGGAATGAGAATTTAAATAATTCTAAATGTGTCCCAAGCATTAATTAAGCTACTAAATGAGTTCAAAAAAATGTAAGGGACCTAACTTATGATTTTCCAGGTTACCAGACCCAAAAACAGAGCCTATTAGGATAGATTAAGTTATGAAAAATATGATACCCGAAAGGGAAAATTATAATTTTGCCCTTAATTAAAGAATAAGCTACCAAATGAACTTATAAATTGTGAGAGGACCTATCTTAGAGTTTTTGGAGCTTCTGAGTCCAAAAACAAGGTCCAATAACACTAATAATATTAAGTATCCAATATTAATGTTAAACTTTTGTTCGGATTCGATATTATGTGTATTCGACCTATGGTTCTAAGAACTACGGACCAAGGAAAAGGAATTAATGAAACTGGATTAAGGACCTAAGCTGAGTAATCTTGTAACATCCCAACCCAATTAAGTGGGCCGATTAAGGATATTGATGATTATGATAAGAGAACTCTCTTATTAATCATGGATAATTCTAGTTAAGATTGATAGTCTATGAATATGGAGACAAATATCTAAATAATAGCAATTAGCTATGGATTGGAGACGATCAATTTTAAGAAAGTGATTTAATGAAGATAATCATAACTTGATGACAAATTACGATTGGCATTAATTGAGGATTAACACTTGAATAAATTTAGAAGACTAGTGCATGAAATACACTTAAGGCAAGACTAATAATGCATAAATAAAGCATGCTTAATTAAAGAAGAAACTTTGAAAGTGAATAAAATACTCAAAAATGCAATGTGATGCATGTGTGAAAGAAAAAAAAAGAAAAGTAGGCTAAAATGTTGGCCTAAGGGAATTAAACCCAAGACCAAGAAATAAGGAAGAAATTATACACCAAAGAATAACCAACTAGGCTTCAAGAACTTTTGTGCTATTATACCCATTTAATATATATATATATATATATATAATAAGATACATATGTAGGCTACATACAAAAGTTGAGGTGTCATTACCCTATTGGACCAAATTCTCATCAAATGGAAATGCATGCATCAACCTCATGATACATATATAGACCCTGGGTGTATGAATATATATTTAGATACTTGCGTATTGTGAAGTCTGGTGTATCAAACTTTGTGTGGGTAATTAAAGAGAGAGAGAGAGAAATGTAGAGAGAGAAATAGAGAAAGGTAGAGAGAGAAAGAGGAAATCTAGAGAGAGAGAGAGAGAGAGAACTTGAAAAGAAATGAAGAAGGAAAGGGAGAACCTACCATGCATGGCTGTTTGAGGTTGGAAGAAGGCCCCATAAGATGAAACTAGAAGCAAGGAGAAAAAGAAGCTTTAGAGAGAAAATAGGAACCAAAGAGATGGTAATTTTTTCTCTCTAGAAAACTAGCCTAAAAGTTCATCGTTTAAGCTTATATATAGCCTAGATTGTACATACAGAGGAAGAAAATAGAAAAGAAACGATGCCATTTGAGCTAGGAAACCCTAAGGAAAATCCTTAGATCGAAAGAAGAAAACTGGTTTTTAACCCATGACGAACTAAACTTCAAACCAATGCCATAGCTCACAAAAGCACAGATAAAGGGACACAATGTAGTTTAAACCACTAAAAACTGGTCAATTGATCACCAAGAAATCACGGTTTACAGCCAGGGAGACAGAAATTGAGAGTATGACTTAGAGCCTGATTTTCTCTATTTTATGAACGGGGATTGATTCCTTGAGATCCCATTAGTCGAATAGAGCAAAAATGGAATGAAAACACTAACTGAAACTTGACGAAATAGAAAATAAAGGGGTCACCAAAAAATAAGGCCTCATTAGAACAATCTCTATAACTCTCCATTTTGACGACTAAACCTAGGTAAAACCAAATTCCAACCTTAGATATGGAACCCTCATCATAAAATGGTTCAAACCATGTTAGATTGTCGTTGAAAAATAGTCGCCAGAGTTCACTATCATCGAAGAAGGCGATCGGCGCCAGTGAGGGTATTCAGTTGACTAGTCAATGGGTCAAGTTGGGTTCGGATCGGGTCGATTAACGGGTTCAAGTTGACCTGCCTAAATAGATCCTAACTATAAGCCAAATGGAGTCGTTTTGATTAAGTGATTGATGATGACATGCTTGTGTCATGATGGCACATTGAACTAGCTGAACCTAGTTGGTTCTTGACCAAGCTAGTCCAGTTTAGTCACCGATCCCTCAGACCATATGGTTTAGGTTAAATAAGTTTATGAAATTACATTTTGGCCGCAAGCCTTTTTGTTAATTATGAATTGGCCTAGAAAATAATTATAAATTATTTTTAAATCTTTTTAAATTATAAAAAATTACCAAAATGCCCGTGAGCCAAAAATAGGCCAAATGAAGGCTGATTAAAATGAAAGAATAGTCTAACCCAATATTTTTGGGCATTCCAGACTCAATGGTAGCGTTCGATTTGCAAAATTAAATCCTAAAAAATATGAACGGATAAACTAAAGTAATTCCAATTACGTCCTAATGATTAATTAAGTGATCAATTGAACCCCAATGACAAGAGAATACATACCTTAACATTTTGGAACATCCTAGACCTAATGGCGGGATCCATTTTATGAAACGAAGTCCCAAAAATATAGACACGTAAAATTTCATAATTACTATTATGTCCCTTAGTAATCCAAAAGCCTGTTAAATGTTAGAGATAACATATTCTGACTTTCTTTGACTGTTCGAGACTCAAAGGTGGAGCACATTTTAGCAAACGAAGAATCGAATGAAATGAGACGTAAAAGATAAAATTACTAAAATTCCCTTAATAGGAGGATGAGTTTCAGATGGGACCCGAGGGAGAGTATAAGATCTATCCTTAGAGTTTAGAGGGCCACTGAATCTAAAATTGGAACCGATCAAGACTAGTAACATAAAAGAGATAGTGATTAACTAGAATCATATGCCTATTTAGATATTGAGTTCAATTTAATATGTGAACTAGGATCACTAACAAAGGAGATAAGGATAAGACAAGTGCCAAGACAAGTAAGCAAGTAAGGAAAGACTGTGGACTTTGGACCACAAGTGAGTAATCCGGTATCTTGAATCAGTGGATTTTACATCCTGCTTCTAAATGTCTGCCTTATCAATTTCTATATCTGTTCAAAATACCTAATCTATTTTGTGAGTAATCTTATACTCTTAATTAGTGAATTGCTATATCTACTCAAAATGTCTATTCTGCACCTTATGAAAAATCTGATAGCTATGATTTCATGATTATTTCTTAAAATGACATTCATATATACTGATTTTCAAAGATGTTTTATACTTTGAATCCTGACTAAATTTTTTAGCAAAAATATCTGTAAACCATGGCACCCCTTTCAATGAGAAAAATGATTTGTGTGAACCAATTTTGACTATTTAACCCGAATCGTACTTGTTTTAATATGATCATGTGTTTCTATGAGACCTACCCATGTGATGCTCTGACGTTTGTAATAAGACCTATCCACATGGCGCTATGACTTAATGTGTAATTCAATTTTTATGTCTATTCGAGGCTTACCCATGTGACGCTCCGACTCTTGTGATGAGACTTACTCACATGGCGCTTCTAGCTCGATTCTTGTGTCTACCCAAGGCCTACCCATGTGGTGCCCTTGACTTTTGTGATGAGACTTATCCATATGGCTCTCTAACTCGATTCTTGTGTCTATATGAAGTTCACCTATGTGGCGCTCCGACTCTTGTGATGAGACTTACCCACACGACACTTTGACTCGTTGTGGAATTAATGATTGAGGCTCACCTACGTGGCACTCCCGACTCTTGATGAAACTTACCCACGTAGCTTTTCGACTCAATATATGATTCTTCGATGTGCGTAATATATATCCACTGATTCATCTTATGTTATCCATTATTCGTAATCAGATCTCAGGAGTACCTCCTCGTGTGTATTTGTTATTTCGATGTTGTGTTATCCATTATGTGTTAATTATCTGAACCATGTTTTAAGAAGTGCATGTGCTACAATATACTTTGTGAAGAACTCTTCATCATTTGCCTTTTGTTTTGATATTCGAACTAGGCTATTGAAAATGATGTGTTTTAGAAATGCATGTATTATATTCATTTGAACCTTCAATATGTTTTATACATGATCCATTTTGAAACGTGTTATAAGATATTCTTGAGTATGTGTTATATGTTTAAGGAAACTCAGGTGTACATGGTATTTTGTGCAAAACCTTGCTTTTGCAAAACCTGTGACAGGATGCAAGAATTACTCACGAGCTTAGTGAAACTCACATGAATTTATTCAAACATCTTTTTGTTAGGATGTGTGGCCTCATATCCAAGACATTTTATTATTATTTAATAGATTTGATTTATTATTGAGTTTCATATTACCATATGTGTGGATATTGCTTTATATCATGAGATGATGCGATTCATGTGTATAAATGAGATTTATACACAGGAGATATGAACTACTTATATAGGCAATTCTATAATTGTTCGCGACTATTGATAAGACTGGACATCTTATCTATAAAGCTATAATACAGTTAACCTTTATGTGATAAGGTGGTTTATCTCAACCATCAGAGTAGTGGACTCTAGGTTATTGTATTGGTGTATTGGGAATACACTGAACTGGATCACTATAAGAAACGCATCATTTGGAACTGTCACCTTTAATAAGTTTCTTGTTTACTATTCGTAGTAAGTTATTAATCCTGAGAGGATAGTGAATTCAAGTTCTAAATAGTGATGACTTTGAGTTATCAATGAGTGAGGTCTTTTAGATCAACACCTCGGTATCTTGGGAAGTCATTATTTAGACTGTGGGAACACATATTCTCAAGATGGAATCTACACTCTATATATTAGAGAGATGGATATCACCTTTGTGCTAATTCAATGCGTAATCACTGAAATCCAGATCCGCTCTTTTCAGTTAATTATTTATTGAAATGATGGCCAATTACAAGTGATTAATAATTATTGAATTAGGTTCTTAAAATAATTAGAGAATTAATTTGACAGTATAATATGAAACCCTGATTATTAGTATCCATATAGAGGGGCCAACTACAGAAGTATAGTGTATATGGGTTTACTCTATTCTACTAAGTTGGAGTGCAATTTCAATTATATAGTAGAGTTAATTGAAATTAATTAGTCAATTAAAATTAATTATGAGATAATTAAGATTTAATTGACTAATTGGAAGCTAACTTAGTGGGACCCACTAGATCCCTTCTCTTGCCGTAATTAGGTTAAGCCCTATATATATATATATATGATATGTAGGGAGCCTGTTTATCATAAGTTTTTGTGTTAGACAAAAATAAGAGGCAGCCCACTCTCCTGCGATACGGTTTGCCTAAGGGAAAAGATGAGAAGACCTAGAGGATTAAGAGAATGAAGATTGCATCAATCTCTTCAAGAAGCCTTCTTCAACAATCAAGATTATCAAGAACAATGTAATTCTAACCCCTTTTTCAAGATTATATGATTCATGTAAAGAAAAAATCCAAATAGATTTTTGAAATCACTTCTGCTGTTGTTACGAACCCAACAATTCGGTATCATAACAACTTTACATTTATCCATCAATTTTGAAGGTTATATTTACTTGTTCTAAACTTATTCATGGATCCCAATTAAAACAAATGGTTGTTTTAGAATGTGATTTTGTGGTGCAATCTATTGGTACATAAATTTAATGATTTGCGACGGCTTGTATTTTTTTTTCTCTTGTTATTTGATACCAATGTTGGCGGCCTCCTTTCTTGTTTCCTCTTCTTCCTATTGATCAAGAAGTATCCAACGCCCTTTTGTTAAAAAAAAAAATAGAAGTAGCGAAGAGATCTTTTTTAGAAATATTCTCTATTGAACAAAAAAAAAAAAAAAGCCGAAAAACCAAAACCGTAGATTTGATCGAGCTTTGCGTCATCTTGATCCGCTTCGCGAACCGTTCCTTTGATTATTCTCTTTGTATGTTAATGGGTATGAGATACCCATTGTGAAAAAAGACCTAAAGTCATTATTGTTGCAACTGTGATTTTCTAACAAAGAACAGCGATTGAAAGAATTTTCAATAAAAAGTATTCTTTAAATCCTTATTTGTGCCATGGTAGACTAGCGTGCATAAGTTTTAGAATCTATTAACTAAAACGATTTAGATCTTTTTTTTTTTGTATTTAAAAAAAAATTCAGTTTTTTTTTTTTATATTTTATGTTTGAGTCACATGGCTGATGTTGCTGCGCAGCGTGAATCGTGACGTGGGTACGGGTGATATATAGATGATGCCATTGTGATAAATCACTAGGTGATTTCATGGCTTGATTCGATATTTGTTAGATGGTCAGCAAATGTGTGAGAGATTTTAAGATATCCTTGTGAACATTGAGGATTTTTCCTTTATTTTTATTATTATGTTACATTATTGAGGTGTATCACGATACTTGAGTGGATTTGAAAAATTGGCACTTGAAGAGCCAACGTATTTTAAGGATTTCATTATGCGTTGTGCCATGTGGAGTGGGTCGTTACAGATGGGATCGAAACCAGATCCCTAGCAGGGAGTGTGGAAATGTCTGCATGCCGCTGCACGTCTGCCCAATTGGATGAGGTTCCTTTAGGGGGAGAGGGTAATGGAAGAAAGTAATGCATTCCACATCGCCTGGCTGAGGGAGAAGGTAGGACGATCCATAAGTAAGGCTACACGTCTCCATGTTCACAATAATATTTTGTATTACTCTTTCTGAATTTTGTCAAAAAAAAGTACATCATTTTAAATTTCGGGACGGAATTTCTTTAGGGAAGGAAGGATGTAAAGACTTAAAAAAAAAATAAAAAATAAAAAATAAATAAAATACAGCATGAGTGTGTTTGGTGTGTGTGTGTGTGTAATATAATATATACATATATAGATATATATATATATACACTATATATATGACTACAAACACATGCAAGCAATTAATGCAAAATCAGAAAAAGTGAGAAGAGAATAGGAAGAAATCAGAAGTGGGGTGTGGGTGATTGTGTGTGTAAGTGAATGTGCAGTGTATGTACAGTGTGCATGTGTGTGTATATGTGTATATATGTATATATATATATATGTCAAAACACATGAGGTGCAACATGTGTGTGTGGTTTTCCTTACTACTTGAGTGTTACGTGTGGATTTTCTTAGTGAAATCAGAAGTGATGATGAGGGTGAGGCCTGATCGTAGACAGAGAAAACTAGGAAAAGAGAGAGAGAGAGAGAGAGAGAGAGAGAGAGAGAGAGAGAGAGAAGATATTGTGTGTGTATATACTAGTGTGTGTTTGAGCATGCATGTGTGGGCATATTCTTGGAGATGTACAAGGAGAGGAAGGAGAAGCTAGGAACAGAAGCAGGACAGTGAAATAGAGGGACAGGTTTGAATTAAGGTATAAGCACCGAACGTTTGAAATTTCCCTTTTGATTATTTTCCTTCTATTTCAGTTTTAATTTGTATTTAGGCTGCATGCATACATTAAAATGGCACTAAGGGACAGATTTAAAACAAATTAGGAGAGATTAGGAAGCTGGAAGTGCAGAATCCATTGAAGACCGCCATTGACAGATCTTCATAGGTGCAGGTCTGAAACAACCGAGACCAAATCAAGTTTGGTTGGTCAGGCCCTAAACTAGACCTTCTAAGGGTTTCAAAAACCCTATCTCGAGACCTAGAAGCTTAAGAAAAGGCCATTAAAACACCACTTGCAGATTTCGGGTTTTGAAGCTCGACCTCCCAAAACTACTTCAAAACTGATTTTAAGAATGGGGGCTTGAGCCCCATGAAGAATAGAACCCAACCGAAGAAACCCCATGTGTTTTGGACCAAAAATGAGCACGTACAACCGAGTTACAGGTACGGACCATAGTAGGGGGAAAAACTGAGCTTTAAGCTCTATTTGAGGCACCAAACCAATATGAAACAGTAGACAAACTTCTCATGATCAAAGTATGATCAGAATCAGAGAAAACCAGGCCCTAAAACTCCACAAAATTGAGAAGAAAAATTTAGGGTTTTCGGTGCAAGGTGTCGATACAGGTGAGGAAGAAGGTGAGCAGTGTTGGGTCGGGCTTTGGGCTGGACTCGGGTCGGGCCCCGACCTGAAAGCTTAAACGGGTGCCCACTTAAATAATGCTACGTCGTTTTAAGGGAATATGTTTTTAAAATATAGGGCTGACGTCAGCAGTGACTGTTAGCATGACATGTTGAACCAGTCAGACCGGTTGGTCCAGTGAGACCCTGGACCTGGTTCACTTAAAACCAAAATAAACCCTCTGGTTCACTGTTTAAAATTAAAATAAATAAACCAGAACTTTGGTTATTTACAGTTTGACCCTAGTAGTTTTACAGAACTCTATTCTGGCCCAGATTTTAAAGATAAATTTCAAATAAGCCCATGAGAAATAAATAAATAAATAATAAATAAAATAAATTAATTTATTATTTTATTAATTAGGGTAAAATTACTATTTTACCCCTGGATGCTAAATGAGTCAAATGAAGTCCAAAATAAATAAATGAATAGTATATTTTTACTATTTTAGGCATTGCCGAACTCAATGGTAGAGTCCAATTGGTGAAATTAAGTCCCGAAAAATAAAGATACGCAAATGATAAATGACTGTAATACCCTTAACGATACTCAGGGCCAAATAAACATAAAAGATAGTCCATTTTAATTATGTCGGACATTCTGGACTCAACGGTGGAGTCCTATATTAGCAAACGAAGCACCGAACAATACGATGCATGAAAGAGTAAAAGACCAAATGCCCTTGAGCATGGTAAGTACAAAGTAGAGACCAAATAAAGGCCAATCTAATTTAATAAATTGTCCTAAGCACAATTAAGGCTCCAGAACAGTCAACAGTGTAAGATAAGAAATGACCGATGTGTCCCGATGATCAAAAGCAGATACCAAATGAAGTCCAAAAGACTTAGAAAATTATATATAAGATATATGGAATATTCTGAGGACCCCGATAGGGTCCGGGGTAAGAATGACAAAATTTTCATTTTGCCCTTTTTAGTTACAGAAGTCCGAATTGAATTCCATGAAAGCTTAAATTGACTTTGTTCGACGTTCCGGACCCAATGGTAGAGTTTATTATAGTAAAATAGGAACTCATGATATAAAAACATAAAATTTGATGAATAACATAATTCAAGTAGAGATAGACTGAGTTGTATTGCATGATTTTAGGAAACACCAAAGGGCAAAGAGAAGGCAGTTTAGACCTTCCAGTTGGAGATAGAAAAAGGGACTGCATTCCCACTAATTAGTTTGGCTACACAGCGAGCACGGTTTCTTAGGGTTGAGACCAACCCATCAGGTATGATATATTGTGCTAAGTAAGAAATAGGATTAAGTCAGGAATAATTGCCATGTTGACTTGATGATTCACATATTTGTTTGATTGCTTATATGCTTATGTGTTTCTTATTACCTTTTTTTTTTGAATGTTTGGTTAAGCGATAGATGTGGATCATGACTATATGTACATTCCATGTGTTAGCATAACGTGTGAATTATATTTTCGAGAATTGTTGAGATTATGAATTGTGTAACTTAAAGCATGTGTTTAAGTGAACTATGTATGGCATGTACCCTTGATGAAAGGATTTTGCGATTGGAATGTTATTATGTAATGCATTGTCTAAAGCATGCTTCATGTGTGGATAAGATGCTTTATTGAGATTGCATTATGGACATGGTGGAATTAGAGCATATTGGCATAGTGTGAATCCTTGGAACATGGTATGAGTTGAGCACGTGGTGCTATGCATTATGAGAGTGTAGATCCTGTGGTGAAAAACTCAAAATCGGCTATTGGTACTCGCATACCAGACGGGTTTCGGACCGTGAAAGCGAGACATA
This sequence comes from Nyssa sinensis, assembly GCA_008638375.1. Classification (NCBI taxonomy): domain Eukaryota; kingdom Viridiplantae; phylum Streptophyta; class Magnoliopsida; order Cornales; family Nyssaceae; genus Nyssa; species Nyssa sinensis. The sequence continues at coordinate 15,679,969 of CM018049.1, read as the reverse complement.
TTGAGGTACTTGCAGGCCTGCGGGGAAGGTCCGTAAAGCGAGACATGGGTGTGGCATAGAGTTTGCATGGGTGTGTCACGCACATTTTCATTACATCGTGTTAATGAATTCATGGATGTGGCATAGAGTTGTATGGATGTGATTAGTACATTGTATGGATGATATTGAATGACATGTGGATATAACTGTACACTTGCACATGCCACGCCTTAAATTATGTTGATGAGTTGGATGGCATGTAGATTATTACTAGTATATTGTCTGGATGATATTGAATGACATTTAGATATAATTGTACACTTGCACATGCCACGCCTTAATTTTGTTTCTTGCATTAGCATTATATTATACCAACAATTGAGCTGACCCATTCATGGGACACCATTTCAGATGACGCTCCGGCTACGTGAGATTCGATGATGTTTTAGTGAAAGAAAGAACTTGAGGTGCTTTGGCCCTTGGGGCACAGTTCTGAGATGTAAGGGCTTAAGCCTAAATGACATGTGGAATGTTTTTATTGATTGTGCTTTACATGGATGTACATTGAAGGAAATGAATATAAGTTTAAGTTAAATCCGTTAGATTAGTCCTTTATTATATTTTCCTTTAGTTTCGTTACTCGCGCCTCGGGGTTCACTGGAATTCAGGGGCGTGACTGTTAGCTTCGATGTCAAGTGTTTTATAGCATCAACATCAGAGTTTCCTAACAACTAGGGATATGATCCATAACTTAAAGGAGATGTTTGGGGATCAGGGGACGTCCTGCTAGGCAGACTGACCGTGAGAGTACTCATGAAAACTAAGATGACCGAAGGAACTCGAGTAAGAGACCATGTTTTAAAAATGATTAACTTTTTAAATGAGCTGGAAGTTCTAGGGGATGACATTGATGGTGAGTCTCAGGTTGATATTATCCATCCTTTTTATATTATGGGTATTTGATACCTATAGGTATTTGAATTTAAAATTATATAAATTATAGGTTAAGTGGGACTTGGCCTATAGAGGTTCTTGGATATATAGATTAAATCTTAGTATACTCTAGGATATACATGGATGATGTATATGATTATTGACATACTTAAATGTTTTATTAAATTTTATTCATCATATTTGAATGATTCATGCATATGATGGATGACATTGTATCTCTCATGGCTGGCCATTAGGTGATGTATTTAATTTAATTGGTTTTGAGGAAATTGTAAAGGGCAATGGACTTGAAATTGTTTCTTGCAAATGCGCAAGCTCCATTGGCTTTCCCTAGCCTATTAATTTTTAATTTTAGATTAAATGTAAGCTCACATATGTGGCTATAGGTTCTTCATATATTTATTTTATTTTGAAGAAAGAGCTAGAGGATGGGAGCCATCAAGAAGACCAATGGAAGTATTGAGCCTGCTGTCAAGACTTTTATTTGGCCATGAGAGATAATTTTAATTTTATGCTTACAATTCATTTGATTTTGTACGACTTATCTGAGTAACAGTGTCGATCACTGGCCCCTAACATAGGGTGGGTTCCGAGTCATGACAAATCTTATACCCTAAACTAGTGGATTTCTATATCTTATTAAAATATACTTATCCTGTATTTTGTAAGCAATCTTGAAGCTGTGATCTTTTTGTTATATCTTAAAATGTTATTCATATATACTATTTTAAATATAACTCCATGCTTCAGATCTTGACTAAATGCTTTAGTAAAATATTTTGATATTCGATTTGTGTGTGTGTGTGTGTATAAACCATGACAACCCTTCAATTTGGAAATGATATGTGTGATCCATTTTTTGTCATTATATTAGCCCTATCAATGGGACACTTAGATTCTGTGAGGCCTATTTTGTGATACTCCGACTCTTCTATGAGACTTGCCATTAGATACTCTGACTCTATGTGCAACTCTGTGTTTTTGCTACTATATGAGGTCTATCTACATGGCGCTCTGACTCTATTAGGCCTACTATGTAGCACTCCGAATCTTTCATGAGACTTGCCACATAGTACTTTGACTCAAACTATGAAACTTGACACTAGGAACTCTGACTCTATTGTATCCCTCCGAGCTATTTGATGATGCATTGTCCCTCAGGATTATTATTCATTGTGTGAACTATTATTCCGTCATCCGTTTTGTGAATTTGATTTATGAACTATGCTTTTGAAAATGATGTGCTTAGAAATACACGTGTTTTATTCACTTGGAATTATTGGGTTGTTTTACTATAATTATCTGCTTCCAAAATGTGTTATACGTTATCCATTAAAATGTGTTATCTATTTTTGTGAAAACTTGGTGTCCATGGTATTTTGTGCAAACCTTCATTTTGCAAACCTGTGATAGTTAGTATATAAGAATTTCTCTCTAAGCTTAAGTTAGCTCATGACAAAATTACAAACATTTCAGGTGAACCAAATTAGTAAGGGAGTAGTGAGAATGACAAGAAGAATCTAAAGATGTGAATGTGGTGGATTTTGTGTATGGGAAATACGGATGGACTTGATGTAATATTTTTGGTAAATATAATGATGTTTTTTTTAACATAGCAATGTCACAGGTTTCTTTTGAGGACTAGTAATATGTATATTTTGCTGGAAAAATATAAGGTGTTAATACATATGTTGATAGAGCTATGTTATCAATAATGATGTGATCACAATTAATATAATTTGAGAATCTTTTATTGATGATTGATGATGTTGTGCTGGTATCAGATGAGTTGTATAGGTATAGATTCTGCAAAAAAATTTTTTTTTTTGTTTACTAGCAATTGCAATTCATTCGATTTTGTATGACCTTTCAAGATGACAATGTTAGTCATTACTCTTAATTCGCAAGGGGTGGGTTTTGGGTCGTGACATAGTGCAAGGACTTCAGTAAGGACTATAAGATAAATAGTTATTGAAGAGATTAGAGACATTGTGAAGTTAAGAAGTAGATATTTGGGATGATGTGAAAACTAGAACAACTATTAGGAGATCTTCGAGGATTGAATAAATGAAAGAATTATGTGACAATTGATTGTTTTTTCGGGACTTGTAGTGCCAAAGGAAGTGTTCAATGTTAGATATAGATTGTGATAGTGAATAATTGTAATTGTGGGAGAAAAAGAAAGGAGAGATGAAGGATTATGGTAAGTGTTGGTATGCTATTAGATGTTGTGTTAAAGGTGGCGAGTAGCGATATCACTATTTGACTATGGAGCTGAGAAAAATATACAGTGCTCCCTATCTAATAGCATAGAAAAGATATTGGAGGATAAAGATTAGTTAGAAAGTACTGAATTGAATTATGTGACATGAGAGATTAGAGATAGTGAACTAAGAATCTTGAGGTATAACACTAGGACAAATGGATAGTTATCCTAAGTTTCAAAGTGGTGAATAAGTTTTGAGGACAAAACTTTTTAAAATAAGGGGGGAATGTGAACTTCCCAAATTTCACCTTAAGTAATTAAATATTAAAGAGGAATTAATCATAATGAAAACAATAATAATTAAGTGAATAATCATGTAATATCATAAGCTTAATTGATACAAGTGAAAATCGTACAAAGTACTTTAATTTAAAGAAGATTAATAAACTATTAAGTAGCATCACACAAGTATAATAAAATACTTATATAAAATCAAATCATATATATGTAAGATAAAAACATGCATGAAATGGATGGTGTGCATGTATCCATAAAAGAATACACACACATACACACATGTATATATATAATAGAAATTGTGCAAAAGTTGTCCCACCATCTTCCACTAAAGAAGGCTCTAGGGGAAAATTACCCATTATATATTGATGACCCCTCATCCATGACATGTCCATCTAAGGTTAGATAAAAGGGGATTACGCCCCACAAGTGGCAATGAGAATTTATAAAAAATCCTCCAATAAGAGGATATGCATGAAATACTCAAATACAAAAATATAAAAATGCTTAAATGTATGTTTAATCTGAAAGGGTGATTGTGATTTCTACTTATTGCAAGAATCAAGAGAGAAAGAGAGTGGTGTAGAGAGAGGAAGAGAAAGAGAGAAAAAGAAACATGCATGCCTGAATGCACCACGACCTAAAAGAGGACCATGTTTAAAAGAAAGAGGAGGTGAGCACTGGAACAGAAAGAGAATATGGAGAAGTCGTAGAAATAGAAAGAAGTTTGAGGAGAGAAAATTTTGAATGAGAATAAAATAGGTACAAAAGCAACCTTTTTTATTTTCCTTCATCATTTTCAGTATATTATGATGATCTAGTGAGAAAAATTAAAAACAAAATCGAAAGAAACCAAGGTTCATATAGAACCATCAATGACTCAATTGGAACCTAAGGTGTCATAGAGGATCAAAAGGGATAATCATAGGAAGAAAAATGAGAAGAATTGGTGCACGAACAAGAGAGAAAGGGTGAGTTGCAGGTCACGCCGGAGTCAAGGAGTTTTAATGGTTAGAAACTAATCCAAATGAGAGAATTTGTTGCTTAGGATAATTGTATGATGAAAAATCAGTGGAAATAAACCTGAATAATATGATCAGAAAACTTTGAAATGCCCAAAAATTGGCTATTGAGGTTGAGGAAGAAACCAAGTGCTGACTAAGTTAACTTGTTATTTTTATTGAGTTGCATCGATTTGACCAAGTAGACTCAGTTGATTCACAAGTTATGACCTCTAGCCACACGACGTCTTTTGGCACCTATTTAACTAAAAAAAAGCACCATTTAGTATAGAGGAATTAAAAAGGGGGGGGGGGGAAGGGAGGGTCAAATGCTTTAACCTAATGTGCCACTCACGCATAGCTATTTTTCGATGGCCCAAATATATATGATATTAGCTAAAGAAAAAAAAATGGAAAATAAATCAAATGTAACAAGTGGAGATTGAACCCCTGACATATGAAGTAAAGGCCAAGACTTCTACTAACACACTACTATTATGATTGTGCATATAATCCCAAAATAAACTCAGCAATCTTTTGATTTCGGACTTCTCGGGGAAAGTACTTCTGATTGAAAATCTCAACAAATCGTGGCCAAGCCATATTAGGTTCCCGGGCTTCCTACAAAAGCCACCACATGTACGCCGCTCCCGTGAACATATAAGTGGCATAGGCCACCTTTTTGGTATCTGTACATGTCAGAATTCTAAAGATCTTCTCCATTCCTAGCATCCAGTTTTCAGCTGCTGAGGATCCCCTGTACCATCGAAAGCAAGCGGCTTCATATTCTGAAACCGTTTATAAAGGTAAGTCGGATCCCCCTCACGCTTAGGTCTGTCTCCTAGGGCTGCGGGAATATCCTGTTACACTGGCCCATTTGCTTGAGCCTGCATCATAGACAACGCCTCTACCACACGGTTTAGTATTTGCTCGATTTGATCTAGTCTCTCTCTATCATACTCCATTGTCATACTACGGGTCTACACCATACATTGTAACAAGATAGTTCACAAGGTTTATTTAATTAATGGACCTCTAGACTTATGACCCTTAGACTTTAACGAGTTGTAATACTTTGGTCTTAATCTCCCATGGACCACTAGAACCATAAGCTCTGATACCAACTCTGTCATGACCTAAAACCCACCCTATGTGGATTAGGAATCCGTGATCAGGGTTTGCGGCCCATGGGTCATTCCCCGTCAAAAGGATCTGAAATGTTAAGTAAGGTTTTTGATACAACATTTATAGTCATCAGTAAATCTGGTAGTATAGTCAGGTCACCATTTAATTCATGCCGAAAGAACATAAGTGTTTATAAGTACAGATTCTCCAAAAACACAAACTGACAGGACCGTGGTGACATGGGAGATATTAAGACCTTCTAGTATTTAATTTAATACAAAAACTCGTCAAAAGCTACTAGTAGCTAGCAGGCGTCTAAACCTTTGGAGCACTTGAGGGTTCCCCAACTTCCTGTTGTACTGAAAAATATAAGGAAGGGGTGAGCTAACAAAGCCTAGTAAGTAATTTCCTAGCTTTAACATGGGTTAGGGTTAGTCCAGGGAAATGATAGAATGAAGAGATAACAAATAGCCAATAGCTAAATGAGCAACAAGTATATACATAGCCAGTCACCAAGATGTACAACAATGACCCGAAGGTCCAAAAGGCTTATCCCAACATAAGATACAAGATGATGATAACAAATCAATCAAAGTAGGATCTAGCCTATCATGATGAATCACTGCCACAAACAAAACGTTAGCTAATCAAAGGTGTAATATGCTTGCAATATATGATCATCTAATGAATACCAGAAATATCAGATATTGAGTTTTAACAAAACAGATGTGTAAACAAACAAGGCCCAGGCATACCCCCAAAACGCACATTCAGTTTCAACCCTCTCTCGGGCTAACTAAAAAGTGTAAGAGCTCTTTCATCACAAGTCTCCAAGGACACAAATGACCCTAAAGGTCCTAAACGCCATCTGTGAGTAGGTGGGCCATTGTGACTGAGCACAATCCCGAGCACAATACAAAATGTCATAATCAACAGAATATCACTTGGGATATATATTCATGTGTATAAGATTTCCATCAGGATGATACATGAAAAGATCACAACATGGCATACATGAAGGCATAACGATACTCCAAGTATCAACAATCAAGTTTACAATAATGTAAGCAGGAAATTTGAATCCGAGATACAAGCATAACCAATAATCACAAGTCGATTGGCTACAAAAGGAAGAAATCAAGTTCAGTAGGTAGCAATAGAGTACAAATTTGGCAGCATGTGAAAAATAACGTGACTGGCTGGGAATAACTCATATTAAAGCATCAGAATCACTTACCTCAAAAATAGTTTTCAGCAATTCTATTAATTTAAATCTCCTTCTCCTTCCCCTTGGAAGTTCCTATAAATCATAAATTAAATTGTCCTTAACTCATCTCAATTTAGTTAGGTCGATGTTAACGCTCGTGATTTATTTTAACTCCCTTGGCATTATTTAACTATACTCTTAAGGTTGCCAAATTTATTACATCAGCCTTCAGAGTATTTTATTTGGTTAAACGGACTCCACCGTTGAGTCCGGAACGTCCAAGAAAATAAATTTAGGCTTTCGCGACTTTTTATTTGGCTTCAGGTACCCCTAAGGGCAAAATGGTAATTTCATGTTTTAGGTGACTTAATTTTTCGGAACCCCGGTTGACTAAATGGACCTCACCATTGGGTTCAGAATGTCCGACATATGTAAAATACACTATTTGTTTAATTAATTTGGACATCGCGACATTTACCTATTTTTAAATAATTTAAATTAATTAATTAAATTTAATTATATTAGTATAATATATATATATATATATATATATATATATTCGGTGGGAACTTTTACGGGTGAGAATTGGGTGGCACAATAGTTAAGTATCACCCCCCACAAGTTTGGTCCTGGGTTCAATTCGTGGTATAACAGGTTTGCCCCCTTTTTTTCAATTTGATAATTTATATATATATATATATATATATATTTGGTGCAACTTAGGTTGGGCGAGAATTGGGTGGCACAGTGGTTAAGTGTCACCCCCCATCCATCTGGTCCTGGGTTCGATTCAGGGGAGCTCCGACTTCCCCTTTTTTTCCTTGATCCAAACAGCGGTTAAGCAGGAGTTAGGATAGGACGATATCCTTATTCCGCACGGGGTTATCAACTTAATTTTCTATCTCAGTAACCAAACAGCCAAGTTGGTTTTAATTTTAAAACACCACACACACAAAACGACGTCGTGTTGCCCTTAAACATCTCAAAACGTCAACGTCGGAACACCACTGTTTATCGTCTTCTCTAAGACCAATAGTGGTCTTCTCCGGTGACGGCGAGATGACTCCAGTGGATTTTCGGGCTTTGTCCAATGGGGTTTGAAAGTAATTTCCATGAGGTTTCCATATCTAAGGTTAGATTCTAACCTAGGTTTGCATATTCCCACAAATTTGGATTTACAGTCCGGTATTCTAGCAACGGCCGATGCTCCAGCCACTTTCCAATTTCAATTTCGCGCCTTTTGGAGTCATTTTGACTCCTAATTTCTATCACTGTAGCCTTCTGAGACTCCTAGAGTTAGTTTTGTATACTTAAAACTCACAAAACACTACAATTCTCTCGATTATTCTTTTGGACAACCACACTTGCAACTGCCATTTTCTTACCCAGTTTTGGACCATTTTGGTCCATTTAACTTGTGTTGAATTTTATATTCTATGTTCTTCATGTTCAAGTATTTTAAATCGAGCTTAGGGTTGAGTTTTAAAAAAAAATCAAAACACCTACTCTCAGTTTCTCATGGCCTAGTGCCTAAGAATGGCTCAAACCTAGCCCATTTTCCCTTATTCTCTTACCCTCAATATTTCTAGTTGCATGCATGCAGTTACAAGGCTCAAAAAACATTAAAACAGCACCAAAAATTCTAAAAGAGAAAAATTTAAAAAACAGTTTGAAGCCTTATACCTTTGGTCGCCTGCTCCTCCACCTAGGCTCAGTTGAAATCCTCAATGTGGGGCTCGGTTCTGCTACACACTTCTCAGTCCTCTCCTCCTTCATGCACTTCCATGTGGGACACACACACACATACACCATGCACATATACACTATGTGTTCCTCTCTCTTTCTCTCTCTCAATCACTCACTCTCAACTCACACAAGATTCCTTTCTCTATCTTTGTGTAGTGTGGTGTGGTTGAATGGCCTATGCGTGTGTGTGTAGATATATGCATATATAAACATGGATTCACTCATTGCTCTGCCTGCCTCACTGTTTTAGCCTTACTGTTTCAACCACTATGCTGCATTTAGCAGCTCATGCATGAGTGCATCTATGGTTAGGTCAGCTGATCATCTGCAACAACTATCATGCACCTTGTATATGTATAATTGCATCTATGCATGGTCAGGTTGGCTTGCTTCTTGTAGCCACCTAGCATACAATCATATTGTGTGTATATATATATACACACATATATATATATATTCACATATACATATATATATATAAAATGTTTTAATAATTGTTTTAACTTAATTATTTGTTCTAGAGTATCCTTTTTATGTATATATATATATATTTATGTGTAACATATAACATAAAATTGGTTGGTAGCCCTATGGTTATCTTTTTGGGTAGTAAGATGCTTGCCTCAAGGGTTCAAAACCCATCCATTGCAATTTTTTTTTTTTGTAATATTAAAATTTAGCTATGACTATTAGATCAACACATTAAATTCAAAAAAATACATCATTGTATTAATTAATTGATAAATTAAGTTCGGGGTATTACAGTGTGTGTGTGTGTGAGAGAGAGAGAGAGAGAGAGAAAGAGAGAGAAATTTATGGGAGAACACAATGATTAAATCATTTATGGGCTGAGCCATCTAGTATATATAACATACCCTATGAGTTGTACACAATACCTGTACTGATAGTTTGGCATGCACATTTAACTGTCAATATTTTACCTGATGTTGGGGCTTAAATATCTATCATATCTAGCTTATTACAAAGATTTGAAAACTGATTCCTATTCAAGGATTGAGAGAAAACACCCTCAATCTAATCACATTAACCCCAATCTAATCACATGACTTAATGTAGGAAGTTACAATTTGTTTCTTCATAGTCTATCTCACATAAAATGATAGTTAAACTTAGATAGCTTGATTGATTGATCGCCTTTTTTTCTTACTTTTCAAGTGACCAAATATGACCCACGAAGGTACAAAATCCAAACATAGACCACTGATTGTAAAGATGGTCTCTTGAAAGGATTGGACAGCTTGGACACTAATTCTTACCAAGTGTTTTCTTTAATTATCTCAAGATACGACATCTTAATGATGCTACTTTGGAGGTTGCGTAAAATTGGCTTAGTACTCCAATAGCAAAAGTAATATCTGGCCGAGAAAACATATGCACTCAACTCAACAAAGCTTTATCTCAATTATTTAGGGGTAAGTTACATGAATCCTATCTTTTCATTTTTCTCTATTTAATGCCATTCTATATATATAGCCGAGAACTAGTCAAGTAACATCAATTTTCTGACAAGTCCTCGTATACTTCATCTTTTTATCTACTAAACTTAAGAGTTAGGATTCATTAGTGTCAACAAGCTTCGTATTTGATTGCCCTAATTATATAAGAAGATCAATCACATACTTTCTTTAAGAGAGAGAGAGAGAGAGAAAGAGAGAGAGAGAGATACTTCTGGCAGATGTATACCAGAGACTTTTGAATGAAAAAGTTTGCTATTTATTTAACTCCAATGTGAAACCTGATATTGTGCATTTAGATCAAATACCTTTCATTTTGAAATATGATTTTTTTACTTCTTAACACAAAAATTTAGTTGTTTCCATTCTTATCAGATTTATTCTGTTGTGTGGCGTCGTTGAATTTTTATGTAACTTTTACTTTTAATTTGGTTACGCAGTTTTGGGGATGGGGGCAGTGGCAGAGGCAAATCCAGTGGGCGGCTAAGGGGGGCCATGCCCCTCCTCCCCCCCAATTTTCAAGTTTTGATTTTTTTTACCCACCATTTGTATGAAATGTTTTCAAAAATTAAGAGTTGTCCCCTCTAAATTGTTTGAATTTTTATAGAAATCTTCTTTAAATTCTAGTTTCTTCCCTCCCAAATGGTATTCTTGGATCCGCCACTAGATAGAGGTTGGTGTGCAGGGGAGAGAAGAGAAATAAAAGAAAAACTTGGTTACCTATTCCTTATATAGGCTGATTTTCATCCTGCCATAAACTTATAATGATTTTGAACTAGAGAAATAACTGATTTGTGCCTTCATATTTGCCTTGCAGGATTGGATATCAGCCCAAGGGAGCTTGCTTTGCTTTGCCAAAAGGTTTTGACTTTCTACATTGCCTGGATATATTATTTTCTAATTTCCTAAATGTACAATCTTTTCTTATCTTATTCTCGAAACTCACTTGATAGGTAGAGAATCATATTGTTGGAGCTCCATGTGGTGTAATGGACCAGATGACTTTGGCATGTGGTGAAGCCAACAAACTTCTTGCAATGATTTTCCAGGTATATGTCATTATTGGTGCAGAAAGAACTCTGGTGAAATTAGATTGAAATTTAAGGAATATTATCATAACTCATAATTTCTCTTTTACTTATGCAGCCTGTTGAGATAGTAGGGCTTGTCGATATTCCTAGTCATATACGATTTTGGGGAATTGATTTGGGAATATGACACAGGTTTGTAGTCCTTAATGCTTTGTTACCATAAATCTTTCTCATAAAGTGGTAGCCTTGACTTTTTCTAACATTGGGGTGCCTAATTTTTCTTGAATGACCATTCAAAGTTGAGCTTACCTACATTTCATTTTTCAAGGGGTGATGCAAACAATTTTATGTTAGGATCCTATATGACACTAAAGAAATCAATACAATGCGTTTCTTCTTAGGGGGGTCATATAAAATCTATGAATTTTAATATTCAATTTTTTAAGCTCTAGATTTTTCTGAATCTAGTACTGTTTATTGCACTTGTATTATGTTTTATTGCAATGATTTGATGTCCTTTGTAATACCCTGACCCGAGTTAGGGACTATTTAACCGTCGCATCAAATTAGTAATCGACGCCTTAAATAACAAGGTCGGTTTCAAACCCGACGCATGGACTTTTAAGTAATAGTCCTGAAAAGTCAGGACGACTGTACATCACTTTCGTTGCAATCACCAACTTGTTGGTTTGATGATAATTTTATTTTCACGCCAACTGCCGATCATCTATACAAGTATAAGAATTGGGCACGCCTTTCGAGGGTACGAAGGATTAGTGTAAAGGGTGTACACTTAAAAGAATAATTAATTTTTAAAGTAATTAATTATTATGATATAAGAAATTAATGTTAGTATATATATACATAGATAATGATAATAATAATGATAATAAATAAATAAATAAATAATAATAATAATAATAATAATAATAATAATAATAATGATAATAATACATGTGTAAAAGTATAAGAGTGGGTATGTATAGTTATGAAATTGTAATTATGTATATATGTAAATATGATCATATATATCTATAAGTTGAAGGACATGCAATGGTCCAATGTGTACAAGAGGGTGGGAGAGACCATTGTGTATTAGTATGTGTAAATATATATATGTATATATATATATATATATATATAAATCCAAGTCAAATACCACACACACACACAACCGACCAACAAGGCCTGCCCTAAAACAGTAGAAATCTGAGAAAAGAAGCTGCCACAAGTTAACCAAGTTGGTAGGGAAATTAGAAAGTACCATGATTAAGCATGGGCTTATATGCATATACACACAAAATTTTATACACTTGCCCCCAACATCTTTCCATCACACGAAAAGAGAGAGAGGAATTCTGAAGGGAATACAGAAGCTCGAGGGAGAAGAAGAACGAGAAGAATGAGGAGGGAATACCACCTTTGAGGTAAATCCCTAAAAATTCCATAATTTCTGTCTCCAAAAATACATGCATGCCAATGAACTGTTTTAGTGATTTTATTGCATATAAGATGTTTACAGTAAGTAGACATAAATAATACATGAAGAATAGGCACTGAACACACCAGAAACACCCCACCGTACACTAAACCACCATTGATGACAGATTTAAAGCAGGTCTGAATCAAGCTTCCCCAAACCCAATTTGGTTGATTGGAACCTTAACTAGACTCCTAGAACATGCCAAAAACCCTAGAACGCGACCACGAAGCTCAAGAAACGACCTCCAAAAGTCGAGTTGCAGGTACAGTTTTCGAAACCCAACCTCACAAACTCACCATTAAACCTACTTCCTTGAATGGGGATTTAAACCTCATGGGAAATGAAGCAAAACAGAACAAACCCCATGTGATTTGGCTCAAAAATGAGCATGAACGATCGACTTGCAGGTTTGGATTATCGAATCCAAAACCGAACTGATGAACCTATTTCGATTCCTCAAACGAATGCAAAAATGTTCATTAATAACCCAGAAATTATTTCCCATGAAAACAGTAGGGTTTTGGTTGGCCAAAACTCACGAAATAGAAGAAAAAGGAAAACTGCAACTAGGGCAACATTGGTGATAGTCGTGGAGAAGACGACGCTGAGTCGACTCGCCGTCTTTCGAGTTTGACGGGTTGGCTCGGACGCGTGGCAGCCTCTGGGCTTCCCACCGAATTAATGAGGCGACGTCGTTTTGGGCCTATTACGTATATATATATATATATATATATATATATATATATATATATATATATATAACGGTTTAAGTTAAAAGAAAAGAGGAGAAATCTCGGTCAGTGGGGTTCGAACCCCTGACCTCACGCGCCCACACGCCCTCTCTTACCACTCGACCACGCTCTTGCGTGTGTCACTTAAGGGGCAAGATTTATATATATATATTATTTATTAAATTAAAATAAAAAATGAAAAGAATAAAAAGGTGCATTTTGCACCTAAGAGGATTCGAACTCGGATGTATGGGGAGGGAGGTGACACGCTGGCCAGCGTGCCACCCTATTCAACCTGTCCCTTATTCCCCTTTAAAAATATATATATTACATTTGATAATTTAATTTAATTAAATGAAATTAATTAAATTAAATACTCCGAAATGACCCGTTGTCCAAAAATTACAAGTCATATATGTAACCTCACTATCTCGGACCTACTGAGTCCATTGGTGAGGTCCTCGACATGAGATGGGGTCCCGAAAAATTTGAGACCCTTAATTATGTCAAAAATGACCAAAATGCCCTTCTCCCTAAACAAGTCAAACGAAGTCCAAATTTAATAAATAAATAGTGAATTTTTACTATTTCAAACATTCTAAGACTGATGGTAGGGTCCATTTTTTGAGACTGGGTCCTGAAAAATGAAGACGCATGAAGGGGTAAATGACCAAAATACCCCTTGACCAAAATTTACAACTTATTAGTGTATTCTTACTATCTTGGATCCTCTGAGTCCATTGGTGAGGTCCTCGACATGAGATAGGGTCCCGAAAAATTTGAGACTCATAAATACGTCAAAATGACCAAAATACCCCTTGTCCAAAATTAACAAATTGTTACTGTACTTTTACTATCTCGGACCCTCTGAGTCCAATGGTGAGGTCCACGACATGAGATGAGGTTCCGAAAAATTTGAGACCTGCAAAGGGGTAAAATGACCAAATTACCCCTGGTACCCTTAAAGCCAAAATGAAATCGGAGAAGGCCTAAATTGACTTTCTTTGACATCCCAGACTTAATAATGGAGTCCAAATTACGAAACGAAGTACGAAAAATGTGACACGTAAAACGATAAATGACCATTCTGCCCTTTTACATATAAAAGTCCGAATTAAATTCTAAGAAAGCCTAAACCGACTTTCTTCAACGCTCCGGACCCAATGGTAAAGTCCATTCGATCAAAAGAAGTGTCTAAGATAAAAAGACATAAAATTTGATGAATAGCATCAGTCAGATGACTATAATTAAAACATTGCCGAAGTATTAAACTGAGGCAAGTACAGAAAAATAAAGTACGAGAAGACGCGACGCGTTAACATGTGAAGCAAATAACTTTAAATTGAAGTTAATGGAGCTACCAGAAGAGTATAAGTTGAAATAAATTAAGTTTCTAACACATTAAATTGTGTCGTAGGTTAAAGTACGAGTTTAATTAAGTACGTGCGAAGTTATAGGATGTTAGTAAATCGACTAGGATAAAATACGAACTAAGCATAAATTAAGAAGCATCAGTAGGTGATATTGCAGTGATGTGAAGTTAATGAGATTGTTATGGATTGTTCTTAGGAACTACGGAGGAAGTGGGAAGGTGCAATTTTTAGCACTAACCCTAAAGGACCGAGGTGAGTAACCCTGTATTTGAACTGGAGATTTAACTTCATATATTTGAAGAAGTTTTAAGTTCAAGTAATTGCAGTCCTTGAATATCAAATTCAGTCTTTATATGATTCCGTTCTTTTAAAATATCCTGTTACGGCATGCTTTATAAATGTTTGAAATCAGCCCTTTTCTTGAAAATAATCAGCATGTCTAAATCAAATGCAAATCTCTTTAACATTCTGAATTTGATTATCACGTGTATTAAAGCTTTATTGTAGAAGTTATACCCCTCATGTTTTAAATGTTCTTGAAAAATATCTATTGAAGAAGTCATGTGACAAATGTTTTATAAGATAAACGGTACTAAGTACCACCCCCTATGATGGTTGAAACCCTTCGGGATTCAACAGTACATGCCCGGTAGAAGGATCTAATCCCCCAGGCAAATGAGATATCTCCATCGACAGTATTGGCAGTAAAATGGGAGTCTGGTTCGAAACAGATTCCGCCTAATAAAAGAGAAAAGATGACAAGTGATTTTGAAAATAGAAGTAGGTATTATCCCTATTCTATTTCACATGTTTATATGCTTTTAAATTGCATATGCTCTATTTGAAGAAAATGTGTATTTAGCTTGAATACTTTAATTGTTTCAAAGCTATTGTTTTAAGAATGCATATATTTTGTGTTCTAAAATGTACGAGCAATTGGTAGTGAATATTTCATAAACCCTCATGTGCTAAAACCACTACCAGTTGAAAACCCCATGACGAATGCAGGAATTACTCACAAGCTTTGATTAGCTTACCCGGATTTTATCCGCCCCCCTTTCAGGTGACCGATAGCAGTCCTAGCTGAAGGGAATGAATGATTAGAGTCTTGCCCATTTTGAGGAAGGGCATGATCAACTAAGTACAGGACGTGTAGTTTCCTTTGGGAGACATTATAAATTTAGTTAGTTATTTTTGGGTAGAGAACATTTGATGTGATGTATTAAGCCCTATGGGGCAACTAAACATGTGTTGTATTTATGAAGTCTTTAATTTTTAGTTATGTTCTGAATGTAAGATATACATGTATACCGAAATGTAAAGAGCGGCAGTACCGGACGGATGTGCAAATTTTAAATAAGAAAGAAAAGAAAAAAAAATTTCTTAACGCTTCCGCAACCACATGAAGCACGTCCATCCGATACCGCTGCCCATGAGAGCCTTGCCCCGAGGCCCTCGGGCCGAAGGGTGGCGGTCGCGATCCGGTAATCCGCAAAGGGTGGGTTTCGGGTCGTGACATCCTTCACTAGCATATTTTATGAATTCCTTCTATCGTGCCCCGAATTTTCATAAACCCAAAGTGTGAATGAGAATAATAAAATAAAAGAATTAAATTAATATATTTGTTTTTAATTAGTTTTTACTTGTTAATCACCAAGATCATGTCTTATAATGGCTTAAAGTCTAGGCTAAACATAACCTAGGTGCTTTCATAATCCAACTTCAAGGTGGTGACCAAGCATGGTCCAAGTGGTTACTTAGTATAGCCTAAAATGATGACAAAGCATGGTCAAGGTTGGTAGCCCAATATGGCCTAAGTAAAGGTCAAATATTTTCCTAACTAGTGACCAAACATGGTCCCAAAGGGTGGCCAAACATGGCCCAAAAGAGTGGTCAAACATGGCCCAAAAGGGGTTGATGTCGGCGTGAGGAGTGTTTGTGCTACGTGAGATTCGAATAGCTTGAAGCTCTGTTAACACTGTTTGCAAAGCGGCATTCACCTGGTCGAAGCTTGACTCGTGTCGAGCTAGGATTTCGTTGACGTCGTTGTAGAATTCCGCATTTGTTTTGCCGTGAGTGTCCATGGTCGTAACCACGCTCTGATACCACTGATAAGAGTGAATTTGGTTTACAGAAGAAGCAGAGGGTTGAGAGAGGTAAGAACAGAGTTCTTTTGGGTTGATAACTGATAATCTGTATTCCACTAATATTGACTATATATATAGCCTTACAACTGAGAGAAAGTAATAACAACAATGCTAAAGAGTAGGAAATAAAAAAGGCAACCACTTGCCACTAACGTACTAAAACAAATAAACAGAGTAAAACAGAGCATAACCCACTAACAGCTAAAACCAACTTGACCGAGTCCACGTTGCACGTTGCCCCTCCACTAAGTGCTACGTCTCTGCATGAGATGCGGGCAATCAAAGTGATCATATCATTTTTATAATTCCAAACTTGATAGTTTCTTATGGCATTCTCTTGAACTCTCTTCAATGTATATTCTTGGGAAAAAATGATTGAAAAACAACAAAGATCATTTTTTTTTAGTAAATCAATATTAAATGGCAATAAAAGCAGCTGAATGTATTGAACCCCAATTTCTGTGTCTTATTTCATATGCTTTCTCTTTTTTTTTTTTCATCGTGCTTGTACTTGTATATTAATTTTCAGAGGTAGAATTTTTGCTTTTGCCATGTGAAATTTTTTCCACATTATTCGTGTTCTCGTCCATTTATCCTATGGCAGAAAAATTATTTAACCAGACTAAGCTCATAATAATGTATTACATTTCTTACACGAACAGATTCTTTTAAAGTCTGAGACTACTCCATTTTTATGTTTGTGAAAATCAATATAAACATTTCATTTTGAAAGAACGAAAAACTCCTATTATTATATTGGAACCTCAAATCAAAGATGTTTCAATTAGTAGCTTGCTGACCAGATCTGCAAGCAGTTATATTTTACAAAATTTTATGAAGATAAGAGTAATTACTCTCATTTTTGTCTCAAAACTGTCTGGACTTTGGGTTCAACATTTCATGTATGATCAACTTACCACTATTTCTTTAAATCCTTAACTGGTCCATTGTTGAATAACTTCAAGAGAATCTTTCTTATTAAACATAATATCTTCTATAAGAACAAAGAAAATTAGTAACACAGTTTATACTTGTCAAAAAAAAAAAAAACAAAGTTAACAGAGTTTATGTAACGTGCATCTTGTATTACTCACCCCAAGCGTGCAGCTGGAGAAATAATCAATGACTAACACTAGTAAAACGCAAGAAATATACCAATGGATTGATTTGATGCAGCCTACAAAATTATGTTAATATTTAACTTTTTTGAGGCCGAAAGGATTGACCCAACGAGCGATTCATATTCTGGGGATGGGTTTATATTAGCACCAATACCACATCAGATTTACCCCTTCCCTTAAAATTAGACATTGAATAAAAGGTGGTTGACAGTCTCTTCATGAATATTACAGGAAGCATCGTGTTAGATTCATGTCTCTGAAATGAAATTCAATATCTAGTGAAGAAGGACATGGGTAATATTCCCTGTCCAACACCCCACGGACGCAGCCAATATACGCCAGGCTCACGGGTGCCGAAAAAGGCTCACATGGCCGGGTTGGGTCTTTGAGGGTTCCAGTCAAAATAGTGAACCCGGTCGGGTTCAAAGAATATGATCCTAACCCAATCCTAAATCTTAAGGCAGGGTTAACGGCGTACGGATCCAAGAGTTCTTTTATTGAAAAATTGTAAGTCGTGGAGAATTCATGTATTCTTAAAAAGTTCATAACAATAAAAAAATAAAAATTGATAAAATTAATTATATATCATTACATCAATAAATAATTAATAAGTTAAATATTAAAGTATAATAATTTTTTTTTTTATAAAAGTTAGATGAATGATTTAGTAATTTGAATGAATGAAAAGTAAAGAGACAAACATTTAACATATATTTGAGGAGTTAATATTTTTTAATATTTACATGTATAATAGTAGTGTAAATGATGAATGAAAGGTAAAGTGAGACTGAAAGGTAAATAATAAAAATGTGAAGTGAAAGATATACATTGTTTTGTGAAGTTAGAAGCAAATCAAGCACTAATAGTAATAAATAATGAAAACCGTTTGAATTGGAAAGTAAAAAATAAATCATTTCATGCTTTAAGTATTCGGGCTTCATACTTTTAACTGTCCGGACTTGTACTGTGCCTTAACTTAGAAAATCAAGACCGAACTCGAAATGGAGGTATCCAAAGTTAGGATCAGGTTGGGCTTGGCTTCGGGCAGGGCCACAAGCCTAGGAGGCATTTTTACATCCCTACTAGGCTGCCCCCTCTCTCAAATTTTTTATTTAATATTTTACTTATATTTCTTTTAGAAGGTTTTTTGAAATGTTCCTATAATTTGTCCTTGAGACCACTGAGTTCAAAATTTTTACACTTTTAGATCTAATATACAATTTTTTTTTTCTAAATTTTTTTGTATAACTTAAAATTTTGAGATAATTACATTAACATCTTTTGTGCTATTAAATCATTATAAGGACCTCTCCCATTGTTAGGGAGTTCAAAATCTTTTTTTTTTTTTTGTATTGGACACTACTAAAATTTTTGTGTTACAATATACATGTTTATATTATAATATATATGTAATATAAGTTTTCAAAACTCTCAACTCACAAAACGGCAAAATAAAAAAAATAAAAAAAAAAACTCACAGAACAAACTCTTTTCACTTCTCTTCTAAAATTCTAATTTTTGAATATACAAATAAATAAACTCAAAAACTGCACTTTAATTTTACCTCTTTAATCTCAACTTAATAAATTACAGAAAATCTCATACCAAATTATAATACAAGCAAATAAAATTTAAAATTATTTTATTAACTTAATAACGACATGAAATCTGTAAATGGTATCCGACGTCACATTATATGTTTATAATATATATATATATGTGGGTAAATTATATTGATTTTGGATTAATTATACTTACCTTCTTTGAGATTTTTAAAAATTGTAGAAACTTTCTTTATATTTTCTGAAATAACATTGTCTCTCTTGTTAATTTGGTCGGACAAATGATGTTAACAAAATTAATTCAATTACCAATATACCTTATATATTTAATAATCTTATTTGGTCAAACAGTTAATAACCCTTTTTCTTAGAATTTTCTGCAACTGCACGATGACATCCATAGTTGCTTTCAGCTTGAGCTTGGGAAACTGACTAGGAGCTTGATTCAGAAAGAGCTTAAAGGGACCTAGCTTACAAGGCAGCCTCCTCCTCCCTCACTTATTTTTCTGCTGGTCAATCAGAGGCCCTCGGAACTGAGGCCAAGCAAACAAGCAAAGCACAAACTACGGAGCAGCCGTAGCAAGCTAGTAGCTAGAGACAGACGGCTCAGCATTCGTAGGCACTTTCCATATCAAGATTGGGCATGGTGAACCAGGCTCTTTGCTTGTTGTTGAAAGCCTTCTTCCATGTGTCTGAGCCTAGGATAGAGCAAGAGCTGGAAGGGTAAATTCTTGATTATAGCATTTTGTGGGTTCAATCCATTCATGGGTTTTGAGTTCAACCCCTTAATGGGTTTTAATTTTTTTTTCTCTCTCACATCAATTTGGGTTATGGAGCCAAGTCTCAGCAATTTCCCTTTGAAATTATTCCCCCCCCCCCCCCCCCCCCCACATATATATATGTGTGTGTGTGTGTGTATATATATATATATATAAACTTCTCAAATTCACACAACACACACACACATTTGTCCAGCTAGTCCTGAGAAAACAGATACAAATGCTTTTGGATGGTCAGTTTAGGTGTCTTCGAAAGTGGCTGTGGGATCAAGGCTTGTGAGAGCTTTTGTAAAAAGAAAACAAGTCAAGAGGAAATAACTGCTGGATGCACTGTTCCGATGCCTGCTTCGTTCAGTTTTGATACAGATGTGTTTGAAATGGAGGACTTGGCCTGTGGCTTGGGAGAAATGACCAAATTCTCAGTTTTGGTAGGCGATTCCACGGCGGACCCCTATTCCCTTGATTCGGTAGATGAAGCACATAGAAATCTTTTAGAGAGGGAGAGAGTTTATAGAAATGGAGGGAAGAAAGGAATTTGGTAATATTATAATTTTACAACAATAGGGAAGGGTAATCTTGTCATTGTAATATTTGTAGTGGCAAAATTGGAATTTTTTACCATTTTAATGCCATTTTAAAACTATATTACCAAAATGAGGTTAGTTTCAACTTATTTACCAAAATAATGCCGTTTTGAGAAATCGTCTTTTGAAAAGACGATTTCCATGTTTCTAAATAGGGCAAAACAACAATGTTTCTAAAACTGATACAGCCGTTGTCTCTGTCATATCTCTCGTTTTCACGATTTCCTTGACGACTCGTCTCCACAGTGGCCTCTACCTCTCTTCACCGACCATCATCTCGTCTCTGTCATATCTCTTAACCTCTCTTCACCGACCCTCGTCTCTCTCTATCTCTCAACCTCTCTTCACCGACTCAGTGCTGACCATTGCCGACCTTGGTCGACCATTCCGACCTGATCCCATCGTGTATAAACATCAGATCTGAGGTAATAGACATCAGACCTGTCTTTGACGACCATTCCGACTCACTTGTCTCTCTCGGTGCAGTGATCTCATCAGATCTGAGGTAAAAAAAAAGATGTTTTTTTTTTTTTCCAGATTTGAGAAGTTATCTTTAAGTTGTGATTGTTTTGTTTCTAATTTTCCCATTCCCAGTGCCAGTGATATTGGGTTGAATGATAGTATAGTGATATTGGGGTGTCTGAGATCACCTTACCATGTGAAAATCACAGAAATCTAGTGCATGCAGAAATTGATTTGGCTGATTGTATACTGATATTGGGGTGAAAAACTCACTTTTTTGGTGGCATTTGGCCTCCTCTATTTTTGTTTACCACTGTTTCAAGAAAATACTTGCCGGGAAAATTGTTAGCAGAGGAAAGACAAATTTTAGGTCAAATATATAATTTCCTTTTGAAAAAATTTCTTGCTACTATTTTTTTTGTTGAAACGCGTGTAGCTTTTTGTTCACGGGTCCTTTTTTTTTAATGCATTCTTATGTTGGCCGCTTCATGAATCATAATTAGCCTAACAAAAAGCTTCATGCCTAATAAATCTTTAGGGATCTATTGAAAATATAAATAGTAAAAATCATATGTAATAGTAAACTTCCAAATAAATTTAAAACTCTGAACTAAACATGGTTTCAAATGTTCAGTATTTATTGTAGCTGCCATGATTAAGCACAAGTTGTTGACAGAAGTTCACTGAATGTCCTTAAGTGGTGTTATTATGGAATCTGGTTTTCATGCTGGCAGGTACAAGTACCTCAGTAATTTCTCATAATATTTGAGGAAATTTATCTCCGATCCCTAGAACATTTAAGGCAGGCACAATATTAAGTCTGGTTCTCTGCTTTCAGAACTCATACTCAACTGGAGGAATTAAAGTAATGAAATAACATTTTAAGTTCACCGATGCCATTTCTTGGAAGTTGTTGCTTACAAAGTGAAAGTGCAGTATCATGTCATCTTCCCTGCCCTTGTTTGGTAGTTCGTGACACTCTGCGACAGAGTTTCCCTTCCATTCCAAGATCCTACTATTAATACTGGTGCTCAAATTTAAGGCTTTACATTAAGTGAACTGTAGAAAAAAAAATGAAACTAAACTAGATATTATACCCAGTTGGGACACAATAGGTAATTTCTCCTATTGGTTAGCTTGTTAAATTCTATAATTGCAGCAGATATGTGTTGTTATTGCATCTACTCTTGAATCATTGGTCCTAGCCTCAAAAGATAAATATTTTTTTATGGAGGAATTAAGATAAATAACTTGTAAATGATGAATTGTTGTAATTTTCATATGATTTATAGAGAAGAACATGATGTCATTGTTAACATGATGTCTAGCAGAAACAATTTTCTAGATGATTTTGATTCATCCTATTTGACTCTATTTGTTGAATCGTCTTGTTCACTTCACTTTTATTTCCTTTTCTTTCTTATATCATTCGTGCCAAATTCAATCATCTTGTTTTCAAGGTCCTTGATTTGACAGTGAACTTCATTTGGTTTATAACTGCATTAATTTTCACTGGAAGATAAATACTAAAATGATAAACAATGACTCAACTGATAAGAAGTTAGGCTGAAGCAAAAAGTGTAGTGGATTTGTATAAAGAACATTGAAGCATCATTTATGAGACAAGATTTATAGTCTATGACAGATATTTCATGAAGCAAGCTATCTGTTATCTACCAGTTGTTAATTGTTTCTATTATTCATTTTCCTTTCATCCAATGAAGCTATTATTGTTCATCATGCCCTCAACAGAATCTCTGCTAACTTATCCCTGTGCTTTGTGTTCATAAAATCTTGAACTTTCCTTGGGCTACTGACAAACATAATATAATATATGGCTGTAGTTTTTTATCCCGTTATAATCAAGAAAATTTTGATTTTTTCAATCCTTGTTGGATTCCTGTCAAGTGGGGTAAAAGATTAGGAAGGGGTCTTCTCCTTAAAAAAAATGATTTCCCAATCCCAAACTAGCTTATCATGTAAGCAAACAGCTTACATCGGTGGCGCATCCAAAAATTTTAGTTAGGGGGGCTAAATTGCAGGAAAAAGAAGAATGCTACTAAAAAAAAAGGAATTTTTTTTCCAAATTAAGGTAGTTTCAGAAGTTATTTACCACTTTAGGGTTGTTTGAAACTTATTTACCAAAATAAGGTCGTTTGAGAAAGCGTCTTTTCAAAAGACGCTTTCTATTTTTACATACACTTTTTCGGTTTTCATCTCTTCCTGTCTCTTAGTTTTTCACTTTTTTGGTTTTCTTCTCTTCCGCATATCTCTCAACCTCTCTCGCCTCTCAGCTTCTCTGCGCCTTTCTTTTCTCTGCGCCTTTCTCACACAGAGATGGCCTCTCTCTTCTCTACATTTTTAACGAAACAGCCGGCGCTCTTGCTTTCATTTCTTCACTTCGAGTTCCTCTTCTGAAAAACAGCCCTAGTTTATATCAAACCCTCTGAAAAACCCCTGAAAAAAGCCCTAATTTCACGATCATTCTTCACAATTTCGATCATTCAGCACGCTTTCACGATTTGCAAAATGTTGTACAGTACGTCCAACACAGCGTAACCTTTGCACTCCACATTGGTCAGCAGTCAGCCACTCCAGCCATTAAAAAGCCACTCTCTTAACACAGGTCACCATCTCCTCGATTCTATCTCTACTTTCCTCCCTTTAAGGCATCAGAGAGAGGCGGAGAAACCCAATCCCCGCCTCACGCTTGCACAGGGACACATTATTGAAGCTTGCAAGGTAATATACCATCGTATTGTTATCTCGCTCTAAAATCTTCTTATATTTCTTTTATTGATCTTTGTAGATTCGTAGATATATTGATCGAAGGTAAATCGATCGCTTTTGAATGTGTATCATCTCTTCTTATATATATAGTATGGATTTTTATGGAAATGTAATGTTTTTGTGTTGATGTTGCTATTAATATTGGCAATTTTAATTGTTCTTGCGTTTTTATTTGAGTAATAGCTTTTAAACTTTGCTATTGATTCATAGTTCTTAGATCTGTAGTTTTGTATAGGAATTATAGAGTTTTGGCTTCTCCATTTTTGCGGAAATGATTGCGTTTGATTTTATGTGCCTTGCTAATTGCTTGCTACTTGATATTGTGCTCATCTTGCCTTCTACTTTCTTTCTTTTTTCTAGACCAAGTTTTTTTATGTGTTCCAGATTTGGTTTGGATCTATACTTCAAATGAAACCATACATGTGCTTATATACATATATAACAATGCACATATATTATAAAGTATAATTTTTTTTAGGTGATTTGGTTTAGTGATATCTTCATGCTATCAATTTTCTTTAAGAAAGTTTTCATATATTGTTACTGGTCTTTAGTTTATATGATTTTATTTATTTGTTGTTATTTCATTTATTGATGAAGAAATTTTGAGATTTTGATTGCTGGTTTTGGTTGTCTGTGTGTTATTTTTTTGGGTAGTAGTTATGGAAGCTGAGAGAATCTTATTTTAAAACCTTTTGTGAGAATTGCTTTTTTTTTTTCCGCTGATTTCATTAAGATTCATGTTTAGATTTTGAAGTTTCTAGTTTGGTTCACCATGAAGGAGATAAGAGAAGGGAAAATAAAGAAGAGAGAAGAAGGGGAAAGAAGACACTGATTTTTCTATTTTTGACTCTCTTGGGACAGGAAGTAGCAACTAGTAAGAGAATTAAGTAAGTTTGCAACTCAGGGGGGCCGGGCTCGGGATGAGCCAAGCCCAAGCCTAACCCAAGCTTTAAAATAGTCAACCCAAGCCCGACCCGAAATAAAATTCATTAGTAGCGAGTTCAACTCGAGCCCGAACACGAACCTAGTCCCATCAATTAATTGTCATCTTTTTCCTATCTTGATTATACATTAAAAGTTTTAATAATTTCTCTTAGTTTCTTCTTTTTTAAAAAAAAAAAAAACAAATCCGTTAAAATAATTTCTTTAACATAATTTAATTATAAAAAAAAAAGTTAAATATTAACAAGTTTTAAAACTTATAAAAATATAAATAGTAATGTTTGTAAGGAATTTCAACTAATCTAGTGGTTTATAACTAAAATATAAAAAATATAATATATAAAATATTAAGTTCGGGTTCACGTTGGGTTCGGGTTTCCAAAGTCTCAATCCAAGTCCAACCCTAATTTAGATCGGGTTTAGTTCTTTTGCTCAAGTCCAACTCAAAGTATAAAAAATGAAACCCAAACCCAAAAAAATTCGGGCCGGACTCGAATGGGGTTCAGATTAGCCCATCCAAGTTGCACCCCTAGAATTAAGAAGGAAAATGTCTTAACTCCTTGTGAAGTGCTCTTAATTATGTCAATATGTCTATCCCAACTCTTAATTATGTCACATTAATAATATGTCATATCCCTTCTCAGTGATACTTTACTGATAAAAAAATAATAAAATATCCTACCTCTCTTTCTTAACTTTTTCTCTTAATATCACATCATTTGAGAGGAAAATATTTGGGATTGACAAGGGTAACTTTATTGAAATTTTTTTCCATGCTTCCCCTATTTTTCCATTGTGAAAATCTCAATTGGATATCTTGAACTATTATTGTGGCTGTTAGAATATTGTCATTTGAATGGGTTCCATGTCAATAGCTTGGAGGGTCCATTAAGTTAGGCATTGGTATTGGTGAGATTTGTTGAACTTGTATGCAAGGGCGGTGCTCATATACTTCCCCCCCCCCCCCCCCCAAAGATCATTCACCATGAAATTGATCATGGTGGTAAAAGGGCTTCCGTGGCATCCATAAAAAAAATTGCATAATTTCACTTTGATCTCCCCCATCTTATAAATAAATTTGATTCCCATCCCAAAATTATTTCTTTTGGTATCCATAACTCCAAATAAATTTTATCCATATGAAATTGTATCATCAAATTATTAAGATGTTATAAGGGAAAAATTAGAACCTTTGATTCCTCCGTTTCTTATAATTTACAACTATACACAAGATGAACACCATTACTTTGATACTCAACTCTGCACTTGTTTGGTAGAATTTTAATTTCTTTAAAATGGCATAAACCTTTTAAAGTAAACAGGACAATGATTGTTTGCATAAAGCAATGGCTGACCAATTTAAGTAGGGCATTGGCTTCTTTCCATCACGAAAGAAAAGTTCCAACAATGGACTTTATAGAAGAGTTCTAATGGTCCTTGGAAGAGATTCTCTCTACTTTCCCAAATGCATAGAATTGTTCTTTAAAAAAATGTAAATCAGTCCATAAATCTCTCTCTCTCTCTCTCTCTCTCTCTCTCTCTTTCTCTCTCTCTCTGTCTCAACTCAAAACAAATAGACAAAAAGATTTTGAACCCAAACTCCATTGTGAATGTTTGAGATTACTTCTCCAAATGCATAGAAATGTAACAAAATAAAAAATCAATTTAGTTCATAAATAGTACCTATGAGCTGTGAAAACTTGAATTAAGAGAGGAAAAATAATTGTAAAAAAATGTTGATTGAATTAAGCTATTAAATGTTTGAATGAATATATTTCATAAGTGATTATATGAAGTGGAGACAGGTGGAGACACGTCACTCAAAATCAAATTCACTTAAAAGATGAAAAAAAAAAAAATTGGTTTGAAAGCATCTTTTGGAAAGACGCTTTTGAAAGAATGGTGCTCCTTCATCATCTATGTGAAATCAGATTGAAGAATGGTTTTTTGTTCTTTAAAGAATTTTTTTTTTTAAGAAAAAGAAAATACATAGGCATAGGGAATCTTTTCTAGGTCAAAAGCTAATCAGTTCTATAAATATATATTAATTCCCGTTTAAATATTGTTTGATTAATTTCAAAGATGTTTTGCTCATGTTTGTGACTTTCACAACATTTTAGCTTATTGAATTTATGTTTGCTTAATTTCAAAAGATGTTGTTTTGCTTAATTTCAAAGATGTTCTTTGAACCATTTTAGCTTAGGACATTCAAAGATGGAGTTTGATCCCAACATACACTTATTTAGTTATTTCTAAATTTTGATGCCTTGTATATTTTTTTTTGAAGGTTAGAAATGGCTGGAATATCAATACCTGTATTATGTTATTGGGGAGGAAATATTTGTTATGGGGAACAAGGTAATATATGGTATGATATGAATGCTCAAGGAAGCATTATGTTAAGGAGGGGAACAACTTATGCTGAACTTTTGGCAAAGATGTGTGATATCATGAAGGTGGATATAACAGAATTCTCCCTAAAGATGATCTGCCGATTTCCAATCAACCACAACAATTACATACCATTACAAGTAGTTAATGATGAGACTGTGCAAACAATGATTGAAGTTGTTATAGGAAATCAGGCCTTATATGGCATCGACTTGTATGTGGAGAAGGAAAATGTGCATTATCCTTGTGCAGTCTCTCAACTGCTAGAGATGGGATCTGGTTCTTATACTCGATTTCTCACACAGGATAATGATGACCTAATTGCCAACTCTATTCCTATGGCACATCAAACTGTAAGTCCTGTGTTGATAAATGATACATGTCATACAGAACATGTGTCGTTTCTTATTGAGCATCTTGTTCAGGTTGAGAGCGAGGACATTTGCAACCATGACTTAAATTTAAATGATTGTGCTGCTATCTCGGATGAAGACAATGATAATGATGGATTGGCTGATAATGATGACATGAATGAACCCGGTGAGCATAGCAGGCATGAGGCTGATTCCCCATTTTTTTTAAATGTGGATTTTGGAGATGATGTTGGTAGTAGTGGTTCAACCCTTCCACACCATACTCAGATTTGGGATCCATTGCGCAATGAGTTGGCTAAAGGCATTGTTTTCAATGATAAAGAAAAATTACAACATGTTGTCAAAGAATTTTTAATAAGATCCCGCCATCAGTACGAGGTGGTTGAAAGCAATAGTGAAGTTTGGGTTGTGAGGTGTAAATTGCATGAAGAGTGTGGGTGCAAATGAAGGTTACGTGCTATTAAAAGAAAAAGGACTGGAAGATTTGAAATCTCAAGATATGAGGGCCCACACACTTGTTTACACCCGCGGATGAACTTGGATCATGTGCAATTAGATTCCAAGTTAATTGCAAGTGAGATACAAGGTGCAGTGAGGGTTGATCCTGCAATCAAGATAGATTCAATTGTGGAGCTGATGCAAGAAAAATACAATTACAATATCTTCTACAGAAAAGCTTGGATTGCAAAGGAGAAAGCAATTGCTATGATATTTGGAGATTGGGAGAGTTCGTATAGGTTGTTGCCTAAATTTATGGGAGCCCTTCTTAAATATAATCTAGGCACAATTATGAAATGGTTACATTATAATACTGACAACCAAGATGTGCTACAATTTGGTCGAATTTTTTGGTCATTTAGTGCATCAATTCAGGGATTTTTGCATTGTCGGCCACTTATCAGTATTGATGGCACACATTTGTATGGGAAATACAAGGGAAAGTTGTTAATTGCAATGGCTATTGATGGTAATAATCAACTTTTTCCCCTTGCATTTGCAATTGTTGAAGAGGAGGGTTACAACAGTTGGTTATGGTTCCTTAGTTTACTAAGGCTGCATGTTGTGGGAATGAGGCAAGACATTTGTTTGATATCTGATCGACATAAGGGTATAATTGCTGCAGTTAATAATGTCAATTCTGGATGGCAGGAGCCTAATGCATATCACAGGGTTTGCTTACAACATGTGCGTAGCAATTTCAATAGCAAATTCAAGGATACCCATCTGAAGTCGCTTATTTGGGCTGCTGGGAGTGCACATCAAATACGCAAATTCAATTCCATTATGGAAGAAATTAAAACCATAAATCCGAAGGCATGGGAGTGGTTGAATAACATACCTGCAACGCAATGGACAATTTCACATGATGGTGGTCGACGGTATGAACATTTGACTACCAACATCTCTGAGGTTTTTAATGGTGTGTTGAAAGGTGCACGAAATTTGCCAATATCTGCGTGTGTACAACTTATTTTTTATCGTCTTATCAAATACTTTTGTGGTAGACGAGCTTTTGGCCAGCAAGCTGTTTCCGATGGTTCCACATATACTCCTTTTGCTGTTACAAAGATTTTGCGTTACCAATCTAAGTTAGGTGGACATCGCATCATCGACTTCAACAGAAACTCCGGTGAGGCTGCAGTGATGACGAGGAGGGGTAACTCACACGCGGTATTAACACGTGATGGTATATGTTCATGTGGGAAATGGGTCATCTACAAAATTCCATGTTCTCACGCCTTAGCGGTGTTTGCACAAGCTTCAGTTGATGGATGGAGTTGCATAGATGAATGTTACAAGTTGTCAACAAATATGGCTATATACGCATCTGAATTCCACCCTCTTCACCATCCAGATTATTGGGATGAGCCCACTGGTCCATCTTTGTGCCCCAATCCTACTTTGAAAAGAATCAAGGGTCGTCCGTAGTCGACACGCATTCGAAATGAAATGGATACGGAGGAAGGTCGTAGGCCAAAACAATGTGGGTATTGTAAGGTTAGGGGACATGATAAAAGAACTTGTCCAGCAAGAAGGCAGCAACCCACGGGGAACTAACTCAGCTACTCAAGTAGATGTTGAGCAGATTTTTTGTCTTGGATAATTTTTTTTTTTGTTAATGATATGACATAAATTATGTATGTTTTGTAATAGTTATGGGAATTTCTTTTCATTTGTATTATGTCATTTTATCATCTCTTGTACTAGCTTTCTTTTTATATATTATGGACTTTGAAAGCTTTTAAAATGAGAAAGTTATCTTGCATTTGCTTCAAGTGTGCAAAAATCTGACCTATGGGTAGTGTTTTTATCATAACTTGAGTTTTACATGGATTTTTTGAGTGATTCAAAATGGTGTAGAAACTAGACTCAATGAGGATGATTTTGGTACACATTTCATTACATTTGGATTTGTAGATTGAGAGAAACATCAATTTGAATAAAAGGGTTACGCGCAGCCTTTTTTTTGAAGTAAAAGTTTGCTGAAAATGAACAGTAACTTTCAATGTTACTGTTCATTTTTAGCTACTGGTTTGGGAGGTTACTGTTCATTGGAAGTATTTTTTTTTTATTGTTGCTTGTTCAAACATTCCGATAAAGAGCTGCTCCATCAAGGATTTTGTGCGAAATGCACAGCCTAAAGAGCTGCTCCATCAAAGATCTCAACCTTAAGGAAACTGAGCTAAGACCTGGTTTGCCTGGTTCTGAGTCTCCTGAGAGGAAGGCTGGACTTGGGATGTCTCTTTTTGGAAAGGATTTGGAAGATAAGACTAGTGGCAAACCAAATTTGTTTAATTTCAAAGCAGAATAATTGATGTGTCTGCACATTCCTTTCATTCCCAACCAAAATGAATAACATTTTGCTTTCATTGTCACACTAATCCATCATAGAAAAGAAAAAAAAATTAAAAATAGAAAAGAAAAATATGAGGTTGGGCAATTCTTTTCATCTGTTTATATGAGGTTGGGCAATTATATGTGGTTGGGCAATACTAATTTCCTGAGTAGTGGGTGAAGGGATATGCAAATCAGATTTTTTGTCTTTGTTTTTTTTTTTTTTTGTGAATGATGTCATAGTGTAAACATGAAAATCAGATTTTTTTTTTTTTTTTTTTGTAGCAGCTGATTATGTGAAGCAGTCAAATTCTTTCCATCTTGTTATAATTTAATCTTTTTTGTTTTATTTTGAATCGTTTTTTAGGATATATAGGGAAGCTGGAATAGGGAAAACTCCACATATCATATGATTTAGTCTTCTTAAAGTTAAATCAGAAGTTAAATTTTCTTCATCATTTGATCCATAATTTTGGAACCCAATGGTGCATAGATCTCATTGGATTGAAGGCCTAATAGGTACTGCCAGTGGCAGTAGGCAGAGTGGCCCCAAAATTTTAAAAATTCTATTTTCACCCCTCCTACGTGTATGGTCAGAATCTGGCACTAGGTACAACTAGGTGTACAGAAACTGATTGTTGAGCTAGAAGACTTTCCTACTATATAATTAAAAAAAAGTACTTAAAAAATGTGTTATCAAACACCATCTATATAATTCTCCACAACGGGAATACAAATACAAATACAAATACAAATACAAATCCAAGTAGATTTTTATATGAAGAATACATTCTTCCAATTTTACAATCAAATTATTTTTGCACACCACAAATTTCCAGTCCCACCTCTTAACCCAAGATAAATAACTTCATATCCTTCACTGCACAAGGTTATAGGATCTAAAATAACACATAAAACAGGCACCAGACCATCATAATAACAATGCTATCAACCCATTATATTCTCGAATAGAAGCTTCAAATCACTGCCTAGTTATAAAATGCAGTTCATCCTAAATGAGTTAAATACTGAAAATGAGCAGCACTCCCACTCTTTTCTTGAGGTTTGCTCATTTTGCAAAAGGAAAAAAAAAAACCTCCTCTTTGATTCTTGTAGCTCCTTAATCTACTTTTGTTTCATCAAATTAAAGATGATAAAAAGAGAATGTTCACGTGTGAAACTATTTACTATTCCCCACAAAATTTATGACATTTTTCTAGTCAACAATGAGAGGTATCACCCACTGCGGGGAAATTTAAAATGACCACTGATAAACTACTTCAAAAACCAAATCTAGAAAGGATCCCATGCTTTCAGTGGCAAGCATGTGAGAAAACATAAAAAAGGCAAGATGTTATGCTTCACAACATATTTACCTAATTCGAGATGTAGTATTTCACATGTCAATGAACCTTATTTAGCTTTCGATAAAATTTCATAGTAAAAAAGGATGCATTGGTTGATGTTGATCTAAAAAGATATCAGATGCATAAGTGTCATAATATATGTTTAGAGTTGAAGTAAAATAGTTTAGATTATGCAAAGGATATGAAAATGTTACCCATCAATTCATACATTCCATAAGAACACAACCTACACAATATAATATCTTGAAAATTGAAAACTTTAGATTGATGTATAATTATATACTGATAATTGTTATGTCAAGCAGTGAAATGGAATGAAAATAGGCAGCCGTAAATGCAATCGCTAATTAAAAAAAAAAAACCAAAAAAAAATAAAAAGAAAAGAAGAAGCAGCAGCAGTACTAGCAGCTTGTAAAAGCTTGGTCAGAACTGGTTTGAAATTTTGCTCCAGGTGAACAGTAACTTTCAAAGTTACTATTCATTTTTAGCTACTGGATTGCATATTACTGTTCATCCAAATCTGATTTTTTTTTTTTTTTTTTGTGTTTGTTTGTTCTTTTAATATACATGGAACGAGGGATCAATTCCCAGGTTTTGTTTAAAGGGACTTTATAGAGGTAGAACAGAAAATCAAAATGTCACAAGGTTTCATTTGTTACCTATCTAAAATCTAATTTTCAAGTCAGTTCTAACTCTCTCCTGACGATGATATTCAACTTGATATTCACAACTTGCAAAGGAACTTCTATGTGACTGTTTTTCAGATACACTTGATGGATGATTTTGCTCCTCTGTGAAAAACTTCTGTATTAGATAGTTCTATCAATTGGTGTATTTCTTGCTAAATGTTTTAGAAATATCTCTATTATTGGATGAATCTGATGGTTGGAATTGAACTTATGGAAGGGATTTCTGTCTAGTTCTCTTTTTGTTCCTTGGTTACTACAGAAATTATGTATGTTTTGTAATAGTTATGGGAATTTCTTATCATTTGTATTATGTCATTTTATCATCTCTTGTACTAGCTTTCTTTATATCTTATGGACTTTATATTGATTTTGCTTCAAGTGTGCAAAAATTTGACCTATGGGTAGTGTTTTCATCATAATTTTAGTTTTACATGGACTTTTTGAGTGATTCAAAATGGTATGAAACTAGACTTAATAAGGAACATTTTGGCACAGATTTCATTACATTTGGATCTATAGATTAAGAGAAACATCAATCTGAATCAAAGGGTTAGGCGCAGCATTTTTCTAAAGTTAAAGTTTGCTCTAGGTGAACAGTAACTTTCAATGTAACTGTTCATTTTTAGCTACTGGTTTGTGATTTTACTGTTCATCCAAAATTTTTTATTTTTTTTACCAGCTGGTTATGTGGGATTCCCTGTGAAAACAAAGGTGTACATATTTTTTTTTAGCAGCTGATTGAAAAATTGTGCTGTTCAAGTCCTTGGGGGCTCTTAATACCATTTTATCTGCCACTAGAGTGATGGACCAATGTTCTTTTGATTAAGAAGAAAAGAAAGGGAAGAGGGAAAGAAAGGAAAATAGGGATATATTAGACTTAGACATACATACCTTAGTAGCTAGTTTAAGAAGCAGAGTTTGAGTTAGAGGGGCATTATTTGGTTTGGCAATTTTGCCAATATACACCTAGCACCTTCCCTTTAATTTCAAAGCAGAATAATTGATGTGTTTGCACATTCCTTTCATTCCCAACCAAAATGAATAACATTTTCCTTTCATTGTCCCACTAATCCATCATAGAAAAGAAAAAAAAAATTACAAATAGAAAAGAAAAAAATTGAAAGCAGGAGTTTACAGCTCTAGGTGAACAGTAACTTTGACTGTTACTGTTCACTTTTAGCTACTGGTTTGTTATATTACTGTTCATCCAGAAATTTTTTTTTTTAGTAGCTGATTATGTGGAACTCAAGTTACTTTTGGGCTAAAATTTTGTTTGTTAACACTGAGAGAAGCACAAGAAGAGCATGGGAAACATGCTTTGGCTGTTTTGATTGCAACAGCAGCTGCAGCCGACGCTGCTGTTGCTGCTGTCCATGCTGCAACTGAGGTTGTCCGGCTTACGGCTGTTCCTCAATCTCAACATGAATGTGAAAATATGATTCGAAACTTGGCTGCCATTAAAATTCAAACTGCTTACAGGGCATATATTGTGAGTTTTTTTAGAACTTCTTATCTCATTCCTGGCTTATGTAGTTTATGCTTTGAAAATAAATTGGTTAAGATGTTTCTATGTCATGCTGAAAATTACATATTTATGCTGTTGAGTGTGAAAATATGTTTCTATGTCTTAAGCAACTTGAATGAATTCTTATGACTGCTACAAGAATGTTTTGTAGTGGCCTATTCTACAATTTTTCATTTTAACCATCCTATGTGTGTAGCTTCTCCAAATTACTGCTCTTCAAAACTCTTAAAAGCATATGAACAAGTAAAAATTTGCTTCAAAAAATCAGATATTTGAATCTAAAATCTCTAGAGTTTCAATATTTGATCACTAGTTGAATTGAAGTTTCTAAGTATAAATTCAAACAAAACCAATGTATTTTATCATACATGAATCCAAATGATAGTGACTCTTTTTATAACTGTGGAGAATCTATTTTCTTGCTAAACATTACATGAAATAGAAATGCTCTCATTTGACACAAGAGTCAGGCTGTTTACTATGTCATTGTCAAAGTGAGAAGTTACTATGTCAGATCTGATTCTAAGTTTTGGAGAAGTGATAAAAAATATTTTCCATGCATTTGAGGTTGTGAAATGAACCCAACTGTTGGAGTTTGACTTATAATTAATTTTATTAAAGGATTATTTAATATATTTGCATAAGAGAAATAAAGCAAGATTTAATATATTTAAAAATTTATTAATGATTTGAACAGAAAATTGTTGGATCATTTAAGACTGTAATGCTTGGTTAGTGATAATTATTTAATGGATGGTTCTTGCTGATTTCTTTCCTTTCTTTACTTCATGTTCTTCTTATTTAAGATTTGTTTAAACCTTTGCTTAAAAAATTGTTGGATCATTCAAGGTTGTAATGCTTGCTTAGTGATAACTATTTAAATTTTGCTCCAGGTGAACAGTAACTTTCAAAGTTACTGTTCATTTTTAGCTACTGGATTACATAATACTGTTCATTTGAAAATATTTTTTTTTTTTTTTTTGTGGTTGTTTGTTCTTTTAATATACATGGAATGAGGGATCAATTCCCAAGTTCTGTTTAAAGGGACTTTATAGAGGTAGAACAGAAAATCAGCTTTGGTCTAGTGTAAACATGAAAATCAGATTTGGTTTTTTTTTTGTAGTAGCTGATTATGTGAAGCAGCCATCTCCAAATTTCATCCGTTTAAAAGCCCAACAGTTTTTTGGTCTAGGGTAAACATGAAAATCAGATTTGTTTTCTTTTTTTGTAGCAGCTGATTATGTGAAGCTGCCATCTCCAAATTTCATCCGTTTAAAAGCCCAACAGCTTTTTGGTCTAGTGTAAACATGAAAATCAGATTTGTTTTTTTTTTTTTTGTAGCAGCTGATTATGTGAAGCAGCCATCTCCAAATTTCATCCGTTTAAAAGCCCAACAGTTTTTTGGTCTAGTTATACTTGTTGTTATGCCACTTCATTTGCTGTTTTGAATCCAATAATAGATCGTCCAATGCTACAACTTAATTATTTCATCTTTTCATGTATGCTTACTTTTTTACAAGTGTAATTGATGACATGTTAAATCAAGGTTTTTAAGTTGCTAACTTTTTTATCTCATTTGTCATTTATAATTTATTAATAACAGATGGAGACCGTTCATAGGGAGGTTGTAGATCCTGGGCCAATAGATGGATCTGTACTTTACATGCAATCTACACATAGATCTAGTCTAATATGGGAGGGGCAGGTTTGAATGTCTTATCTGATTACTTAAAATTATATAAAAATTGACTGAAATCCATGCTTTTTATCTCACTTATAAAACTTGTATTTACTTGTGCATTTTAATGGCAGGATCTTGGAGTGTTTCATTGTCGTAGGAGCGACAACTTACTGCGACGACCTCGCCAACTAGACGAGCGCATAAAGAGATACTTAGTCGATGCTGGATTTTATGGAGCCTATCGAGTTGGATTTATCCAACTTGACTGGGCTCTAATTACAGCACTTATTGAGAGATGGCGTGTGGAAACCCACACATTCCATCTACCTGTGGGAGAGTGTACCATCACGTTGCAAGATGTGGCAATATTGTTAGGTTTGCCAATAGATGGGGCACCTGTCACAGGACGTGATGTTGCCTCTGCGGTGCCCATGTGTCAGCAACTTTGCCTTGAGTTGCTGGGGATTACACCAGTTCAGTCTGATCTTGATGGATCACGATTGAAGCTTAGATGGCTTGTTAATCATTTTAGAGAGTTGCCCGAGCTTGCAGACGACGTTATTATACGTCAACATGCTAGGGCTTACATTTTGATGCTTATTGGAGGTTCTTTATTCGCAGATAAGTCGGGGAATAAAGTAAAATTGATGTATCTTAATTTGCTTAGGGATTTAGAAAATGTAGGGAGCTTTAGTTGGGGGAGTGCCATCCTGGCATGTCTTTATCGTGAGATGTGTCGAGCTACTAGGCCTACTGCCTTTGAGATAGGTGGCCCACTTATTTTATTGCAGGTAGTAAATTACATTTTAAATCTATTATAATTGTCTATTATATTAGATTGTTACTAACACATTTTAAATCTATTTTAACAGTTATGGGCATGGGAGAGGCTGACACACATCAGACCTGATAGACAGCTCCCTCGGGAGAATGAGGAGGAGTCATTGCCTTTAGGGCATAAGTGGCGAGCCACATTATCTGTTAGGCAGACACCGACCCATGTACTTCGCCATTATAGGGACCAGCTTGACCAAATGCAAGATCACCAGGTTTGTTACATGTTTACAAATGCTTATTATTATATGCTTATAAATGATTATTATTACATGTATAAATTAAGTTGACCCATTGTATCGTTTACTTAACTTTGAATAATTTTTTTCTTGGTTTATAGATGGCATGGCAGCCCTATACAGATGATGTCATCGCGACATTACCTACATGTTGCCTTGTTGGGGAGGATATATGGCTGACTGTATCACCACTCATTTGTTTTGAGGTTGTTGAGTGGCACTTCCCAGATCGGGTTATGCGTCAGTTCGGACTTCGCCAGGAGATACCATTGCCACGCGATACAAGTGTCGAGCTTCATGCTACTGATCGACAAGGGAGGGCACTATATCAGTGGGACGTTGTGCATCAGCCATATATTGATCTATGGAGTCATCGTCGTGATCATATTGTATCTGCCGAGCCGCTGGATCACCCACTTGGGTATATGGATCCCTATATGGTGTGGTATCGACGAATTACTCATCGCTTGGTTGGGCCACCGGATATTAGGCCATTAGTTGGATTTCAACCCATTGGTAGTATTATGGAGATGCTGGTATAAGTTTGTTTGATGTGTTATGTTTAATTATATTACATTTTTATATTCAACACATACTTTTAATTGTTAATATTACTTGCAGTCAAGTACCCTTACCAAAATACATATGAAGGCTGACGAGGGTTATGGCGATCGAGTTGAATCACACCAAGCCTTTGCTGATATCAAGGCACTTAGTTATTCTGCCTTAGAAGGAATTCAGACCCATCAGCGTATTGGCTCCGAGGAAATCCCATGTGATTCAGTCCCATCGCAGTCGGCCTCAGTGCCTCATGGGCGACCTCATGCCATTGTTAATGTATATCAGAGACGTCATCGTAGGGACATTTCCACTCCGGCTGCCCCTTCATCATCAGTAGCAACTCCATCCTCCTCCACTAGAACGCCCATCCATGATGATTATGCAATTGGCACACCTATGCACACAGAAGCAATTGAGATAGGTGGGATGGGTGATGACATGGGCATTGAGGGTTTGACAGAGGCTCACGACGATGGAGATAACGTAGGTGGTATGGGTGAAGATATGGATTGGGGATTTCATCTTGATGCCATACCATGAGGTACACGTACTCATCGTACTCGTCGTCAATTTGAAGTAGGTGGTCCTTCTCAAGTCACACAAGTTGAGCAACAACTTGAACGCCCACGTAGAAGGCCAGTTCGTCAAAGGAGACAACCTGGATGTGGGACTTAAATTTATGAGGTAGTTCATTTTTTCTCCTTCAAAAGTCTACTGTTCTATGATAAGTTAGAGCAACTGATGCATGCTTTTAGTTTATTCTTTCTGAGGATCAATTATAGCTAAAAATCTTCCCTTTTAACTTTTTTCTTTCTTTCCATGATAGTCGTGCCTCAGATTTTTGGTTTGATGAAGATAGATAGTAAAGGAAGGATCATTTCATTCAGTGAAAAGTCTAAAGGAAATGATTTGAAGGCAATGGTAATACTCAGATTTATGATACCCTCTCAAAGTTAAATGGAAGTTCTAACACCGGAAGTCATATATTTGGTTGCAGATTTCGGGCTGACACTTTGTTTGGTTGAGAAGAACAGAAAGTTGTCTGAGAGGTTATTGTTATCTCACCACTTTGCTTCTCAAGTGTTTTCAATTCTTAAATTTTATATCCATTAAAAAAAACCTGATATAAGCATGATTTGATGTCCTTGATCATACCTGCTAATCACAAATTGCAGGTTACTGTTTCTGTGTACATGTTTCTTACATATTTATTTTTACACCACACACACTCCCCCCCCCCCCCCCAAAAAAAAAGAAAAAGAAAAAAGAAGAAGACGAGGTTACATTCTTATCATGATTTAAATATTTGTAATTTGTGTAAGCAAAATATCATGATACCTTTTTTTTTGGGCAGCTGTTAATAAAGATGAGCTACTGCAAATGGTGAGGTTTGGTGCTAAAATGGTTTTTAGTTCCAAGGATAGCACAATTACGGATGAGGATATAGATAGGATCTTTGCTAAAGGAGAAGAGGCAACAGCAGAGCTGGATGCAAAGATGAAGAAATTTACAGAAGATGCCATCAAATTTAAGATGGATGATAGTATGTGGATATACCAATTACCATTAAGCCTTTTCTCTCTCTCTGATAGATAAGACACAAACACCCACAATGTCCCAATTGGGACTTGAACTGTCAACCTCCTCTTTGGGAGGTGGAGGTGAGGCCATAACTTCAAGCTAATGATTGATGGTACCATTAAGCCTTCTGTTTTATTCTTTTTTCTTTTTTTCCTATTGCTAAATAAGGCAAAATCTAATTTATCTGGCTGTGTGCAGCTGCTGATTTGTATGATTTTGATGACAAAAAGGATGAGAACAAGTTAGATTTCAAGAAAATTGTCAGTGAGAATTGGATTGAACCACCAAAAAGAGAGAGGAAGCGCAAGTAATAGTGATTTTTCATTTCCTTGCATTATGTCTTTCATGCATCTTTTATGATTAGTTGAAACATGATTTGTCCTCTTTATTAGTTATTCGGAATCTGAGTACTTCAAGCAAACAATGCGCCAAAGTGGTCCGGCAAGACCAAAAGAGCCTCGAATCACAAATTGCAGGCTACTGTTTCGTTGACTTTGCTGGAATCAGACTACAACAGAAATCTTGGGGTCTTCCAGGTATGTCTTTTGGTTGATGTAAAATTACTTATGTTTGTCATGTTAGATTTCCTGTATCACAAATTAAGAATTGGTACAAATCATTTCACCTATGACATTTGGAACAAGTTTTTATGTCGATAATATGTTCATCTGTGCAATCTATTCAGCTGCATTGTTTCTGAAGGATTATTAACTTTTTGGTTATGCCAAATTACCCATAGCTCTTTTGCTACAATGCATTTTACAATATTGATTTCAAAAGACCTTACAATGAAATAGAGGGAGGGCCTCTCCTCACTGGTTTGTGGCACTCAATGGTTGGTGAGAACTTGGTAATTGAAAAAATTGAAGAGTGAAACCTCACCCCAGAGAAATTGCTGGTTAAAATTTTCCCTCATTGTTAATTGTCACCTAGTTGGGAAAGTCTGAATCACTATGGCTGACAGCAAGGAGAGTTTCACAAATTTGAGGATTTATTCTTATTATGATGCAGGAAAATCTCCTACTTTAGGACTTTCACTTTGTAGGTCGAACCTGTTTGAAT
This sequence comes from Nyssa sinensis, assembly GCA_008638375.1. Classification (NCBI taxonomy): domain Eukaryota; kingdom Viridiplantae; phylum Streptophyta; class Magnoliopsida; order Cornales; family Nyssaceae; genus Nyssa; species Nyssa sinensis. Next base: position 15,639,832 of record CM018049.1, on the reverse strand, counting down.
GTCCATGTATGGCATAAAATATAGAGATATATATGTTATGATAAACAATCATTTTTTCATCTTTCAAATATATTAAGTTTTCTCATTATTTGAAAATTCACATAAGAAAACTGAGGGTTATTATGTTACATAGACACTAGACTTGAGATCAAATCTTACTTATCTTCCCTCATTATATCTCAGTTCTTCTTCAAGAATTAGTCTAACGATTTGAAATTGTTGCTATGTTTTTGCTAGAACTTAGACTCTAATGCTATATACTAGAAATGTGGCATCTCAATTTTGAAGAGATGTTGGACAAGTGCCCTGGAGTATCCAATAAGCATCAGATTTACGTCTGGTTTTTAAAAATTATTTTTAATTATAGATACCATGAGGAAGCATTGGACACATCCATTGTTATCTGATGAGAATTGGTATTTTCTATAGATACAACTCCTTTGAAGAAATATATGTGCTTCATTAATATAAAAACCTGCAGCAACTAGTAAAAGATACTCCTCAATATACTAACTTATATACCAATCATTCAGGTGAATAGTTATGGCCTAAGCACGTACCAGTTAGGCATTTTGAACTTATCAATCCAGTCCTTTTCATTGTGAACTGACTTATGTCAAAATTCATAATCAATGAAACCTAGAACACGGGTTGTTATGGTACACCGAACAGGAAAGGGAACGCAATATGCTGTATACAGTATACTGTAATTGTGTTACAATAAGAGGTAGGCTTATATAGATGAAATAGGTGAAATACAATGAGATAGGTCTAATTATAAGAGTATTTTATTCTCTTCACCCAAATATATTTTTTTTTGGAAAGGTAAATCACACACACGTACTTTGCCTATTAAGGGGACTTGAGCCCTCAACCTTCTATATCCTGGAGGAGATATTAACCAAGTTAGAGCTTGTTGGTCTTTACCCAAATTATTTACGAGAACTAATATCATTATAGTGTACAAGTTGTCTATAGAGTTATGGAAATTTATCATATTGGAATAAAGCATGTAAAAACATGAACTAAGGATACTTATTATTTATTACCCAATTAAGTATTTATGTCGATCTCTTGATTTCCATTGGTCATTTCATATTATTTTTCTCGTAAAAGTAAAATTAAGAAAATAACTAAGAAGAAATTTATTGGATCGCTGAATTTAGTATTCTGAAATGTAAGTATACCCTGTTTTGGTATGGGCATACCGAAATGGGGATCACTATGGGATTATTATTTTTTTGGTAACTATGTTCAGGATTCATGTAAATTGTGGTCATGTCAAAACTGGATTGTTTATAGATCAAGAATAGTTCTGTCTCTTTGATTTTTCAAAATCATAATGAAACAAAAGATTCATCACATGGAGCAGATATTATGGCTATCAAGTCACTAAAATCTAAAGTTTTTATGTTATTTTGCAGTGTACAAGAAACATTACCCACCTGCTTTGCATGATGAAGTTTGGAGATTGGATACAATAGCAAAGGATGGAGCACTGCATAAAAAATTGATAAAGGATGAAATCACAACAGTTGAAGATTTCCTCAGGGTTCTTGTTCGGGATCCACAGAGATTAAGAAATGTAAAGGCATCTCTTTCTGTCTTTTCATTTTTATATTTATTTTTTGGAATTAAATTACATTATTTTCTTATTCTTTCTTCGAGAATTTATTGTTATTTGTTTCTTTAGCTTATATGATGTTTGCTATGTAGATTCTTGGGAGTGGTATGTCCAATAGGATGTGGGAGAACACAGTGGAGCATGCCAAGACGTGTGTTTTGGGTGGGAAGCTCTATGTTTACTATTCAGATGAAAGCCAGAGCAGTGGTGCTGCCTTCAACCATATTTATGAGCTCAATGGCCTTATTGCAGATGGGCATTTCCTCCCTTTAGAATCACTGAACCAAAATCAAAAGGTTGGAGTTTCTTTCTTGTCAAAATTTTGGATCACCATAACTCCTCTTGCAATTTTGCAAATTATGCTTGATTAATTTTTTAGATTACTCTTAAGCTTTGTCTAACCGCCCAGGAAAATTGGAAAAGAATTGAAAAACATGCAGTCATAACAGGTTGGAATTGGGTTGAAATGTTTTAAGACAAGTGTTTCACACACATTCACTACCCATGTTTAAAAAGACTGCAGTCGCATGTGTCAATACTCTCTCTTTTCCTTGTTGAAGTTCCCAAGGCACTGTTGCAAAGTTAACACTCCACCACAAAACAAACTACATCAGATTTAAAAGAATCAATTGTACACAAGATGCACGTGGTGGGACTTGGGAGTAATTTATTTTAGATAATGTTCAATATTTAATTTCCACCACTCGATTGCCTGGCTTTTGTGATTAGATCTTCAGGATACACTTCTGTTTGTGTAGATACAATCTCTTTTCGCATAGGAAATAGCCTGGCTGTGGATGAGTCTAGAGGTGCTTGCATGTGTTCTGCTCACGTTTCATGCCTTAGAGGAACTCTGATTAACAATTGAAACAAGTTCAAGTTCTACAGCACTTTAACTGACCGTTTTTCATTCTAATAATATAATATGTAAATCCTTTTTGACATGCTAGTTGGCAACCTGTCTGATAATGATTTTTATTTGTCCATACACGCCAACACATTCCGTATGATGTTTACAGATTTCAGTGGATTCGCTGGTGAAGAGAGCATACGAGAATTGGAATGAAGTTGTAGAATATGATAGCAGAGTCCTAAACTCTTTGTCTAACAGTAAGAAGGGAACAAGTGTCTGAGCTGCACCTATAGCCAACCACGACCATGTCATTGATCACTGTTCTACTACTACACAAAACAAGTGCCAATATATCTCCTCAGAACTGAGCTCACAATGCCAAACCAAAAATAACAACTCATTGATCCCTCATTTGATTGAATTCCCATTCATACGATCTGATTCAATGGCAGAAATTGTATTAAATACCTCACAAGCAGCATTATCTGGCAGCATGGAATATGGGTCAATTGGAATGTCCACAGTGGGTGGTTCTTATATTGCAGGAGAATGGTCTCGACCAAGGGATGATCAGGGATTATAAGACTTTTTTACTGAGGAGATCCGGCTTAGGAGTTCAGAGATGTTAGAGAATGATGACATGCAGAGGCTGCTAAAGACATTCAACATGGGTGGAGTTGGGGTGGGGTCCGCTTTTGGCCATTCTGATGAGGCTTGTTACTCTCACAATGTTCCATATGAGCATCAGATGGATCGAACATATGGGCAGGAACGTGGCCGAAGTTCAGGAAAGGCTGTTGTGGGATGGCTTAAGCTGAAAGCTGCTCTGAGGTGGGGGATATTTATTAGGAAGAGAGCTGCAGAGAGGAGAGCTCAGCTTGTTGATATCTTACAAATTATTTAGTATGTTCAACCACAGAGATATTGTGTTGATGTCACCATAATCATAATTGGTGTACTTTTTTAATATTGGAAAAATAAAAATCAGAATGTATATATTACCCAATTAATTGTTGGTGCTTTAGTTGGCTTGCAAATGAATCTATTTTGCTCTTAAATGCTACATAATGGAAGAAAGGAAACAGAAAATATAGTATTCAATCGATTATGTGAATGAAAATTGTTTTAAAATGGGAAAATTCTGAATTGGGAAGTGGATTGCTGGGTGAGGAGGTTCTGTGGAGTTTTGTAAGTTGATTTGTGGATATATTTTTTTAGCAGTATTGCTTTCATGTTTTTCTGGTTACAGCAATAGGGTTGATAAAGCATGAAGCATGGCATTTGCAGTTCAGTTGCCTTGGTTGTCTTCACGAGTCTAGTTGTTTTTTATTGGTAGATTCTGCAAGCATGGCATTTGCAGGTACTATAATAATGCAATTGGATGAAGGAAAATATAGAATTGTCAAAAAAAAAAATGAAGGCAGAGCAGTGAGAATGAAATGGATGCACAAACTTTAGAATGTGTATGGTATGTAAAATACTTCATAGTAAAAAAAAATAGATTAATATGAATTGACTAGTGATGGTAACTGTTTAGTGTCGCTACTTGTTCCTATAAGCTAACCCCTTTTTTTTTGGTTGAATTTTGAATCAAATCTATCTTCTAACATGCCAACTACAACCACAACCACAACCACAACCATAGGGGGAAACTTGCACAGTAATGTATATCATTTCAGGTTAGATATATACATGCTAAAATTTATTCAAATTTTTTAAATTTCAAATGCTACTTTTTCATACACTGCCTCCACTTTTTTCTCTTCATATGTTTTGAAAATTTATGGATGATTATTTAATATGCTAAGAAAGAAATATAAAGTATATTTTTAGCTAAACTGAATGGTTAATTGTTAGTTGCATTGCTCTAATACTTGCAGTCTCCTTCATATCATCAGCGTGTTGCTAAACAAAAAAAAAAAAAAAAAATTGAAAAACGTCTTTCGAAAAGACGATTTCTAAAGCGTCTTTTCGAAAGACGCTTTAGAAATCGTCTTTTCGAAAGACGTTTTTCATTTTTTTTTTTTTGCGAGGCTAAAAAAGATGCTTTAGAAATCGTCTTTTTGAAAGACGTTTTCAAAAAGGTCTTTTTGAAAGTCGATTTTCAAAGCGTCTTTCGAAAAGACGCTTTTGAGCGACATGTGACAAAAAAAAATGCCAGTTCAAAGCGTCTTTTGAAAAGACGTTTTTGAAAGCGTCTTTCCAAAAGACACTTTTAAAAACAACCCTATTTTGATAAATAAGTTTAGAATGGCATTATTTTGAAAAATAAGTTTTTTTTCCACCCTAGTTTAGGATTTAACTCGGCAAAATTGGCATTTAAAAAAAATTATGCTTATGTCATCAATTTCTGTCTCTATGAGCAACGGTAGTTGGCGATAAGGAGCAATATGTGACTGACACATGAATCAGAAGGGGGACAATGTTATTTCAGAAAGTATAGGGAAAGTTTTTACAATTGTTATTAATCTCAGGGCAGGTAGGTGTAATTAACCTTACTGATTTTTTTTAAGTTTATGACAATTACACTGATCTCTTCTGAGGCTGTTGAAATTACACTGACTTCCTCTATTTTATAAAATAATATACATCTATTTCTCTCTTGTCAAATTTTTTTAAATGACAAAACTATTCATTTTATTTATTTATTTTTATATTTTTTAAAATTTGACCAATTTATTCTAACTATTTTTAAAGATTTTTTAAAAACTAATTTAAGGTAAATAAAAAATTAAAATTTTTATCAATATTTATTTGAAAAATAAAAAAAAATGGTCAAGATTTAAAAAATTAAAGAAAAATAAAAATAGTAGTTTTGTTATTTTGAAGAAAAAAAATTGGCTAAAGGAAGGTATCTGTATATTATTTTATAAAGTAAGAGAGGTCAATATAATTTTAGAAACCTCAAAAATAATTAATATAATTATAAAAAATTTCAGAAAAAGTTAGTATAATTTATCATGAATGTGTGTGTGTGTATATATATATATATATATATAATAATGAAATTAAATGAAGTATGGAACACTGGAACTAGAGATGTTAATTTTTGACACAACACGATAACACGACTCGAACTCGACACGTAATTAGCAAGTTTGGGTTGAGCTTATATGGATTCAGGTCATAAACGAGTCAACCTATTTAACACGGTTAGTAAACGTGTCGTGTTCGGATTGTAATCGAGTTGATCCGTTTAACACAAAATAATCTACTTAATTATTCGTGTCAAACTTGTTTAATATAAACCTGCCTAACTCATTTATTACCCATATAAGTAAAGTTAGTTTTGTAAATTACATCTAAACAAAAACTCTAATGAATTTTAGATTTTAAAACCTACTCTCAATTAAAAATGATTATTATTACTATAATGTGTTAAAATTGAATGAATTAGATTTTATTTAGTAATTTTATTATAAAAATAAGTTATACAATTTAAATGGGTCGTGTTACCCGTGTCGTATTATTCGTGTTTTACCATGACTTGTTTAATAAAAGGGTTATTCGGGTAGTGTCGTGTCACCCGTATATTATACAAGTTGTGTTAGAGTTGAGCAAGTTAACACGATTAATTAATCATGTCGTGTTTGAATCGATTCATATAATATAATACTCTTACCTTGACACAACACAAATATGATACGACACGACACCATTAACACTCATAACAAGAACCCAAAAGTCAGCATTTGACTACAGCAAAGTCTTGATTCGTATCTTCACTTGGACAGTTGGCCTAATTTTGGCTGCAGGCCTTGCACGAGAAGCTTAACCGTCCACTCCGTCAACGTTGTCATCTTCATGGCTCAACAGCACCACTTTTCTAAGTTCATGAATTTTTTTTATAAAAGAAAAATGATTTTCAAATACAATATATTTAACTGATAAATTTGACTAACTAAATGGGAAAAAAATCATAAATAAATTTATTGCGCAATTGTCATCCTCAGTTTTCCTCATTAGAAAATTCTATACATATCAAAAAAATTTAAAATATATTTTTTGCTCGCTAAATTTAAAGTTTGTCACATGTTATTCTTATTTTAATTTCAATTTTGACGGTTTTTAATAAAAATTTTATTTATTTTTTGACATTATTTTAGTATTATTATTGAATAAATAAAAATTTAATTCTTAGATTATCTAATAATTAAAATACTTAATTTTATATGTGCTCGAAGTTTATAATAACATTATTTTTATCATTTGCCATCTAGTTATATTGTCAAACCAATTAAACTTGAAAACTAAGTGGGTAAAATATCAATTGACATGTTACCATGCCATTTATCAATGAGAATTACGTATACATTGATTGGTTTCACAGAAAACTCAAACAAGTTGGCAGATGTTTCCAAGTTTTATATATATGTATGAGAATTACGTATACATTGATTAGTTTCACAGAAAACTCAAATAAATTGGCAAATGTTTCAAAGTTTTACCTATATATATATATATGCATTAAGCAAGTGCTTGTGATGGGTGGGCACCGTGATCCATGTGCCATATGTTTTGGATAAGAGGGTCAGGCACAAGACACTCGTCCCAAGCAATGGAATGCAAGGTTTTCAGAGTTAAAGGGTCGTTCTCACCATGTCTTTTTCTACATGTGCCTTGTCCAATGTCCAACATGCTCATCGGCCATCCCATTCTTTCTTGGAACTTGGTGGTCGCCACTATTTGCCGGGTGTCGCAGTCCAAACACTACATACATCCAACAACTTAGTCTTAGCTGAATAAGTATGGATTCTTATTTCTATTCTCATTCTTGCTTCCACACACACACACACACACACACATATATGTATATTTGTTTTTTTAATAAAAACGATAAGATATTACAATCAATCAATTCAATAATTACATATATCAATCAATCAACACAATTCAACTAAGAATATACAATTTAATGATATCAAGAATCTCTCAAATATAGATCATAGACATACAAACAAGCCCAACACCTCTTAAAAAAGAGGACATGGTGGTCTACCAAGCTAGCCCTAGTTAGTTACATTTACATTTTATATAGATTATTACTTCATCAGAATATTACTTTGTAAAAATTCACAGTAATTTAAAATAAATTAGTGTATTTTAAAATATTGTTTGAAATAATGTTGTAATTTGTTTTGTAAAACTAATTTAAAACTAATTTCAGAATCACAGAAAAATATAAATAAAATTCTCAAAATATTATAAATACAGAAATTAAGATTAAATGGAATTAAACATAAATTAGAACTTATAGTTTTTCATGAAAATACTAAAAGTACATCAATTGCGATTGACTAAGAATAGTGTCTTACACTAAATAGTGCATCTGTTTATGCGAGCAGATATAATGCTTTAATTTGAATAAATGCACCAATCTAAAATAACACAACTATTGTTTAAATTTAAAGGGACGCACCTGTTCATAGTGATTGTTTAGTCAAAATTCAAAAGCGTAATATTTTAAAAATATAATTTAAACAAAAAATTTATTTAAATAAATTTTCTCCAAATATATATATACACACAGCGGGTCAAGGCCAAGTCCAACCCAAGGTATTGTATATATACTCTTTAAAAACTTTGTTCTCAATCTATGCGAGACAAGTTTTTTACAAATTTTAAGTTTTAATACCGTTTTCAAGTGATGATATTTGAAGTCAATTTATCATTTACTCCTTAATAGTTTTGAGCAACTCAATATATGTTCTTAATTTCTTCATGGAGGTAAACATATTTCCATGTGAATCTACTTAAAATAATATGTAAAGTTCATTTCAATTTTGGCTAAAAATTAATCATAAATTCTTACTCAATAATCTATTTTTCTAACAGTATGTACATATTGAATATCCTAATGTTTTTTTTTTTTTGCACTCCTACAATTCCTCTTGTTTTAATTTGTAAATGAACGGACGTCTTTTAGCTGAGATTGCACCTTTTTTTTTATACATTTTTTTACGTGTCATCACTTTTCAGCCATATATAATGACAAAATATAATATTTTGTCAATATATATGTATAAATCTTTTATTTATATTGTAATATTTTTAATAATATAATAATATATAATTAATTAATAATCATATATAACATATATTATATTTAATTGTATATATTTCCTTTAATTATGAGCAATGCTAGCGTTTCTATCAATTATCTCTACCATTCACTCACACAAAGGCAAAGTCTATTGAGTAGGGCTCAGGATGAATGAATCGCACCCGTGTAAATATAGGGATAATTTGCAAAGAATTCTAGTATTAATATTTAAATATATTATATATAAAATGTAATAAAAAATTAATTATTATTTTATATAATATTTAATTTCATATAAGGTATTTTTAGTAAAAAATAATTTATTAAATTTTGGTAACTTAATTTTATAATATACAACAAATAATCACTACTACTATCTAATGAACTATAAAGGGTAAAGAGACATTTACATATTAAAATAATTTTTACCAAACACTCGATAAGTAATTCTATCATCATAAGCTATTTTGTTACATATACATTCAAACATCTAAAATTCATTTTTCAAAAATTATTTTACAAAATATATTATCTAGAACTTATTTTTTAAAATATGAAGTTCCTCCAAACGGACTCTTAGTAGGGTTGAGAAATAAGGCCGACTTTGGCATGTGATTTGATAAATTTTGCATAGATTTTGGCTTGAAGTCCACTATGATTAATGGGAATGACATTGAATCTAAATAGGTGGGTGTGTGTGGGTGTGTTTGTGTGTGTGTGTGTGTGTGAGAGAGAGAGAGAGAGGGGGGGGGGGGGTGTTGGGGAAGCAGCACTTTAGTTTACAGAAACATACTGTGGTTAAGATTGGTGATAGCCAAACATAAACAAGATAGCTTCATGTAGTTCAGTTTCTACGCCTTTTTGGTTTCAAAATTCTGGATGCTACTGGTGCAATTTGGCATGCCATCTGAATTCTCAATGTAGCATAGCATATTCCACTATATCTAACCTAACTTCAACTAATTTCCGTTTGCAGCACAATTTAGATATTCCACCATCTAAATTCTTAGATGCAAAACTGCCACTATTCATAATTATGTAAAAACCAAACCTTGAGGACGGGACAGTTAACTTAATTGGTAAGGTTTCATATAGTAATACAAAAGCCTGAAATTCAACCATACTTGTTCTCTCCCCTGGACCGACGGAGAAAAATATGATCATTTCTTATTAACTCGTTCAGAATGATTCTGATGCTTATAAGAAGTAGTAGGCAATCTTGATTACAGTCATTATGGTAATGATCGTATGGTTATGAATTATAATTATTGGAAATGATTACCCGACTATGGTGGAAATATATCTACTAGTACTTTCAAAAAACAAAAAATATGGTTGTAGCTTTAAAGCATGAATTTGTCTATAGTTTCTATGACAACACGCTTAAACAATTGTACATAAAGATTGCCAGGTCATTTTTTTTTATAAGAAAAATATAATTATTTCTACGTAGTACAATGATTTAAAGCTAATTAAGTAAATTGTAGTAGACAATACGAACAAAATCATACTCAAACACCTCACATCAATTTGGGTTATATCTATCGGATGCAAGACATATATGGTATATGACAAAAACATTTATTTTGTTTATGACTCTAGGTAGGCTCGTCAACTAGTTGTGTCTGGGTAGACCCTCTAAGATTCGGACTTGGACCTGTCAAGTTTAAACAGATTTAGACCTGAATCTGGACTCGCTAAGACCCGTTTTAACTAGACCCTAACCCAGATCCTGGCGAACCCTTTAAGATCTGGACCTGGACTTGTCAAGTTTAAACGGGTCTAGACCTAAATCCGACCTCACTAAGACCCGCCTCAACTAGACTCGGACCTGGATTTGGGTCTTTGACTCTAAAACTCGACTTGTTTGCAAAAATAAAAAATTGGGAGTTAAAATTTTCTATTTGAAATAATCTAACTTGGCTTTACAAATAAATGGTTTTATTGGCCCCAATTATGTCATTGTTGATTGAAATTGTTTCATGTGATAATCACTATTATTTGTATATTTCATTCTTACAATCGGACACATGATGAATGGTAAAATGACAATAATTGTCATTTAGAAATTTTTTATTTTGATCAAGAATTTAGGCCTACAAAAGGTTGCCTTACTCCTAAATATAATAGGAAATAGAATAAAAATGACATGGAATGAAAATGACGTAACATGAAAATGTCATAGAATGAAATAAAGATTACTCATCCAAGACAAAAGAATGCTTATAATGATTTTTAATGGAATGTTCATTCAATAAAATCAGGTATTGATAGTTAGATTCACGAAACAATTCCATAAAATGATTTCCAAAATATTTTCATAACACAGAACGGTGTTAGAAGGTCGAAGATGACAACTTCACTGAGATTCTCTCTCTCTAACTTTTATGTATGTGTGTGTGTGTGTGTGTGTATATATATATATATATAGTAACTTTGTTAGAAGGTTAAACACTCTAACTTTAATATTGTATTAAAGATAGAGAATGTGTGTGCACTTATTAATGATTTAATGAGTTGGGTTTTTAACGGGTATTATCTAACGGATTTATACACGGTCCATTTAATTAGTTTTTAACGGATCCGGATCGGGTCTTGTTAATGGGTCACAGTCTTATGTAAATAGGTCCGGGTAGGGCCGGATCAGATTGGATCGAACCCGACCCATTTACAAACCTAACTCTAGGTCTGATTCTTTAGTTTCTAAATTTGAACTTATTTTAAATTGATTATTTTAGATAAATATATATTATTTTTATTATTTTCTATACTAAATAAGACTCTTTATTTTATTAGGATTCGAATAAAAGTAGGAGTAATAATTTTATAGTCAAAATAATAATATTCTTACTCTATAAATATGATATTGATATGGTATAAAGTAACAGACCAATCTCCACATGACACGAGTGCCTACAGAATAGGCAAAACTCATTCATCCAGAGCAGGTTTAAACATATGGCATTCAGAGCTTGTAGATCGGAAGCTCATGCAACCTTCAGACTCACCTCAAGCTCGGAAGGCACTACGAACACTCATAAGGAGGTTCTGAGCTTATTGCCACCTTAAACACCCTACCGAGCTAAGGATAAGGAAACAATATTCAACAAGGACACTGCTATTCAAGCGTAGTATTCAACATGGTAACTGCCACTCTCTGATGATCAAATCCCTACTTTCACGGCTCCAAGTCCTAATCAACTTAGGAGATCCGCAGCCTATAAATAAATCCCTAAGGTGCACTTTTATTTTTATGCTCATTCAATTATTTTCAATTACAGTCTTACAATTCAGTTTTTATTGACTTTACCATCGAAGCGGCTACCGCCGGAGCCAACCCGGTGGCCCTCTGATTTCTTTCTTTGAGTGTTCAGCAGGCAACAGAGAATGGAGCCCCTACGGACTAGAAAATGCAACATCAATTTGGCACCGTCTATTGGAAACGACGATCATTTCTTACTAAAAGTTCTTTTCTTTACAAACAAACTCATTGTCCTTCTCACTAGAGGATCATGGCTCCCAATCTCTGTCCGAGAAAGAAGGCTCAAAACCCTCCAAATCTGCCGCTTGCCGGAAGAGGTAGAGGACAAGCATCTGATCCCATGCAACACCAACTCGATTGAGTTCAACGACAGAATGACCTAATGCAGGAACAACTTCTTGCCATCTCTAAAACTCTGGCACTACTTACCCGGAGCCACGAAAGCAACGCCCTACATCCTTCTATCGTGCGGCTGATGTAGGGGCACAGCTTCCTGCCACCACCATGGGCAGAGGGTCCCATGAAGAGACTCCCACTAAACAACCGATGTACCCCTAAGGCACCACCCACGTGGGAGGAGACACCCAGCCGTCGACCGTCGCAAGTAGGGGGATATCGGCCTTCAACTCGGCTGTCCATTATCGGAGTACGACAAGGTTCCAAATCCAGTGGTTTCAGGGGCAAATCCAGTGCTGCAAGAGTTTCAACCTTGAACGACACCAGTTCCCCTAGCTCAGGAAGATCGGAATCCTCTTCCTATCATGGATTATGGCCATCCCGTCTATATGGGCACTGAAACTGCAAGGTAAGACTCGCAACAACCAACATCGCCTAGGTACCCACGGAGGGCCGAAGAAGCCGCGGACTCTATAAACCACACTGTTGTTGCGAGAGGCGCCTACATCCTTTCAGAGTAGGACGAGCTAGCTAGGCTACTCGGAAGGTTCGCTACACCATTCACTCCCGCCATAATGGCTGAGGAGTGGCCAAAGAAATTTATTGTCCCAAAGTTCACTCTTTACGATGGGACTAGGGATCCAAGGGACCATCTTTCTCATTATTAGCACACCATGGCACTACATGGCACCACTAACGCTTTCATGTGTCGTACATTCGTGACCAGCCTTAAAGGCACTGCTCTAATGTGGTTCCACCACCTCCCCTAGAACTCGGTCGTCAACTTCTACGAGCTCAGCAAGCGTTTCCTAGACCGGTTCATAACCAGTAGAAGGTTGAGGAAAGGCCCAGAGTTCTTGCTAAACATTAAGCAATCTAAAGGAGAGTCACTCCGAAAGTACATTGCGCGCTTCAATGCCGAGCTTACAGAGATTACGGATTGCAGTATGAGCTTTCTGGTAGCCGCTCTAACCTTTGGTCTTGCTTAGGGGGGCTTCCGGGATTCTTTAACAAAAAGCCCTCTCGCTGACATGACAGTACTCATGGAGCAAGCGAGGAAGTATATAAATTTGGAGGAAGCAAAGAATACCTCCCAAAATATTAAGGAACAAGCCCAAAATGATGATCAGAAGAAAGACTCCAGTGCCTCCAAGAAGAGGGTAAGGAGCCCTAGACAAAAGAACGGCATCCAGAACTTCAAGCAACATTGGTCCAAGGGGTTCGCCACCTACATCCCTCTCTAACTTACATACTTCGGCAGGTCCAAACATGTGAAAACCTAAAGTGTCCAGAGCCACTAAAGTGCAACCCCAGCAGCAAGGACTAGAATAAGTATTATGATTTCTACAAGGACCATGGGCATACAACTGACGAATGCAGGTCCCTTAAACAGGAGATCGAGTAGCCATTAGGAGATGACGACTGCGGGAGTTCGTCAGGCTGGATGAGAGGCAGAACCCCCGAAATGACAGGCCACCGTAGAGGAGGCAGGAGCAGAGGCCAGAACAGAGAGATGGACAGAATGAGCCCCAGTAGCAGGACAATCAGATTATCTTCATCCTCCATGCGGACACCCCCGGCCACAGGGGCGTCCAACTGAGCAAGAAAGTGATATGCTCGGAAGGCCAAAACTACTCCTAGCATCCTCCAGATTTTTGCTGTCGAGAAAAGACTGAAGCCAATACTTGAGATCCAGTTCACAAATCAAGATCTTGCAGGGGTACATTGCCCTCACAGTGACGCCCTAGTTATTTCTCTCAAAATTGCTAATTTTGAGATCCGAAGAGTATTGGTGGACACAGGAAGCTCTGCTAATGTGTTATTCTATGAGCCCTTCAAACAGATGAAGCTCAACTCCAACGACGTCAAGCCCACTGCCGCAATAATGGCAGGATTTGATGGGAACCTTAGTACCCCACTAAGGAGGATTAACCTTCCCACCAGAGCAAGAGAGGGAGATGGACAAAAGACCACAATCTCAGAGTATATGGTTCTGAATTCGAAGTGCCCCTATAATGTTATAATCGGAAGGCCTTGGTTCCACTAAATAGGTGCGGTCACTTCGACCTTCCACCAATGCCTGAAATATGTGCACAACAATGCGGTCTATTCTATCAGAGGGTGCTAGCCAACCGCCCGAGAATGTCACACTCTCGCGCTCAAGGAGAGGGCCCCCAAATAGCAATTACTGCACTCTTATAAAGGTAGAGGCCCAGACCTTTTCCACCATCATGAGACAGAAGATTGCCCTATCCAGAATTGATGAACCTCTAAGCCCTACAGGAAAGGATAGTAAGGCCAAGCTCGTGGGGGACCCTTATCAAGGTGCTAGTTAGCTCTGAAGAATAAGGGTGGTACTTGCAAATCGGTCCAGACCTGACACCATCTGAGCAAAAAGAGATGGTAGAATTCCTAAAAAGAAACCTCTCAATGTTTGCCTGGGAAACTAAAGATATGGAGGGGATAGATCCATACCTCATCACCCACAAGTTGATGACAAATCCTAACCACCCTTCGGTAAAACAGAAGAGGAGGACGCTCACTCCATGGCAGCACCAGATCGTTAATGAAGAAGTACGAAGGTTACTGGATGCTAAGATGATAAGAGAGGTATTCTATCCAAAATTGCTTGCGAATACAGTTCTGGTCAAGAAGAAAAATGACAAGTGGAGAGTCTGTGTCGATTACACAGACCTCAACAAAGCCTACTCCAAAGATAACTTTCCTCTCCTAAGGATTGACCAGCTAGTTCATGCAACGGTAGGACACAAACTCATGAGCTTCATGGACGCTTACTCTAGATACAACCAGATCTAGATGTACCTTTTAGACCAGGAAAAATAGCTTTCATAACCGAACGAGGTCTCTATTGCTACAGAGTGATGTCGTTCGATCTGAAAAATGCTGGGGCAACATATTAACGTCTGGTCAATAAAATGTTTAATTCTCTGATCGGCATTACAATAGAAGTTTACATAGATGACATATTGGTCAAAAGCCTACGAAAAAACAGCCACCTCCAGCACTTAAGTTAGAAGTTTGACATCCTGAAGTGACACAGGATGAAACTGGATCCCTTGAAGTGAACCTTTGGTGTAACCAAGGGAAAGTTCTTGGGTTACCTTATTTCCCAAAGGCGTATTGAAGCAAATCCTACTCATATTAAAGCCTTGATTGAGCTAGGATCACCAAAGACTAAGAAAGACATTCAGGCTCTGAATAGGAGAGTTGCGGCTATGAATTGATTCATCTTCAAGTCTACCGATCGCTACCTTTCGTTCTTCAAAGCCTTAAAGGGAAACTGAGCATTGCAATGGTCCGAAGAATGTGAAAAGGCCTTTCAAGAACTGAAAAAGTACCTGGCTTCCCTTAAGCTCTTATAAAAGCCAATCCTAGAGGAGAAACTACTCATTTATCTTGCAGCCTTTGAAAATGTCGTCACTTTTGTACTAGTCAAGCAGGACAAAGGGGTCCAAAAGCCCATATTCTATGTAAGCAGGGCACTGCTTGACATAGAGAAAAGGTATCTCGAGATCAAAAAGCTAGCCTTCGCTCTAATAATTTCTGCCCGGAAGCTCTGACCTTACTTCGAAGCATATTATTGAGATCCCAACCAGCCTATCCACTAAAATAGGTATTGCGAAAACCTGAAGTCTCAGGGCGATTGGTCAAGTGGTCAGTGAACTTGGGGGAATTTAACATATCCTATGTTGCTCTGACCTTACTTCGAAGCATATTATTGAGATCCCAACCACCTATCCACTAAAATAGGTATTGCGAAAACCTGAAGTCTCAGGGCGATTGGTCAAGTGGTCAGTGAACTTGGGGGAATTTAACATATCCTATGTTCTATGGACCTCCATCAAAGGGCAAGCATTGGCAGATTTTGTTGTTGAGTTTACTCTAGCACTCCACGATAAGGCATTGCTTAGTAAGAGCTTGCTACATGGCAGCTCTATACTGAAGGGTCATCCACAGACCGAGGTTCTGGCATTGGCTTGGTGTTACGATCCTCTGAGGGGTTTGTAGCTAAAAAGGTAGTAAGCTTGGGATTCAGAGCTTCCAACAATGAAGCCGAGTATAAAGCCCTCATCCTTGGAATGAAACTAGCTATGGAATGAGAGGCCTAAAATCTCAAAGTTTTTTCTGACTCCCAACTGGTGGTAAGTCAGGTCCTAGAGGAATTTTTCATCATAGACGACATAATATTCCGGTATTCAGAGCCGGTAGATTTACTGAAGCGCTATTTCCATGAATTCATTATCCAAAAGATCGAGAGATGTTAGAACACCAGGGCCGACGCCTTAGCAAACATGGCCTTTTATCTCAAGCCAGAAGGAGATTCTACTCTTAAGATCTCCCACTAGCCAAGGCCAAGCATCGAAGAGGTTTAGACTTCTCAAGTTTTCGAACAGACCTAAAATTGGATGACTCCCATCCTCCAATACATAGAATGAGGACTGCTCTCAGAAGACAAAAACATGGCCCTGAAGAATTCGAATCAGGGCAGCTCGGTACCTAGTTTTAAATGGGAAGCTCTATCGCAAATCCTACTCTCAACCCTTGTTGCGATGCTTGGCCCCAAAAGAATCTTAGTATGTTTTAGCCGAAATACACGAGGGAATCTAGGGCAACCATAATGGGGGCCGAACCAGCCCATCGAGCTTTAACACAGGGCTACTATTGGCCCAGCATATTGAATCAGGCCAAGGAGTTCGTCCAGAAATGTTACAAATGCCAACAATTTGCTCCATACCAATACTAGCCCCACCATGAGCTCATTCTTATCGCCAACCCATGGCCCTTCGATTAGTGGAGGATGGATATTATAGGGCCACTGCCGAAGGCCACTCCGAACAGAAGATACCTCTTGGTTGCCATTGACTATTTCTCCAAATTGGCAAAGGCCGAGCCCCTAACACACATCACAGAGGCAGAAGTCAAGAGCTTCACCTAGAGGAACATAGTCTATAGGTTTGGCATGCCATGCATCATCATTTCGGACAATGGTACACAGTTTGCAGGGAAAGTTTTCAAAAAATTCTGCGAAGACTTGCACATCAGTCACCATTTCGCCTCACTAGGGCACCCCCAAGCCAACGGACAAGTAGAAGTCACTAACCGAAAATTCTTGATGCTCTCAAGAAAATATTGGAAGAGGCCAAGGGAAGATGGGTTGAAGAGCTTCTTAGTGTGTTATAGGCTTACAGAACCACTAGAAAAATACCAACCTCTAAGACTCCATTCTCACTTGCCTGTGGCTCTGAAGTAGTAATTTTTGTTGAAATCGGTATGCCTACCTTGAGGACGGAAGCTTTTGACCATGGGGCCAATGATCAGCAGCTCGTAGAGAACTTGGACCTACTAGAAGAAAAGCGTGATCAAGCCAGAATCAGGATAGAGGCATATCGACACAGGATGGCCAATAGTTCCAAACAAGGGATAAAGCCCCTCAATTTCTAGGTCGAAGATTTTGTCCTAAGAAGAGTGTTCCCAAACACTAAAGATCCCACCATGGGAAAGCTGTTGCCCAATTAGGAAGGCCTATACAGAGTAACAAAAATTTTCAGACCTATCACATACTGGTTAGATGACATAACTGGAAAACTTATACCTAGACCATGGAATGTAGAATACTTGCAAAAATATTATCAATAAATATTTTCATTCTTCATTTCCACCAAGTGTTCTCATCTCAATTGTAACACCCCAACCTGAATTAAGGGCTATTAAGTCGTTGGTATTAAATTAGTAATCGACGCCATAAGTAACGAGGTCGGTTTCAACCGCGACACGCAGATTTTTAGTAATAATCCTGAAAAATCAGGATGACTGTACGTCACTTTCATTGCAGTCACCAACATGTCGGTTCCGTGATAATTATATTTTCACGTCAACCGCCGGTCATCGATACGAGTATGAGATTTGGGCACGCATTTCGAGGTTATGAAAAGTTAGTATAAGGATGTCTACACTTAAGAAAATGATTAATTAATTTAATATAATTAATTAATTAAATTGATTTGTTAAAATAAATGAAAAATACACACATTAAAAATGTATTATGTGTGTGTGTGTGTATATATATATATATATAGCTAAGTATATATATAAATGCGTAAGTGTATACATGTATAATTAAATATATCCATACATAATACATTGAAGCATGCTAATACCTAAGGGGTAATGGGGTGTGTGTGTGTGAGTCCAAGAGGGTTGGTGTGAGTTATATTATATGTATAAATATATATATATATAGCCATATATAGGCAAAACAAAACACACACACCCGACCATCATAGCCTGCCCCAAAACAATAAAAGAAAACTGAGCCTGGATACTGCCACAAGTTAGGTTATTTGGTGGGGAAATTAGAAAATGATTATGCGTGCAACTATATACATACATACATAATCATATACACATTGCATACACTGCACCACACGTTTTTCAGAAACTGAGAGAGAGAGAGAGAGAGAGAGAGAGAGAGAGAGAGAGAGAGCTCTAGGAAGGAGAAGAAAGGATTCAGAAGGGAAAAGGGGAGGGAGATCAAGTGACAAAGGTGAGAAAATGTTTAAACAATTCTTTCTCTCTCTAAGATATTTTTCATATATGTAGGTAGTTCAAGTTCTGTTCTGCATGTATGATGCTTAATATATGTTTTAACTTGATTAAGCATGAGATTTGACCTTAGAAACCATCAAAAACATCAGACCCATATGAGTCAGCCATTGATGGACCAGTGCTGAGAGCAGGTCTGAATCAATGGCAACCAAATCCAATTTGGCTCATCAGGACCTAAAGTAGACCCTACAAGCATCCCCAAAACACATGACCGCGATCAAAAAGCCCAAGAAATGACTCTCAAAAATCGAGTTGCAGGTTACGGGTTTGAAACCCAAACCTTTAAACTCAGTGTTAAATCGACATTTATGAATGAGAAACGAAACCCCATGAAGAGGGGATCAAAACAGAACAAACCCCAAGTGATTTGGCTCAGAAATGAGCATTTACGATCGGTCTACAGGTTTAAATTATCGAGTCCAAAATCGAGCACATAAACCCATTTCGAACCCTCAATTGAATGCAAAAATAATCCCTAAGATGTCAGAAACATTTTTGATTAAAAACAGTAAGGATTCATAGAGCCAAAACTCACGAAATTGAAAAAAATGAAATCAGGAATTAGGGTTACAGTGGTGGATCGTGGGGAAGACGATGGTGGGTCAACTCGATTTTAAAAGCCCTGACCGAGTCGACTCGGACACGTGGTGGGTTCTAGAGCTGCCACCGAATTAAAAATGACGACGTCGTTTTGGGCCTAATACGCATATATATACAACACCGTTTGAATTTTAAAAAGGAAAGGAAATTTTCGGTCGGTGGCGTTTGAACCCCTGACCTCACGTGCCCAATCGCCTCTCTTTCCACTCGGCCACGCATGCGCGTGTGTCACATATGGGGCAATATATGTATATATAATAAATCAGAAAATAAAAAAGTGCATTTGCACCTGTTGAGAATCGAACGCAGTATCTTTTAGGAGGGAGGTGACACGTTGGCCAGCGTGTCACCCATTTCATCCGTTAATATATTACAAACTAAATATATATATATATATATCATACTTGAGAAATTTAATTTAATTAAAGTTATTTAATTAAATTAAATAGTCAAAAAATGTCCGGTGTCCAAATGAGATGAGTTATATATGTATTCTTACTATCTCAAGCCTCCTGAGTCCATTGGTGAGGTCCAAGACATGAGATGAGGTCCCAAAAAATTTTAGACCCATAAAAATGTCAAAATGACCAAAATGCCCTTGCCCCATAAATGAGTCAAACGAGGTCCAAATTAAATAAATAAATAGTGGATTTTGACTATTTTAAACATTTTGAGTCTAATGGTGGGGACCGTTTCATGAGACGGGAATCCGAAAAAATTTAAACACGTTAAGGTATAAATTACCAAATTGCCCCTAACATGTCCTAAGCCAAATTTAATTCTAAGAAAGCCTAAATTGACTTTATTCAACGTTCCAGACTCAATGGTAGAGTCTATTCAACCAAAAGAAGTGTCTAAAATAAAAAGATATAAAATTTGATGAATAACATCTATTAGATGACTATAAACTGAAATATTGCCGAAGTACTAAACTGAGGCAAGAAGGAGGAAATGAAATACGAGAAGACACGACGCGTTAACATGTCAAGTAAATAAAATTATATTAAAGTTAACAGAGCTACCGGAAGAGTATAATTTTAAAAATTTAAATTTAATCCCCAGCACATTAAATTGTGTCGTAGGCTAAGAATACGAGTCGAATTAAGTATATACGAAATTTATGGAATATTCGTAAATCGGTTAGGATTAAATACGATCTAAGCATAAGTTAAGAAACATCGATAGGTGATATTGCAGTCAATGTAAAGTTGATGAGACTGTTTATGAATTGTTCTTAGGAACTACAAGGAAGTGGGAAAGCGCATTTTTAGCACTAACCCTAAAGGACCGAGGTGAGTAAACCCTGCCTTTGAAGTGGAGATTTAACTCCATGAATTTGAAGAAGTTTTAAGTTTAATTTATTTGAAGCCTCGAATATCAAATTCAGTATCATATGATTCCTGTTTTAAAATGTTTTTTGCTTTCATAAACTGTATTGTGACATGCTAGGGTGATTGGTTTGAATCACGGTTTTCCTTTTTAATTATGTTTCAGCATGTCTGGGTTTAAAATGCTAAATTTTCATAAATGTTCTGAATTTGATTATTCCAAATATTGAAGTTTTATTGCAGAAGTTGTATATATTTCATGTTTTAAATGTTCATAAAAAGTATCAATATGAAGAAGCTATGTGATAAATGTTTTACAAGATAACGATGCATAAGCACACAGACAGGATTTTGGGCTTCTTCGGAGCTCAATTGACCTGTCAAAGACCACATAGTCAGGATTTTGGGTTGTACGGAACTCAATTGACCTGTCATGTGAAATGTCCGATAGCAGGATCTAATCCCCTAGGCAATGAGATATCTCCACGTATACGCAAAATGGGAGTCTGGTTCGAAACAGATTCCATTAATGAAAGTGAAAAGATGACAAATGTTTTTGGAAATGGAAGTAGGTTTTATCCCCATTTTCCTATGCATGTTTATATGTTTTGAAGTAACGCTTTTGGAAATGGAAGTAGGTTTTTACCCCCATTTTATTATACGTGTTTATATGCTTTTAAATTTCATATGCTCTATTTGAAGAAATGTGTATTTAGCTTGAATACTTTAAATGTTTCTAAGCTATCTGTTTTAAGAATGCATATACTTTGTGTTCTAAAATGTACGAGCAATTGGTAGTGAGTATTTTATAAACTCTCATGTGCTAAACCACTACCAGTTGAAAACTCTATGACGAATGCAGGAATTACTCACAAGCTTAGATTAGCTTACCCAGATTTTTATTCGGACCCCCCTTTCAGGTGATTGATGGCAAATTGATTTTGAAGACAAGGATGATGAGTCTAGCTCTTTTGGGAAGACGTGCTTAAGTAGCTCCTTTTGGGAAATCATATGAACTCTAGTTGCATGTTTTGTATTAGCAGACAATGTAAGGTTATGTATTAAGCCCCTCGGGGTAATGGACATGTAATGTTATTAAAATCTTTAAGCCTTTAGTTATGCTCTGAATGTATGATCATGTGTACCGCAATGTGAAAAGCAGCAGTACAGGACGGATGTGCAAATTTTAAAATGAGAAAAGAAAAGAGAAAAAGTTTTTCACGCTTCCGCAACCACATGACGCACATCTATTCGATACCGTTACCTATGTGAGCCTTGTCCCAAGGCCTTCGGGTCTTGGGGCGGCGGTCTCGACTCGGGGTCCACGCGAGGTGGATTTCGGGTCGTGACATCAATGTTTAGACCCCTAAAACCCTTGCAGCTTGTGCAAGAGTTATAGGTCTGGTCCATCTCAATGAACAGACCCCTAAAAATCTTGTAGCCTGTGTAAGAGTTATAGGTATGGTCTATCTCAATGTTCAGACCCCTTAAAAACCTTGCAGCTTGTGCAAGAGTTATAAGGTCTGGTCCATCTCAATGTACAGACCCCTAAAAACCTTGCAGCCTATGCAAGAGTTATTGGTCTAATCCATCTCTATGTACAGGCCCCTAAAAACCTTGTAGCCTGTGCAAGAGTTATAAGTCTAGTCCATCTCAATGTTCAGACCCCTAAAAACCTTGCAGCCTGTGCAAGAGTTATAGGTCTGGTTCATCTCAATGTACAGACCCCTAAAAACCTTACAGCCTGTGCAAGAGTTATAGGTCTGGTCCATCCCCATGTTTAGACCCCTAAAAAACTTGCAGCCTATGTAAGAGTTATAGGTCTGATCCATCTCAATGTACAGACCCCTAAAAACCTTACAGCCTATACAAGAGTTATAGGTCTGGTCCATCTCAATGTTCAGACCCCTAAAAACCTTGTAGCATGCGTAAGAGTTATAGGTGTGGTCCATCTCAATGAACAGACCCCTAAAAACCTTGCAGCCTGTGCAAGAGTCATAGGTGTGGTCCATCTCAATGAACAGACCCTTAAAAACCTTGCAACCTGTGCAAGAGTTATAGGTCTGGTCTATTTCTATGTTCAGACCTCTAAAAACCTTGCAGCCTGTGCAAGAGTTATAAGTCTAGTCTATCTCAATGTTCAGACCCTTAAAAATCTTGCAGCCTGTGCAAGAGTTATAGGTCTGATCCATTTTAGCCTACAGACCACTACAATCCTTGGAAACTGACGCAAGAATTACAGATCAGCGACCTTTAGAGGGGGACCTTGCACCCAATACAAGCAATAAAAGGCCTGGAGTGTCTTTCAAGGAAGATTATTAGTGTTTGTTGCTAGGTTTAGCCCTGCTCAATTATTACCAGTTCTAGCGACATAAGATTTGTTCAATTACCATTACAAGACTTCCTGTTCATTCATTATCAGTTCTTATGACAGAAGTTTCGATTATGTCAGATTATTGCCAATTCTAGTTACAAAAGATTTTTTACAAGTTTCTTTGCTCAGGGAGATCTGAAGTATATTTAATTCCTGAACGTCCTTGCTTAATATAATTAAGTTTGAAGGGTTAGGAGTCCAAGCTTATACTATAGAACGGCGATGGGTTGGAATAGTACTGAAGTCTACTTGGCACATTATTAACATCCACAACAGTTTACAAAATCTATAAGTATAGCTACTCTGAAGAGACAATTCACAAAAGTGCTTTGAAGCATAAGAAGACACACGAGTATAGAAAAAGTTGACTTTCATTGATATATAACAGAAGAGTACACCAATTCAAAAAAAAAAAAAGGAGAAAAGTGATACAAACAAAAATCCTAAACTACTACTTTAGGGTCAGTTGGGGCAAGCACTTTTGCTGGGGGAAGCTCGGAAGGGGCCCCTTTATCACCCTCGTTCTGAGCCCCGGCCTCAACTAGAGGGACCTCAACATCATTGATCACAGTCAGATCGAGGTCGAGGTACTTCACGAGGAGCTTGGCTATGAAGGTGTTATAGCTATGCTCCATAAGCTCCTCGTCCATCTTTTCGACCTCAGCCTTCATCTTTGCTTTGGTTTGAGCCTTGGCAGATTTGACTGCGTCCTAGATCTTCTAGGGGGAGGCAACTTGGAAGTCATCAAACTTTTTATGAATCTCTTCCAACTTTTGAGCGAAGGAATCCCTCTCAGACTCCATAACTGAAAGGGAGTTTGTTGCCCCCTTCAGCCTTTCCTCTGCAGCAGAAACATTGGATTGGGCCATCCCCAGCTAAAGCCTGGCCTCATCTAGCTTATCTTGAAGGTTTTTGATCACCTCCGAGTCCACTACAGAGTCCACGAGTGTAGTAAGACCATGCATGGTCTGCAAAACACAAAGCAAGCAAGTCAGAACAAGTAAGGTAACATGACGCAAAAAGAAGAAGGAAGAGAGTACGAGAATTACCTTCAACTGGAGAGACATCAGTTCTGCGATGGTTCTCTACCTTCTACCCCTTGTACCTTTGGGGGCCGGTAGCCTAGAACTCATCAAAGGCCTACTTCGTGACCTGGTAGCCATCATGTGCTGCAGCATCAGTAGCCACCTTCCCTTTCCCCTTTCGCTTGCTCGGGACTTTAGGGGCCGCCAGAAGGGCAGGCTCAGCAATAAAAACCCCTTTTTTAGCCAGAGCCTGGATAGGGGAGTTGGAGAGAAGCCTCCTCCTCTTCACTTTAAGAGGAGGATCAACTAGGGGAGGAGGTTTCCCCCACCTTCTTCTTCCCTGGAGCCCACTTGGTCAGCAAGGTCTTCTTTAGGTTTCCTCGCTCGACTTTTTTTGGCGGCCATCAGATTTTCAGGCATAAGGATGGCAGTGTGCACTCTATTGCTGGTCTGAAAGAGTCGACGGTACTTTTCCTGAAGATCAACCGTGAAGATTGACCTCTTCCAAGCACTTTTATCTACAACAAGGATTAGTCAAGAAATAAAGTAAAGATATGCAACAAAACAGACATATGTTCAAGAGGGGGAGTCTCACCCTTAATCCCGGTACTCTGAGGAAAATGTCGAGATCTGATCTTGGAAGTCCTCCATCTCTCATCCTCCTCCTACAAAGAAGTACCATTTCTTCCAAGTTGTTTTGGAAGTTGGCAACGAGGTGAGGGGTCTGAACCCCTTGTTGAAAGACATATAAAAAAGGCCTTCTGATCTCATGTATTTTAGATCCATATTGCTACGGATCAAGTCAAGGTCCACCTCAACACCGTTCTGATGTCCTAACACTATAATCCCTAACAAGTGCCTCCAACTATTGAGGTTGAGGTCGGCAAGGCAGATATTGAACCAGGTAAAGAACTGTCTAACTAAAAGTGGAAGAGGGAGTCTCAACCTCATCTCAAACCATGAGAGATAGACACAAATCTCACCCGCACTGGACATCGGAAGGGCGATTTATGGTACTAGGGCCCTACAGGTGACATTTTTTGGGAAATTGAAGGACACCCTCAGACCATCTAATATGGCATGGCGTAACGACGCTTTGTCCTTCCTTTCTTTGGGAGGGCCTGCCTGAGGCCTCCCCTACTCTATTCCTAGGTTCAATAAAGGCATCAACAATCCTAACCTCTGAACTGGAGGAAGACTCAACTACAGGGGATTCAACTGGCCTACTCCCAAAAGGGTTACTACCTACTATATGAAGTTGGGATGGCACAGTGGTCACCAAAGAGCTTCTCGTGCCACCACCAATGCCTGACATTGCGTCTGTGGCCGACATGGTAAATGAGGGAAAAACAGAGGAAAAAGAAAGAAAACAGAGAAGAAGAAGGAGAAGTTGGCAGGAAGAAAACAAACAAAAAGAAAAACTAAACTGAACCTGTGGGACGATCGGAGAAGGAGGCTTTGGGCGACGGCGACTGGTCTCTTCAAGCTCTCTGGTCACTTTCGACGGCGGGGTGTCTTTCTCAAAGAAGCAATAAAAGTGATAATGGGAAAATGTATACGCAAGCCTCTCCCCCTCTTTATATAGGTTTTCAGAGTTAGGAGCCCATCAAGCCGAACCGTCGTGGCGGTTGAGGGCAATGATGGCCTTGAAAGCCCAAACGATGGCCTACGCAATAAATTCCACATCAACGGTCGTCTGGGGAAACAGAAAGACCAGACGCGTGACATTACGGAAGCCCTTAGCCCTAGTTACGAGTATTACTAAGCTAAGGCTTGGGGGCGGGAGTAGCTGATATGCCATAAAGTGACTAGACCAATCTCCACATGACACGTGTGCCTATAGAACAACCAAAGCTTATCCATCCAGAGCAAGTTTAAACATATAGCCTTCAGAGCTTATAGATCGGAAGCCCATGCAACCCTCAGACTCACCTCAAGTTCGGAAGGCACTACGAACACTCACAAGAAGGTTCCGAGCTTATTACCGCCTTAAGCACCCTACCGAGCTAAGGATAAGGAAACAATATTCAACAAGGAAACTATCGTTCAAGTACAAGTATTCAACATGATAACTGCCACTCTCTAATGATCAAATCCCTACTTTCACGGCTCCAAGTCCTAATCAACTTAGGAGATCCGCAGCCTATAAATAAAGTCCTAAGGTGCATTTTTATTTTTATGCTCATTCAATTATTTTCAAGTACAATCTTTCAATTCAGTTTTTATTGACTTTATTATCGGAGCGGCTACCGCTGGAGCCAATCCTGATGGCCCTCTGATCACTTTCTTTTAAGTGTTCAATAGGCGATAGAGAGCGGAGCCCCTACCGACCAAAAAGTGCAGCATCAGATATAATATACTTCTATTATGTAGTCTTTATCAATTATATATACAATTCCAAATTTTAAAAAATTTATTTTTTTACTTGACATTGAACTATCCACCCTTTCATTTTCCGTTCTACCAGTCAAAAGGCTTGGCACATGTGGAGGATCAATGCAAGAATGGGTAAGCCAGTGTTAGTTGGGGCCTCGAAGGCCCATAGATACATATTATTTTCAAAATTGAGAGTATATAAACAGAAAGGACTAGGCTTTTAGCTGACCTTCGGCCCTTTGAATTTGGGCTTGGTGGATCAAATGGTCCGACATGCACATTTGGTAAATAATTTGAAGCTTAATGGGCCCACATGCAAAATCACACTCCATTATTCCATTTTGGGAGACACAAGACAAGACAAGAAAATTGAAAGTCATCTTTGTTTCACATAGATCTCCCAATAATCAACTGTACTGATAATTCCACCATCATCTGTCCCACAAAAAATGAACCCCAAATTTCCTATCCATTATGCCACCTTTAACTCAAAAGTGCCTATTGAGTCACTCACAATTCACTTACAATTACAAATATCTCTGCATGGAAAAAATATCTTTGGACTACGGCACTCCCAGTAGTGAGATTAGTGGTCATATTTGTAAAAGTATACTATTTTTTTATAAGTGGCCATCAATCTTACAATTAAGAGTATTGATTTAAGACTATTTAATATATTCTTTTTGGAGTAATATTTGAAAATTCATGTGTTTATATTCATATAGTATCCATGCATTCACTTCGGGTGGGATTCGTTAGTAGGGCTCATGATGATGAATTCCACCTCATGTAAATACATAGGTATCACATGGGCACAAAGAGATGTGCTATGTAGCAAAGACTAGTTTTGAATTCAAATTTAAATTAAAACTAATTTTGAATTCAAATTTAAATTCAAACAAATTAATCTTTGTTACAAATAAAGACTTAGTTTGAATTCAAATTTAAACTTAAACAAATCTTTGTTATAAACAAAGATTAGTTTGAAGACAAATTTTAATTCAAGTTTTATATAGTTTAAGATCAAATTCTAGTTTTTCTATTCATTTTTTATTATCTTTTATTCAAATTTAAATTTTCCTTTTATCTATCTATGTACAACTATAAAAGCTCATGATTGTATTACATTTGTAAATGAATAAAAATATAGATCATCTTTAGGATCTTTTATGGTATCAAAGTCATAATACTCAACGGTAATGACTTTTTCATCTCCCAATTCCTCTTTCTCTACCACAACGACCAATTCACCCACCATACTCATCCCAATCAACATCAATCACTTTGTTTTCCTAAAACTTGATCGTAAAAACTTTTTTCTATGGCGTACTCAATTCCTTTATCTTCTCAGAGGTTATAAGTTGGAAGGGTACATTGATGGTTCATTTTCTTGCCCACCCAAATTTCTTTCTCAATCCGAAAATAGCATCAATCCTGAATATGTTGCATGGCATAAACAAGACAAAATTCTTTTAGGATAGATTCTCTCTTCTCTTACCGAACATGTTCTTACCCATGTTGCAGGCATCTCTACCTCTGCCTCGATTTGGTAAGCTCTTCATCAAATCTTTGCCTTAAAATCATGAGCTCGAGTAATGCAACTCAAGTTTGATAGTCTAGCTATTGCTGCCCAACCCATTCTTGAACTTGATCTTCTTCTTTGTATCCTTGGTAGATTACCTCATGAATATGATTCATTCGTCACTTCTGTCACAACTAGAACTGGTGAGGTCTCCATAGAAGACCTTCATGCAATGTTTCTCAATCAAAAAGTTCGGCTCACTCAATACACCTATGCTTCTTTCACTAGTGAACCTCAGGCCAATGTAGCCAATACAACTCCCCACTTTAATGGTGGTGAAAGGGGACATGACCATGGACGTGGATGAGGTCATAGAGGACTTGGATGAGGTCATAGAGGACTTGGAATCTCTAGGGGCTTACAACAATCTAGTGTACTTTCTTTTGTTACCTGTCAACTTTGCAATTGTCCAAATCATCATGCTGCACAATACGGGTATCAATTTAATCTTTTCTACAACAATAGCAAGTCCACAACACCATCCACTTTTACTACCTCTACAAAACATTTCTCTGATCCAAATTAGTACATCGATTCAGGTGCTACTAATCACTTGGCTGCCAATCTCAAGAACATGCACATTCATTCCGAGTATCATGGGCCTGATATAGTTAAAGTTGGTAATGGGACAAGTTTGCCTATTCTTCATACTAGTTTTTCTTCACTCCAAACCCCACATAACTCTCTATCCCTTTATAAAATCCTTCACGTCCCATCTATCACTCATAACTTTCTTTCAGTTTCTAAATTCACACATGATAATAATGTTTTCTTTGAATTTTA
The DNA here is from genome assembly GCA_008638375.1 of Nyssa sinensis. Lineage (NCBI taxonomy): Eukaryota > Viridiplantae > Streptophyta > Magnoliopsida > Cornales > Nyssaceae > Nyssa > Nyssa sinensis. The sequence goes on along the minus strand of CM018049.1, from coordinate 15,610,959 downwards.
TCACAATTTTGTTGTTGTTAAGGATATATATACGAGGGCAGAAAATCCTACGAGGACCAATTAAAGGAAGCTCATATTGCTTGGAGCATGCTAGTAGCTATCAACACCACCACTAAACATCCTTTTCCAAGCACTCTTTCTGAACCTACACGTTTTACCAGTGCCAACAAAGATACGAATCGGAGAAATGCAATGGTTGAGGAAATGAATGCATTATAAAAAAATAACACTTGGTCCTTGGTTCTTCCTCTCCCTGATCAAAATGTTGTGGGTTGTAAGTGGGTCTTCTGTCTTAAAAGGAAAGGTGATGGCTCGATTAAGCGATACAAAGCTCGCCTCGTAGCCAAAGGCTTCTATCAAAGGGAATGCATTGATTATGATGAAACATTTACTCCTGTTACTAAACCATGTACTATTCATATTATTCTTTCTCTTGCAGTATCACAGGGCTAACACCTTTATCAACTAGATGTTTAAAATTCGTTCCTCCATGGAACACTCAATGAAGAAGTTTACATGTAACAACCTTTTGGTTTGACTAATCCAAATGCTCCTCATTACATGTGTCACTTGCACAGGTCACTTTATGGATTTAAACAAGCCCTACATGCTTGGTACACCAAGCTTCGTACCTTCCTCAATCAACATAGTTTTATTGGAGCCAAATTTGATACCTCTCTTTTTATTAAGAAGACATCTACTATCATTCTCTGTATACTCTTTTATGTAGATGACATTATCATAACTGGCACATCTTCTAGTCTTATTCAAGACATGATTAATTCTCTTTACATAGCTTTTTCCATCAAAGATCTTGGCTCTCTACATTATTTCTTGGGAATTGAGGCCATTAGGAGTCCTCATGGCATATTTTTATCTCAACATAAATACATTCTTGATCTGCTTCAAACAACTAAAATGGATCAATTCAAACCACATCGAACTCCAGTGGAAAACAATCTTAAATTGTCAAAACAAATTGGTGATCCAATCTCAGATGTCACTTTATATCAAAGTACAATAGGTGCCTTTCAGTATTTCACACTTACAAGACCTGACATCAGCTTTTCTGTCAACAAGGTGTGTCAATTCATGCAACAAACAACCAATGATCATTGGATAGCCATTAAAAGGATCTTGCGCTACTTGAAGTTCACCATTGACTATGGTCTACTACTACAGCCCTCCACCAACCTTATGTTTCAAGTCTTTACTGATGCCGACTAGGCTAGTTGTATTAATGATCATCGTTCTCAAAGTGGCCATTGTATTTTCATGAGTCCAAATCTTATTTCTTGGAGTTCCAAAAAATAATCCACTATTTCTAAGTCGAGCACCGAATCTGAATACCGTGGACTTGCCTAGACAACCGCTAAAATATTATGGATCCAATCACTTCTCAAAGAATTACATGTTTCTCTTCATTGGCCTCCCACCTTATGGTGTGATAATCTTGGTGCTACATATCTCTCTGCTAATCCTGTCTTTCCTGCAAGAACAAAACACATTGAGATTGATTTTCATTTTGTTCATGAGAAAGTTGCCAACAAAATCATTGACATTCGATTCATCTCTTCCCAAGATCAAACTGCAGATATCATGACTAAACCACTAGGCACTAATCGCTTCAATTTTCTTTGGAACAAGCTCACCATCACAAAAAAATCGTTGAGCTTGTGGGGGCTTAACAAAGATTAGTTTTGAATTCAAATTTAAATTCAAACTAATTTTGAATTCAAATTAATCTTTGTTACAAATAAGGATTAGTTTGAATTCAAATTTAAATTTAAACAAATCTTTGTTAAAAACAAAGATTAGTTTGAAGATAAATTTAAATTCAAGTCTTGTATAATTTAATTCAAATTCAAAATTTTCTATTCATTTTTTATTGTCTTTTATTCAAATTTAATTTTTCTTTGTATCTATCTATGTACAACTATAAAAACTAAAGGTTGTATTACATTTGTGAATGAATCAAAATATAGATCATCTTTAAGATCTTTTACCATGAATAATTATTCTATTTTTTCCTCAACATCTACCATGCAAGTATGCATTTTCTTTTTCTTTACTCTTTTTTTCCTCTCCACCCAACCACAATATATTTTGGTAACCTTAGGCAAATGATGTGTAATTGAGGTAGGAAAGTTATTTTGGTGTGTTGCATATGATACGTGAAACTCCAACAGATACATCTAAAGGTAGCAAAGTTGCTATCTTCTCCAAATACAAAAACTTTGATAGGTGCAAGAGAGAGTAACAAACGTTTGAAATTGAATAAAAAATAAATAGTAATTGACTCCAAACTAGGTAAGAGGAAACTCATGCTACTCACGTACGTGTCACAATCTTAATTTGCCACGTATGATTATTTAGTTTCAACTAAAAAAATTAAATAAAATAAAAAACACACATGCGCATTATATACATAGCAAATTGTGGTTAAGACACATATTCAAGTAAGAAAAAATTTCTACTACCTAATTTGGAACTAAATATTATTTATAAAAAACTTAATTCAACTTAATGCAGAATTTGCCTACTATCTACTGCATTCAATTATATTTCTTTTGCTTTTGTCTCCATATAGAAGAGTTATAGGACCTGCTTGTTAATATAATAAGAAAAATAATAAAATAATAAAGTTTGATACTCTTACTGGTGTGTCAAATCTCAAAGCAACAAATTAAGGAATTTTTTTTATTATATATAAATCAGAAAATGACACATTTGTTATTGAGAATTTGCTATCTCCTTTGAAAATGGGCTTAAATTTTCTTTTACTTTTTTGTTTTTAGTATTTGGAAGTCTTGTATAAAAGTTTCCGACGTGCAATAGTGAAAGTTCAATGCATTGAAATCAAGAATGTGACTTCAAATCATTAGAACAATCTTTCGACACCCTGCAATGGTGGGATTAAAATTGGGAATGATTTCTTTTCTTTTTTTTTCTTATAAAAGGAGAAAGATATTCCTCTTTAAAGCACCCAAGTGTCCTTTCTTGCTCAATTGTATGGTAATAGATGGACCAATCTCGAGTCATTGGTAATGAGAAACGGAGCCATACTAAAATGAGAAATGTTTGGTATAGTAAATTTATCTATTTTTGTTTACTAATTAATGCGTTAAAAAGTAGAATTTGAAAATACACCACTCTGATATATGTTATATGTTATACTGGATGAGATATACAAAATATATTATCTAAATCAATCAAATTTATCGAACGTGAAATAAAATAACAGTTATTTTCTATTCAATACTCTTATCTCGTTTTGAAATATTTTAAAATTGTAATGAGTCAGGTAACATTATGTACATAATTGAATAAGACACTTAAAATTCTGTGAAAAAAACCAATAATTACTCTATTTATAGTACATTATTTTTAAATTTAACATGACCTCCATGAAAGCCATCTGGTCTAGCTGACCCACGTAATGATAATTTATCGATAGTTGTGTAGGAGTGCTCAATTTCAGGTTTTATTTTTTATTTTTTGAATAATCTTATATGGTACAAGTAAACTCACTCTCGTAAGTTTGCTCGCTTGATGTGATATGATTTAAGGAATTATGAAATTTTTTTTTAAAGTTTGTTCTATTCTCAGAATTAATTAAATTACAGTCATATCACATGAGTAAATTTACTTTGACAAAAAATATTACTTTTTTTTTTTTTTTTTTGTGCGAAAAGTTGAAAAGGAAAGGCAGAGAATAAAGGAAGCCCATCTAACATTTGTATTTATTTGGGATTGAGTAGGGTATATATATAATAGAGTTGGTGGCATTCGTGTGGAATCCACACTCCCACCCATTTATTTATATTATCTTCTTCCCCACTCTCCTCCATTTCACTACTTCTTCCTCTCTTCCACTACTTAGTGCTCTCCTCTTCAGCAATCCATTTATGAGTGTTGAGTCTGACCCTCTTGAAGCAACAGTACACATGATCCTTCATGATGGAAATTCAGACCCAAGAGAAAGTAGGAAGAAAATTTTCCCCGGAAATTTTAATAAGAAAAGGAAGGAACCAAGGGAGTGATTGAGTGGATAGTAAACAGTAATTAAGAGACTTGTCTTCCGAGGTTGTCAGGTCAAAACTTAACAGCTGTCATTTTCTCTTAGAATCAGTTCATACGGAGCACTGTACCGACTTTAATTTGGTCCTCCGCCAATGGACGATGAAATTTATCTCCTGAATTAGTCAATGGTCGAATATCGAATTATAAAAAGAAAAAAAGAAAAAAAAAAAAAAAAAGGAAAGACCTCAAGAACTACAGGGCTCAGGTGGTAGCAAGTAATTCAATTTTGGTGATGATTTATTGTTGGTGTTCACCATTTATTAATAGGTCTCTCTCTCTCTCTCTCTCTCTCTCTATATATATATATATATATATATATATTGGTGGGTTTTGGACCAATGTGTGCATTTGCTTCAAGTACTGTAATTAAAAGTGATAACTTTGACTGAAATATTAGTCAATATATGTCTAAATTCCTTGACTTAAGTTGGTGTGCTTATTAGTTATATATTATATAGCTTATTTTTCTTAAGCTGCCCAAACAAAACCTTTACGAAACTCATGCTTGGACCAGGATGAAGGTCCTATCCTAGTAGTTTCATGTTTAAAGCAAAAGCCTTGAGTTCAAACTTTTCTCTTCTTTTTTGTTGTAAGCAAAAATAAATAATAAATAATAAATAAAAAGTCATGCTTGGACTTGACCCTTATATATATATATATATATATATATATATATATATATATACACACCAATCTGGTCTCATATGATGGGTTGCAGATTAATTTGATAGCTTAGTTCTCTAGGTAAAATCCGTTCATTACATGTTTCCATCTCAGATATCTTATTGAGTTATTCTCAAGATTTTATCAATTGACTCATTTTAAATTAATTAACAAAACCTATCAACTTCTATAAGTTTCCTTTAATGCGAACTATTACTGGACAAAACACCATGGATTCAAAATGGGTATGGTTTAGGTTTGAATTACGTACCATCATGTTAAAGCAGCTCAATGACTACCTACAATTGAATGATTTGAATCCATATATATATATATATATATATATATATATATATAAGTTTTGGAAGTGATTGTGCCTTAGAAAAGCTCCTAAAACAATAGTAATTAAACCACAGCTATGTTGCATGGATTGAAGATCACCAACTTCTCGTGAAGTTGTATGATAAACTATCTTTTTTAAAAGATGGAATTAGATTAGAACAAGCTCAAAGAACAAAGTTTCAAGTGTTTAGTGTGATTTTTCCATGAACTTGTGACGTATTGTAGTTGTCTTTAGATCATGATGGGCGTAACCGAAGAAACTGAAAGGCTTGAAACGTTTCCTTATTTTCAATTTTTGTCTTTTCCATTGTCATGCTTTAGTCATGATACTTCCAGTCTGGTATAACTGCCCTAAAGCAGATGATCTCCTCTAATTGCTTGAGTCTATCGGTCTCTTTGGGATAAAGCTATCTCCACATTACCAATTTAAAAAAATTAAAAATCTTATCAGGAGGTCCTGCCTGTGTTTCTAGTCACTGCTGCTCGTCCTACATATCAGAGGGTTAATACCCTCAGATGAGTGTTGCTTCTGTGTGTTTTATATAGTGTGTGTGTGTGTGTGTGTGTGTGTGTTTGTCATGTCCATGTTTGGAAAGTATGGTTCGTAAGGCATGGCTTCCTTTCTGGGTTCACTGATATCTTGGTTTTTTTTTTTTTTTCTTTTTTTTGTCTTTTCCATATGATGAACCTTTGAAACTAGGTTGAACATACCAAAAATATTAGACCAGCATTGAAATTCCATTTTGACATTGCAGATATTCTATGATAAATGAGGCAATTCTTCCCATGATTGAGATATCACCATTACTTTTTTTTTTACCATGTATATAAATTAAGAAATTACATTATTCTATGGTAAATTAGATATTTGATTTGCTAAAAATACTTTTTAACATTAGTGGGCAAACGCCACCTCTGTCTCCACTAAATTAATTAGAATTCTATCTTTATAAATACTACCCATCTCAAAGGCGTGTGTCCATCACACTTCTCTCTATCTCCTCCTCTTCACCATAACTTCTTGCTATTCAACTTCTTCTTTTTTTTATCAATTTACTTCCTAGTTTCCTATCCATGGCTTCCAACCAAACATCTCTCCATGATGCCAAATTTTCAATCCCAGTTCATGATGTTGAGCAACAAACGAGCCTAGAGCTCAAAGAAAAGGACTTTGACTACTCAAAAAGATCACAATGGCTGCGTGCTGCGGTCCTAGGAGCCAATGATGGGTTGGTTTCCACAGCATCACTGATGATGGGTGTTGGAGCTGTAAAACAAGACATTAAGGTCATGATCTTAACCGGATTTGCCGGTTTAGTGGCCGGTGCTTGTAGCATGGCTATCGGAGAGTTTGTCTCAGTTTACTCACAACTGGATATAGAAGTGGCTCAGATGAAGAGAGAGAAGAGAAGGGTAGCTGGAGAAGATCAAGATCAAGAAAAAGAAGAAGATGGAGATGAGAAGGAGAGTTTGCCAAACCCGGCACAAGCTGCTGCAGCATCAGCACTAGCATTTTCAATAGGTGCAATGGTGCCATTGCTTGCTGCATCATTTATAAGAGATTACAAGGTGAGAATAGGGGTGGTGATTGGTGCAGTGAGCATGGCTTTGGTGGTGTTTGGGTGGTTGGGGGCTGCATTAGGGAGGGCACCGGCAGCAAGATCTTCAGTGAGAGTTGTGGTTGGGGGTTGGCTTGCTATGGCTGTTACCTTTGGGTTAACCAAGTTGATTGCCTCAAGTGGTTTGTAATTATTATAATACATTTAGTTCTTTTTCCCTCTCCTTTTATTGTTACTTTTATTCTGGTCAAGTGGCCTTTTAACTGTTTCCTTCTTTTTCATTTTTTAATACTACTAGTAGTAGTACTCTTGTTTTCTTGAATCATTTTCATGTATAGAAGTTAATTGGATGCCTCTCTCTCTCTCTCTTTCTCACACACACACACAAAAACACAGAGACACCCTTGTAGAAGTTTGCAAGGCATTGGACAGTAAAAGGATCCAAGCCACATAATTAAAAACATTTCAGATTGAAATAAATAAAGATTATAGTCAGACAAAATTCAAGTATCATTGTAAAGGATGATTTTTCAGAAAATGGTGCCATTAACTTTCCTGTAATCTTTCCAGGAAAATTTATTTTCAGGTGAACATAGAATATTTTTTTTCCTGGAAAATGTCAACAGATGAAGCTGACGCATTGCCTTTGGCGAAGATAAGCCAATTGTGGCCGAAGTGCTCAACCATGAGGAGATCCACTAGGACCCAAGCACACACACACACACACACACACACACACATATATATATATATATATATATATATATATTTACACATCCATATAATCAGGCCTTTATGGCTTTTCTAAATTTCTTATTAGGAGAATTTTATGTTTAGAGTTATGTTTGTAACCAAAACCGTCATGTCTTCCTTATTAAAGAAGGTCGTGGATTCAAGTTATATTCTCATTGTTAAGGAATGTGAGTATTATTTTCATCTATTTATGAATTAGGTTATGTCCAAAATTTATATTTAAGAGACACTTATTATAATTAAATTGTATTATGAGAAATTCCAATTTCTTGATATAATTATTATGAGAAATTATTAGTTTAGCTACCACAAATCTTTCACTTTAGTTGTCATGAATACTCAAATTTTTGTCTTCTCAAAATATTAATGGAATTTTTTATTCATTTTAGCATGCAACCAAACAACAAAGAATCTAAAACAATTTTGTTGTTGTTTTCAGAAAATAATTTTTTTTCTTCTAAATAGTTCTAAAACAAACAAATATTTAACAGTGTTTTCTATTTTTCTTATTAGAATAGTAAACAAATTTTTAATTTTAAAAAGAAAACACTATGCACCAAGCTGCCCAGTGTTCTCTCTTTTTTATTTTCATTTTCAATCAGAAAAAAGAATAACAAAATAATTATATTAGTTAACCATGACAGTTAAATAGATTCCTAGAGGAGACAAAGCCTACTGCAAAGGTTTCACTTGCTGATATCATACTCAAATTTGAACATTTTACCTGAGTTTTACATGAATACTTAAATTTGAACTAGAGTTCCACCGTGAGTCTATCAGATCAAACTTTTTTTTTTCTACTTAAAGAATGGCAAGAAATGATTTATACTTTATAATGACCTATCAATTTCGAGTCTGATGAGAAATTATGATAAAAATTTTGGGACAAGTTGGTTTTACTAATAAACCAAATACTAACTTAGAAGAACATTTTTGGGTTTGGTTGGGTTGGGTTGGATCGATGACCTTATTTGTAAGATTATTATATGATATAATTGTAAAATGTTAGATTAATGGTTAAATGTGAGTTCAAATTTAATAACAATCTTTATTGGTTAAAATAAAATGAAAGACAATTAATAACCAAACTTTCGGGTAGGATTTAGAAAGAGAATATGCTTATAGATTTGTACGGTAGAAACTCAATTAATTACTAAATTTTTTTTAAAAAATCTTATATTAATTATGATTATATAATAATATACATGACTTGTTTTGTGTTCAATTCAATAGCTGGCTCAACTTTCATGCCCAAATTCAAAGCAGTGAACTAAACTTCAAATGACAGTTCAAATCAGTGAAGTTATTCAATTATTTCTCATGTAATGCAACACTAACTTAATTGGTTCAAGTGGATAATATTTATTTATTTTTATTATTTAGGGAAAAATATTTTTTCTAAAAAAAAAAAAAAGGAATGAGCACTTTCCTTTCTTTTCTCTGTTTCTTCTTTTTTGCTTTCGTAGGGTTGCAACAACGGTCCGAAAGCCCACGATCCGACCTGTTCATCCCAATTTTTTTTGCAGGCGTAGCCTAACCCAGTCCAAAGTCAAGCCCGACCCGGCCCTAGTCTAGGGTACCTCTATTTCAAGTTTGGACTTGATTTTTTTAGCCCGAAGCCCGGCCCGCACAAATTTAAATACTTAAAAATCATAAATTTAATCTTTTAAAACATAAAATAATTATTCACTAGTTTTCAATTCAAATGATTCTCATTATTTATTATTTTTGATTTACTTCCAATTTGACAAATCAATAGTTATTTAGTTTCCTTACCTTTCACTTCACATTTTCATTATTTACATCTCAATTCAAACTTCACACCATTACCATACATGAAAATATTAAAGAATATTAGTTCCTCCTATATATCAAATACTTGTCTTCATGTTTTTCATTTAAACTATTAAATCATTTGTCAATTGCACGACAAAAAGGAAAATTCATTCATCAATTCTAACTTTTATAATTTTGACAAAAAGGAAAATTCATTCATCAATTCTAACTTTTATAATTTTGTAATCTATTATACATTAACATTTTATTTGTTAATTATTTATTAATGTAATTATCTATGACTTAATTACAATTTTACAATAAAATTTTTTTTATTGACCCGTAAACCCACTAAATCCGTATTAAGAATTAGGGCGTAGGGTCGGACTAGGGCCTTATTCTCTAGGCTTGAATTGGACCGGCCCGACCCGTTACGTTGGCAGGAGCCCATAATAGTCCAATCCGAGCCCAACCAGCCCAACCCGCCTCTTAATCAAGCCCGGCCCACGGGCCTTTTTGGGCATCCCATGTTAACTCTATAGCTCTTTCCTTTTTTCTTTGGCCATTTTCTTCTTCCAAATTCTTTCCTCTTACCAAATAGGCCTGGTTGAATTTAGAAGAGGGTCAATGGATTATTTATAATTTCATTTAGCCAACCTCTTTGTACATAATAATGTGATGAATTTTTTTTTTTTTTTGGGGGTAGGAATGTGATGAATTAGTTAAACACGATCATATCATTCTAACTAAAAAATTTTGTTCAAAATACTCTTCACAATTTAATATTTTTTAAAAAATAATAATAATTTGATATATTGAGTTTAATCAATATTTGATTCAAAAACTGCATTATATCATCACGGCTTTACTTGGATTTGGCAACCTGCGGTGGAACATCCACCACCATCAAGAAACCGTGATGTATGTATGTTTCAGAAGTTTTGGCTGGGGGTTGGCTTGCTATGGCTGTTTCCTTTGGGTTAACCAAGTTGATTGCTTCAAGTGGTTTGTAATTATTATGATACATTTAGTTCTCTTTCCCTCTCTTTTTGTTTTGGTCTCAAGTGGCCTTTTAACTGTTTCCTTCTTTTCATTTTCTAGTACTACTCTTGCTTTCTTGTATCATTTCATATATAAAAGTTGATTGAGGAATATTTCAGTTCAAAATTCGTTCATATACTCATGAGGAGTAAGATCTACTATTGATTGGGTTCATCAGTAAATTTCATTCCTTGTGAGTATATAGAGACAATATGAACAAATTTTGATGAGCCATATAATTAATTGGGTGCCTCTCTCTCTCTCTCTCTCTCCCACTCAAACACACACACACACACACTTGTAGAATGTTGCCCGGCATCGACAGTAAATGCAACCAAGCTACATAATTGAGAAAAGCCGTGCAATAAGTCAGTGGTTGTGTAAATCATTTTCAAACATAGAGTAAGAATGATATCATGATAATTCTCTAATTTAAAATATATCTTGTCAAAATTTGATATGCATTACTATATAATTTTTTCATGTTACTTTACTTCCGGAACTTTTTTTTCACATAATTGAAGACATCTCATATTGAAATAAATAAAGATCATAATCAAATAGGTGTCAATTTGATGTATCCCATTTAATATTTTCATATTCTAAGAACAACAAATTCGACTCCCCATTGTTCACAAAATTTTAGGTCTTCTATTCATATCCCATTACCCCGAATGAATTTTCACAAGAACAAATTTCACTTTTTATAGGACTAAAAATTCTTTCAAAAAATAATAATTCATCTTTTTTCTAGTTCAGATTAAAATTAAATTATTATTGTAACAAGTAAATTAGGTATATAGGTATTATGTACAGTAAGAGTATATTGGAAAATTTCAATATATTCGATTAGGGTTAAGATTTAACTGCGATGCAGTATAAATGTTGTAATCCTCTTTTCTACATAGTGAAAAAGATAGTCGCACTCGTGAAAGTAGGCACATTGTCGAGCCATTTAAATTCTTTGTGTCGATTTCTCTCTCTCTAACTCTTGTTACATAGATCATTAATTTCACAATAATACAACTTCTCCAAATTTCTGATTAATAGAATTTTACATATTAGGATTGTGTTTGTTACTAATTCTATGGTCTTTTTAGTGACAATGTCCAATCAACTCAAACAAACACCGCTAGAGTTATAAAACGAAACGAGTTATTTGAGTTTGGGTCGTGATCAACTCAGTTATAGGCTCATTCGAGATCGGCTCGCAAGATAACAAGCTAAGCTTGAACAAATTTTGAAATTCGTTAATTGATTGAGTTCGACTCGAGTTCGACTCGTTAAGTCAAATACAATCTAATACTATATAAAAGTTCAAGCTATTCGAACTTCGACTCGATTAAAAGTTTGTTCAAGAATAACTCGAAAGATTAACAAACCGAGTTTAAACATAATTTAAAACTCATTTATTTTAGTGAGTAAAGCTTAAACAATCTAGTACTCGACTCGACTCGTTTATACTCCTCAATACAACTTTTTGCCAATAATGTTACCTTTTACATTACTCTCACTCAAGAAAAAAAAAAAAGTTAGTTCAATTTTTAACTATGATGGGCCCAACTGATTTAGAGTCTTATTTGCACAAGTTAGTTGGATCAATGACCTTCTAATCTCCTTAAATTTCATATTATTATACCCAAAAAAGAAAAAACATCTAATTGATCCCCTATGTCAGTAAAAAATATGATGTGAATATGGAAAATGATTCTCTCTCCGTTGCAACAAACCAAAATAACAAGTTGATTAGACATGCAAAAAAAAAAAAACCTAATATTTACAATAAATTACATGATGTGACATTATTTCTTGTCGGCTTATCTATTCCACCTTAAATACTGAATAAGATTACTATGCGGCTATTACCCAAATTTCCACACTTTTAAGTTACAGGAAGGTAGCAAGGGGCTTTGGCAGTTGTTTAACGGAAACTTAGATTAGTTAAGAGGAGAGAGTTTATTACACTTAGATTTGAACATTTTACGAAGACTCGAGTGAGTTACACATGATTTATTAAGTTCAAAGTGATAGTACTATCATAAGACCTTTCCGCCAAATTTATTTTCTACTTAGAGAGCGACGTCGCTTTACAGTGACCTATCAATTCCAAGTCTGATGGGAAATGGTGAAAAAAGATTTCTGATACAAGATGATTGCACTAATAATAAACCAAATAGTGCAGACTAGGGGATTGGTTGCAGATTCTAGTCCATATGGCTATAAATACATATGTTTTTCTCATCCTATTATCTCAATCCTAAACAAAAGATAGTGAGACTTGAGATATTATAAATGCATGTGAATTCTATTATCTCGTGTTGAAAAACGAAAAATTGAGTTGAGAAATACGTGTATATATATATATATATATAGCATTTTCAAATCCATTAAGCCTTAGTTAAATGTTTTAATCCAGTTTAATTCAAAGTCATCAAATGCAGATGGGATTTAGTGGCAGAATTATATCGAACAAGGACTTGCTAATTGTGGTTGATTGAGATAACGACGGTATGTTCATATTAGAGTGAATATTACAAGATAGGCCACTTCAAAGTGCTTGCGGAATCGCAACAATTAAGAGAGAGGGAGAGAGGGGGATTAGATCTCAATCTTATGAACAACCTTGAGCATTTAAGATTTGGCACTATTAGTAGTGATTAGTTCAAGGTTAATGTGACCAGCCTAACTATGATCTTAACCTAAATGAGCACAGGCATGTCCAAATAGGTATGGCCTGACATGAAAGAAGTAGTTTCTTCCAAGACTCGAGAGCCCTATCTATCAAATTTCCTCCAGAAAGAGAGAAGATAAAACTTGTTATTTAGTTATTTAAATTTAAATGAACCCTCTTTCCCTAATCTCATCAATTCCCCATGCAAAATGCCAACACTCTAATTTTCATGATTCTTTCAGCCATTTGCATCAAGCTCAAATTTCCTTCTTGAATAAGTCCCCCTCCAAAAGCACACACCATAATACGAGGTAGAAACTTATCTGCAGCATAATGGATCAAACGGGTGATTTTCTCCCCAACTACAGACCATCATGGATAGTTGAAAGTTATATTCCATGGCAAAGAGAGCGTTTAATACCAACCTACTACAATAATGTCAGTTTGTCCCTCATCTCTCTCTCTCTCTCTCTCTCTCTCTCTCTCTCTCTATCCTAGAAGGATCGGAGTATATAACACGAAGGCGTAAGCCAATATACAATCTGATGGATTTACAACTCTAACCTCTAGGCCACTTTAGTTTTCACACACCATAGTTGCGCACCAAGCTCAACTAGTCTCCTAAGACTCAGCCACGCAGCCCAAAAGTGTAAACAATACAACTAAGTAAGAATGAGCTAGGTTAGAAATCCATGATTGGCTCGACCTAGGGAGTAGGGAGTATAGCTCGCAAGGAGCGATGACCTTACAGTTATCCAGGTCATATAGTTCAGGGATTGACACATTTACATGAGTCATGAACATGTGCCACTACAAGTGGTGGTGGGTGTGTCAAAGAGATGATTGGAAGTATCCAGCTCATAGCCAATGGGAGGTTGCCACATGTATGACATATACCTACATACTAATAAACCCAACTACGTTTTTCAGAGTTTTCAACCGTATCATCAGAGACCACTTCTATCCTAAATAACATGGGTATGAAAAATAAGTTCAGAAATTGCATGGGAGTGAGAATTTTTTTCAAAACTACGTTGATTGAATCAACCTCTCAAAATTTTCATCTCAAAGTTAAAAAGGGGGAACTCAAGTTAAAGAACAATGGTGAATGGTTTCGCACCAAAAATACAACAATCACCAGTCAAATCAGAAACAAATGAAAATATTGATGATCACTTTAGTGTATAAAAAGAATCATCGAGAAACACTTGAAATTCCAGAAACATTAAGCCATCTTCCGACAGCACTGGTCAAATTACTCTCATCTTTGCACTCGGAAATTTCTTTCTTACAAAGACCTTGTAAATCACCACAAATATAAATAACAAAGTACCACGGATGAGCGAGGAAGACCAGTCCCAGCTGTGATTTTGACAAAATGCTTTCAATCAGATATGCGCTTCCTACAAAGTAAAAATCTCTTTATAAATACCTGATCATAACATTTCATCCCTGCTGTTCAAGTCCGAGCACCGTCCCTCCCCAAAATTACCTCTGTTTCTTTACATTAAGTTGCCGCGTTCATGAGAGGCCCTGGTAATATCTGAAAAGCCGAACTGCTTAACCCATACATCAACTTCTAAAACTCATTGTATCTTGAGGAGGTTTTTCAGTTTTACAACCAGCTTCCACTCGTCAGTAGACAGATCTTCCTGTACATTTTTAAGTTGCAGTAAGCAACAAACAATATCCTCACACAAAAGAAAACTGCATGCAAAGTTTAATTTTACTCACCCGATAATTAACTTTAAGAATATCAATTGACTTCCTAGAGATGTGGCTGACAAGCTCATCTTCAAGTTCAAAATGCCTGCCAAACATTTTCTGCTGTTCCTCGGAATTGCTGCCAACTATCTGCAGAAACTCAAAAGAGACCACAAATGAGGCCCACTCCAAAATAATTCTCTCATCATGAAAGAAAAAAATATTTAGTATTACATCTAGCTTAAGCAATTTTTAGTTAAAAAGAAAAGTGCATTGAAAATCCAAATGTCAAAAAATATTCTGATGTACAATTCAACATTGATATTGTGCAATTGTTTTATATTACATGTTGTAAACTACATTTTTTTTTCTTCTTGTAAACTACATATTAATACCAGAGCTTTGTAAGGACTAAGGAGGCCCCAAATAGTTGGGATAAAACCTTATTGAGTTGAGTTGCAGTGAGTTTTGCTAGGAATGGGTGAGGGAAGCCACTGTTACCCATAGACTGAGGTGCAACCCCTTCGGATGAAGCCTCACATCCTGGCATGAGCCTCAAGTCAATTTGCCTTTAAGGTGGTGGGGCTGAAAATGAACTGAACTGTTAACGAAAAGCTCAGTACAGCTAGCCAAAGAGCTCAAATCAACTCTGTACAACATCAACCAAGCCCCAAGCTCAAGCCTCAACAATTTTCTTGTTTCCCAATCTGAGCTCAATATCACAGTTCAGTAGGCTTGTGAACATGGTGCTTGGCTTGGTGGCTTTTAAATGAGGCTTCAGATATGTAGGTTCTTTCGAAAAAAAAATTAGATATGTAAATAAGAGAAGGCTGCCCATCTTAATCAGTAAAGGCCACCGCCACCATTGCTCAACCACCCCCCACCCACCTCTCTTCCGGGTAACCAAAAAAAAAAAAACCCAGCTGCACATCTTAAACGATAAGAGCCACCGCCACCATTGCTCCAACATCTCCCCCACACCCCCCCCCCCCATTTTCTCCGTTCCTTTATCCAGCGTGGGCGATGGAATCTCAATGTTTCTCCACTAGGATTGGATCTAAAAATATAGACTTAGTGCTAGTGTTTTTCTTAATTTTCTTCTAGTAGATTTGAAATATGGATGGATTGTGAAACGCCCAAAGCCTGCTAACTCAACAACAACGTGGCTCAAAAGCTTAAGCCCAAGTTTTTAGTAACAAACTTGTGTTCTTTATATGCAAATCAAACTCCCCACACCTAACTGAAGTGGGATGGTGGTATAACAATCACTCTCCTTTAATTATGCAACGTCCTCATCGCATGGCCTAACCCACAAGGCTGGCAATATAGGAACGCAACTCTGCTTCTCTTATGGTCTAAGAAGCACGGATACGAACTCGAGACACGGATACGAACTCGACACAGACACGCAAACACATCATTTCTCAAAAATATAATACACGGACACGTCAGGAACACGTTGAATATATATAATTTTTTTATATGAATATATAATAAAAATCTAAAGTTATTTCAACTAAAATTGGGATAAAAACACAAATCACAAAAAGTATTATTAAAATATTAAAATAACAAAGTCATTAAATAAAAATTTATAAACTTCTTCATTTAATCATCAATATCCATAATTTGAGTTTCAAAACAAATTCACTAACTATTACATAGAACATTTATATGTATATATATAACAAAAAAAAAAAAGAACTAAATAGAAGAGGAAAAAAAAACGTGTCTGGAACGTGTCCGAAATTCAGAAAAAATAAAAAAGTTTGGACATTCTTTTTTCGCATGTCCAACACGTGTTTGGAAAATGTCTGAGAGTGTCGGTGTCCGACACGGACACTTGAGCCAAAATAAAGCATCCGTGCTTCATAACTCATGGTCACTCCCTACAACATCCAGCCACGTCCTTCCGTGGGTAACCGTAAGTAAAGTACCACACTGCCACAGAACCAGGATCCGCTCTAATACCATTTGTAACGCCCCAACCGACTTACCCAACAACCTAAAGAAAATGCCTAACCACGTGGCCCAAAAAACTTAAGCCAAGTTGTTTATAGTGTGGTGTTCTTTATATGCCAATCAAACTCCCCACACCTAAGTTACCTAACCGATGTAGGATAGGGGTATCACAGATTGTGAGTTATTTGGGTATTACAATCTATAAAAGCTGATATTGAGTTGCACTGCTAATTAAAAGATGTACAGGACCTAGTAATTCCACGACCAAGAATGCATATTAGAACTATAGAATGAAAAGAGGATGGAAATGGAACAGATACTGATAGAGTAACATTTCAGAAGAAATTAACAAGTTAAACTCTAGAGACAGGATGGTTTTTCAAGAATTGAATAGATTTGAGTTACCACCAAACAATTAAATAGGGCATCCAAATATAAGAAACCAGAGTCAATGCAAGAAAGAGCAAAGCAGAAAAATATATTTAAAAAAAGGGCCTCCAAACCGCAATGTGAGTCCACGCATGCACATGGCAATATGTTTGAATTATATAATTATGCAATACCATCTACAAGTACTGATAGGTTTACGTGTGACATATCACAAAAATATATAGTATTTTTTAAATTAAAAAAACCAAGGCACAAAGGGATTGATGGTTCCAGGTCCTAAGTATTCCCAAGTATGATTTAAATGATTTTTGCTATATTACAACTAAAAGAGATGGGGGTTGTGGCAAATCCATGCACCCAACTTTATAGAAGCAGGGATTAGCTCTTGATTTGCCAACTCCGGTAAAAGCTGCTGCAACACTTGCTGTGTCAATGGTTAAATCCAACCACACAAAAAGAAGGAAACAGCTGCAACAGCACAAGGATTTGATTACCAAGCGCTGAAAATAATTGTAGTTTGGATATTGACATCCAATTGAAAGGGAATAAATTCTATATTATCTCAAGTATTATTTGAAACGATTTACGGTATTTAAAACAAGGGCCTGGAATATTTCAATAGAAGTCATTATAGCTTTCTTATTTGTTGGTTGTCACACCATCATGTTTTCAAATGTTAAATAAAAATAACAGACTAATTTTATTCTCTGAAACATACACACAATTTCAAAGCTAACAAACATATCAAACATTTGTCAAAAATGTACATATCTCATACCTTAATGGCCACCTTCTGGCCTTTCTTAGCATAATCAACTGGCTTATGGTTATTCTCAATGGATGCAATGCGACCAATATCAATGAAGTCCCTTTGAGGAATACAAATTGGAGTTCCGATCTGTGTATATTCAGTTTGAATAGTGTCAGATGCCCTTATACACACAAGCACAAGAAATGTTACAAAGAGTAACCATTCAATTACTTCTGGACTTATTTTTGGATAAAAAGATTGATCTTAGTCACCCAACAAAAGTTTAGCATCCAAATGCCAAAATATTTCTAATATATAGAATAGTAAAGATAAACATTGCACAACATAATTGATATTGTGATTTATTCCATGTCAAGAAATATTAATTCAAAGAATACCTCATAGAGAGAATATTTATCTTTTGATCGGTAATAGAGAGAATATTTATAGGAAAAGACTTTAATGTTCATGTAAGAAAAGAATGTATAGGATATCAGATGGTGGTCAGGATTTGGAGATAGGAATGATGTTGGAGAGGCTATCTTAGATTTTGTAGTGGCATTCAATCTTATGGCAACAAATACATATTAAAAAGAAGTGATGAACATTCATTTAATAACCACTATGGATTAAATACGAGTCAAATAAATTATTTCAGCAACTAGAAGAATAGGTCAATATGCATGTAGCGATAGTAAGATTATTCCATAAGAGAGCTTGAACACACAACATCTACTAACAATTTTAGATGTCTTTTCTGATAAGTAACAATTTTAGATATATGTATTAAAGGGCAATTAAAAAAGGGAAAAGAAATTAGAAACCCAAGAACTAGATTGTGGAATCTAAAAGGGAAAAAAGTAGAATCATTTAAGAATAAGATGACAAAAGAAGCTACATGGCATTTAGAAGATGAAAATAATGTAGTGTGAAATAGGATGGCCGAATGTATTAAAAGAATAGCAAAAGAGGTGCTTGGAGAATCAAAAAACAAGATGTCATTATCTAAGAAAACTTCATGATGGAATGTGGAGGTCCAAACTGTAGGGAAAACAAGGGAGTGCTAAAAAAATAAAAATAAAGAGAGAAAAGAAAAAGTTATCAAAGAACTAGAAAAGATGAAATTCTTAAAAGAAACAAATTTACCAAGAAGGATGCCAAAAGAGTAATAATAGATGTTAAGTAAAAGCAAATGACAATTTATATTCTAAACTAGGTACAAAAGAAGGAGAGAATAATATATAGAAATTAGCTAAGTTGAAGAGAGGAAAATTATAAGAAAAAATAACTTTGATAGGAAAATTACAAACTTTAATCATGTTAAACGTATAAAAATAAGGATATGAAGGTCCTGGTGAAAGATGGGAATAAAAAATGATGGAAAAACTTCTTTCAAAAGTAGAATGAAAATTATCTAAGAAGTTTGAATTGAGAAAAACATGGAACCATAGAGAGACCGGAGAATACAAAATTTTCCCCAAGATTAAAGTGTCTGAAGTTTTAAAAAAAATAAAGAATAATGAAAAAAGAAAAGGCTATTGGTCCAAACAGTATTCTTATTGAGCTTTGGAAGTGTTTAGGAGATGATGACATGCATTGATTAATAAAATTGTTTAATGCAATCATATCAATTAAGAAAATTTAAGAAGAAGAGAAGAATAAGTACAAATTAGCACAGAATTATGACAAAAAGTATGAAAAGTTGGGGTTAATCTAAACTAAAAATGAGGAAAAAGAGGTGTAGTAAACCAACTCAACTCTAAAATTATTTACATGTGACCCACAATATGAATCAATCCTATGAATAGTTAATGAATCATTGAAAAATAGGACTAATCAATTACACAGAATCAATTAAAACTCATGACTAATTAGTAAATTCTCTGAAGTACCCATTCATTTTGCTCACAACTACAAAAAAACAAGTGAAGTTTCGCCTGGGACTAAGGAGTTTGAATATACAAGCAGCCCAAGAATCGTTGACGTCAAAGAATGATTCAGTCAGCTCTCTAATAATTAGTAATCTGGGGAGATTACTTAAAAATAAATAAATAAATCTTGGGAGATCCAAAAATTATTACTTAATAGAATTATTAATTATTAAGGTTCTTTATTTTTCTCACAAGTATACAATTTTTCAATATAAAAATAAGACATGCATGCATATTCCCAAGGGTGATAATATTATTTTCATGGATAATGTGTATTATATCTAACGTAAGCTATAAGAAAGCACTTTAACTATTTATTTATTATTAACAAATCAACATTACTGATCATGATTTTTGTATAATATATATTATACAAGTGTATTTCTCTATTCTAATAATTAATACTAAGACTACCTTAAAAAAAAATTATTACGTATTAAGGATTATTAAATTATTGAATTTTTTTATAAGTTACGAAATTATTGAATATTAATTGTTAGACACAGTCAATTGTAATTAAACAACAGAGATTCACTAAGATACTTATTTCAAAACTAGAGTTGACTTCAAAACTCATGTCATTTTGCTGCAAAATCTAAAATCTATCACGGAAACATTTTATGTCCAACCATATTTGTAGCAAAAAAGGTAATATGTATACTGATGGCACTACAAGCTTACTGCAGTGAAAATGAAATGCAAGAATTTGGCAATATCTATTCACTGCACTCATGAAACTTTTGAGGAAGCACGTCAAACAGCAAAATAATAATAACATTAATACCTTAGCAATGCCATCGAGAACATCAACCCCCAAGACAATGGGATCTTTCTTATTAAAAACACAGTTCGGCATAATCTTGAGAACGCAAGGGAAGACTGCTTCCTCAGCAGCTTCCTTCTTCTTTTCTTCCTTGAGATTGTCAATATAGGCCTTAAACTGATCAAACAAGTGATAAATGATATCAGCAATGAATATCTTGACACCAGCTTCATCTGCAAGCTCCCGAGCCTCCGGTGTCACTTTGACATCGAAGGCCAAGATTGTAGCATACTCTTTCTTCTTCTCAAGCATGACACTAGCCTTCATGACATCCTTCTTATGTACAGGGCCTATGCTTATACCACTAACAGGTATGTTTACAGCTGGGGTCTTCAAGAACTCCAGCAATGCTTCCAATGATCCGAGAGTAGATGCTTGAACACAAACACCCTCACCACTTCTATCAATCCTGCTCATTACTGACTGCATATCTTCCATGGCTGCTTCCTTGATATCTTCCAAATCATCATCAGGACTCACCACATATAGACCAGTGCCAGCAATCGCATGCTCAAGGCCCTGCACAGGAGTATAAACAAAAGAACAAGAAATTCTTTAACAATTGTATTCTCAAAATGTCTACCATAAAAAGCACAAGCCTGAGAAAAGTCTTTGAAAGGATGCAAATTGGGCTTGGCTATCCTTATTCCTAAGTAGGGGGAGTAGCGCACACAATGCACATTTACAGTTTCAGAACCCTTCAATTGTCTTTTTGAGAGAAGGCATGCATGTATGGTTATTGGAGAGAGGAGGTGGTTCTTGATCCAGAGAATAACTCCCTCGATGAGTAAGCATTGTAGTGAAGAGTAATTGCAGAGACCTCTCTCCCACTATGTGTGCCATCCTAACACAATTTGTTTTTTTTCTTTAATTAATCTCTTTATCTTTGATAGATAGGAAGTGTTGCTGCAATTATTGAAAGAATACGAGTAAACCAAAAAAAAGGATTGACTTCATATAATAATATAAATATTTTGAAAATTAACATCACCTGTGCAGAAATCTTGATACCCTGTGCAGCCTTGATTTCTTTATAATGCAGATAAGTTCCCTGAAATTGGAAACCACCAAATATAAAATAATTCATCAAATAAAGTTATTTTAACACCTACCTATCGAGAAGATAATACTAATGATAATAAATTGAAGTTAACCTGTTATTTAAAAATAATAATACTGGATAAACATTTTTTTCTTCCAATGTGTGACAAAGATGATCATTCAGTCATAAGACTCGTAGCACTTTATTGTGCCTAGTCCTACACTTCTTGAAGGTCCAGAATTAGTAATACACTCGCCAAGAAAAGAAACTACTGAAAAGAAGCACATAGTATTTGGTCAAGTCCTAAGTTTCTTGAAGGTCCAGAATTGGTAATACATTCCCCCAAGAAACAGGCAAGTGCATCTTAAGCTTCCTAAGAGAACCAAATAGCATTTGGCACACAATGAAGGTTGGGAAATCACCAGTATGGTTGTTAAAGAAGACACCAGAACACTGTTTCTCTTCATCCTATAACCCCAGTTCTCAACCATTTGGGCTCTCATTTTCAAACTAGGTTTGAAGAGAAACCTTACTAGTCCAGGATAAAGAATGCTTGCACATGCAAACATCAAAAGGAAAAGGATGAAGAAACAAAAACAGGGTCACACAATCTTTTCCTTTCCTATATGGGACAAGATGCAAGTTTGGGTTCCAAAATTTTTTATGATAAGCAAGTATAATTGTATTAAGGCGCCCGAGGGGGGCGAACCCATATTTACCAACATAAAAAAAGGTTTAGTACAAAAATTAAAGCCAAAAATCCCCCAAAAAGTCAACAAAAGAGGTGAAATACAAAGGAAAAGCTTCTTTCACCCAAAATTGAAGCACCCTCAAAAAATTATCCTTACTGTTAGGACTATGAGTCATTTGTTGTATTAGCAAATCCAAGTTGACAAAACTTGTCAAGTTGTAACGTGTCCAAGTCCATGTGAGTCAGTTCTCAAGCCTTGTGTTCTTCATGCATCCAAGCTAAAATGATAGATTCTACAGTGTTGGGTTCACAAGGGTAAGCATGAGGTAAAAGACTGGATACATTACCTAAGGTTGATTGCAATAAAAACATCATGCATAAAATGTTCTAAATTTAGATTTGATTTGGATACATTACCAAGGGTTGATTGTTGTGGAGGTAGCCCCTATTGAAGATAAAATAGAGGAGAATCGTCTAAAATGATTTAGCCATGTACAAAGATGACTTATAACTGCTCCAATGAGAAGAAAGTGACATGATACACATTGAGGGTAATGGCAGAGGAAGGGGAAGACCATAATTAATATTGGTTGAGGTAATAACCAAAGATGTGACCACTTGTGGTCTGACCAAATCTAATGCCCCAAAACAAGTGAGATGGCAAAACAAAATTTATGTAGCCGATCCCAAATAGTTGGGACAAATGTGCAGTTGAGTTGAGATCCTATTCTTAACAAATCTGGATTTCAATTTAAGAGCAAGTAATCCATCAGCTAACCAGATGGAATCATAAAGGATGGAAGCAACTTTCTTAGGAAAGATTGTTAAGGTTTCATTCTGTCCCATAACATGTTTTGTTACATGAAATTTTGATTCTTGTTTATATTTTATAAGACTGAAGAATATGTACTAAAAAAATACTTTATCAGACTGAAGAAGACAATTATTTCCAACTTGTATAAAGAAACACCAAGGTTGAAAAAAGACAGAGACTTTGAAATCTACAGAATGGCCAAAAAATAAAAATAAAAATAAACCAACTACATTGCCTATCAAAAAGAAAAATAAACCAACTACATCACTCAAAAAAGATCATATAATTGTATTTGGCCTACCTACCATGGGCCTTATAGACCAGTGATACCAGCTGCATCCTCATGCAGAGTTCCTGGAATCAAGTCTTAATGATGCTGGAAACTATAAAGCTGGCAAAGAAACTTGGTCCATATGCCAAAGCTTACGGTTAAAGTTACCATATATATATATGCATATATCTATATGCATATACATAGATTTGTGCATATGCCTATGGCCATACCCAAAAAGAAATCAAATCCAATCCACATCAATGACAAGACATGAATACTAAAATTCATCTCAACTTTCCTAATAAAAAATAATCAAGTGCAAATTCCAATACTTAACCTGAACAAGAATAAAGAGCGCAGAACCAAAATGTGACCCTGAAAAGTGAATCAGCATGGCTGTCTACACAATTGCGAAAATTTGACTCCTTTCCAAACATACATCTAGCCATGTGCTCTTCTCAGATCAATAGTTTAATATATCCATCAAAATAGAAAAGGATAGAAGGAAATCTTACCTTAACTCGGAGTTCTTTCATTGGATGGGGTGTTAATAATGCTCGGATTGTTGTAACAATAGGTCCCTAAAATGGAAGATCGTCATATAATAAGAGTTTGAAAACCAGTATTACTTTATATCTTAGGTAGTAACAAAGTATAAATCGCTTGCCTGCATGCCGCAAACAACTATTTGATCTCCTTCATGAAGCACACCATTAACCAACACCACATCAATGGTTGTCCCATGGCCTTCAACAACCTTAACCTCCAGAACGGTACACTGGCAAAGAGTTCCAACCCACAATCAGAAATCACATCTCAGTATCTCTCTGCATTCAGCTAACTGGAGAGTGAAAAAGAAAGCAAACCTGCACTTCATTGCTGTATGTAAGTTTCTCAGCCATTGTCTTCTGAGTCCATTGAACCAATAATAACAACAAATCAGGGATGCCTTCACCACTGTTGCATCCACAAACCCAAAATGTAAAGACTGGCCAGGAAATATATGATTCTGTTGATTATGCTGCATAATGTAACTCAGTGAGGGTTTATGAAAATACCTGATTGCACTTGTAGGTACAATACTGAAAGTTTCCCCCATTTCTTTGTTTTTATAGTACAATTCAGTGTTTAATCCTTGCTCCTTGAACTGTGTGATAACCTGAGATAACCCAAAAGGAAAACAATAAGGTCCACCAAACTGAAAAAATCACACTGAAAGAAAGGAGGGGTTTATAATACCTGAGTGAGCCTCATATTAAATTCAATTTGGACATCTTTGGATTGTTGCTTCATTGCCTTCACAATTGGTGCATTGCGGCAAGTTTTCCACCCATACAGTCTGTCCACCTGCAAATTTTGCAATCAAATAAACAAAAGTTAACACAAATGATTTAAAATCAAAAGCAATCGGCACTTGGAAGGCAATTTTACACAATAATCTCACCTTATTCAACGCAACAATGAATTCTGTATTCCTCATTTTCAGAAGATTAAGTGATTCAATGGTCTGTGGTTCTAAGCCATGCATTATGTCGACAACAAGAATAGCAATATCACATAAACCAGAACCCCGAGACCGTAAATTAGTGAACGATTCATGTCCGGGGGTATCTATAACCAATAAACCTGGGACCTTCAGCTTTGCATCAGCTTTCAATTCCTTAGTTCTCTCTCGTATATTCTCAGCTGGGAAGTATGTTGCACCAATTTGTTGAGTAATCCCCCCAGCCTCACCTTCCTGAACATTAGTGCCTCGGATGCAATCAAGCAGCTTGGTTTTACCAGTATCAACGTGACCCATAATACAGCAAATGGGAGACCGCAGATTTTCACTCTGGTTAGGGGAAGCATCTGAATTTGGAGCCTCGATTTTCCCTTTAGTTTCTTTTTGCTTACTTTTGTCTGTAACCTCAGCCTCGGGCTGGCCTTTTTTATTTTCAATATCTTGAGATTTGATTAGTGAAGTAGAGATGACCTTCTGACTAGCAGCTGCAGGAAGGGGTCCTGCATCGCGAGTAGCTGGCCGTGCACTTTTTATCCCCTTTCTGACCACAGGTTCAGCCTCAGAGTCATCTTCTTCTTCGGCAAATGCACTTTTACCAGGCAGTTTGAGGTCAGCGTCATCCCAACTCTTTGCATCCCATTCATCCTCTCCTTCTTCTTCTTCTTCTTCTTCTTCTTCTTCTTCAATTCCATTCTCTTCAACCACATCAGCAACTTCTGTTTTCTCCTCCACATTCATCGAGTCCTCCTCCTCCTCAACCTTCTCTGGTTCCAAGGAACACACCTCAGCAACAGCTTCCTGCTGATTTTCCTTATCTTCTTGACTTTCAACAGCCTTTGCAGGGGCCACACCATTTGCTTGAGGATGATGTGGCTTTGACTTCTTTGTTTGATACTTGGGCCGTTTTACTGGTGCCCCACCAGTGTCCGCAGATGGAATAAGCAAACC
This sequence comes from Nyssa sinensis, assembly GCA_008638375.1. NCBI lineage: Eukaryota > Viridiplantae > Streptophyta > Magnoliopsida > Cornales > Nyssaceae > Nyssa > Nyssa sinensis. The sequence continues at coordinate 15,585,237 of CM018049.1, read as the reverse complement.
TCCTGCATTAGCAAGTATTTGGTTCCTCATTGCCTCCAAACGACGTGCCTCTTCCTTCTGTTTTCCCGTTAAAAGCTTCCCCTCCAGTTTCTTCTTTAAAAGCTTCTCTTTTTCCCTTTCCTTCTTCAAGCGCTTTTTCTCTTCAGCTAGCCTTTCAAGTTCTTCCTGCCGCCGCCGCTCCTCCTCTTCCTTCCTTAACCTCTCCTCTTCTTCCCTCTTCTTCCTTTCTTCCAATTCCTTAAGCTTGGCAAGTCTCTCTTGCATCTCCCTAACATGCTTCGGAACTTTCTTATCTGATACTTTGCTCTTCGTTTCATTCTTTGTTTCTTCCTGTTTTTCTTGCTTAACCTCTACTGCAGGTGCAGGTGCAGCGGCTGCTGCCTTCTTCTCTTTTTCCTTTTCCTTCTTCTTTTTCTTCTTCTTTGCAGCAGCAGACTCCACACCTCCTTCTTCTTCAGTTTCCTTTTCACCCATAGCATCTACAGGCCCAACTGGTTCAGGCTGAGGCTGAACTTTCTCTTCTTGGAGAGGAGGAGCAGCTGCAGATGCGGGTTTCGATACAGAGGGCCCTTCACCGAGCTCTGCTAGAATTTTATCAAGGTCATCCTCTTCTTGAGCAGTCCTCCCACTCTTTTTCTTCTTCTTTTTGTTCTTTGATGTTTCTGCCACATCTTCAATTACGTGGTTATTATTTTTGGAATCATCAGCTTCTTTACTACTACCACTGACACTAGGTTGTTCGGGTTTAACAACATCTTCGGATTTATCTCTGAGCCCAGGCTCAAGTGCAGTAAAAGCACTATTGTTCTTCTTTTTGGAAGACTTCTTTTTACCAGAAAAAGTTATCACTGATACATCTTCATCCTGAGCACCAATATCATTATCAACTTCATCACCACCAGACTTAGATACAGATGTGCCTTCATCATTTTCTTCATCAACAAAAGTGGCATTAAAGACATTATTAATCTTCTTTGAAGACTTTGAAGACTTCTTCTTTTTACCAGAGAAAGTAATTGAAGAGACATCTTCATCATCCTCTCCAATTATATCCTTCTTCTCATCCCCATCATCAAGCCCATCAAAAGTAGCTGCTGCAAACACGCTACCACTACTTTTCTTGTTTAATTTTGACAACTTCTTCTTCCCAGAAAAAGCAATAATCGGCTCATCTTCATCATCAGAATGCTGTTCTGACACCGAGTTATCCATTGAATCCCCTTCATCATCATCACCAATTGCACCAAATGCTGACGCGGCAAACATACTATCACTCTTTTTTGACTTCGATGACTTCTTCTTCCCTGTAAACGCTACTAGGGATTCACCCTCTTCCTCGCTGGCAACACTTTCATCATCTTTATGTTGAGTAACGACAGACATTTCACCATCATCATCATCCTTATCCTCCTCTCCAAGTAACCCAAAACTGGACACACTAAACAAACTATTATTACCACTCTTTTTAGACTTCGACTTCTTTTTACCAGCAAATTGTATTGCCGGAGCATCATCATCCTCTTCTTCGACCTTTTTTTCTTCAAAATCATCATCTATAGGCTGTGAATTCTTTCCCTTCTTACCCTTCTTCTTACCAGCAACTGGCGCAACTTTCTCCTCCTGAATCTGCTGTTCCTCCGATAACTCCGTTCCGATGGAGTACTCGTCATCGTCAATGAGGACGGCCTTCTTTTTCGACTTGGCCCCGCCGCCCTGTCCTGCTGCGCCGGTGGCAGTGTTCTCGTCTTCGCGAGCAGTCGGCTTCTTTCGACCCATCGAGATTTTGTAATTTGGATGGATAAATTATAGCCTGCACGCAAAAAAGAAAAAGAAAAAAGGATCCTCCAAAAATTAATAATCAATATTAGAATATATCCAACCAAAGCCAAACAATTAGATCTATATTCATATAATCATGTGTGTTTGTACAGGATCGTGGTAAAAATTATCAGATTATCAATCCCACATAAAATCAAATCTAATTCATATGAGGGCATCTCCTGTGGTCTAAGAAGCACGGATATGGATACGGGACACGGATACGACATAACAAGACAAGACACTGACACATTATTTCTCAAAAAAAAATAAGACACAGATACGTTAGGGATACGTTGAATATATATAAATTTTTTATATTTTTTATATAATCATATAATAAAAATTTAATATTATTTCAATTAAACTTGACATAAAAATACACAAATTTAAAAATATTATTAAGATATTAAAATAACAAAGTCATTAAATAAAAATTAAAAAAAATTTTCATTTAATCATCAATATCTATGATTTAAGTGTCCGAACACATGTTCGAAAAGTATTCGAGAGTGTCCGGACATATGTCCGAGAAGTGTTCGAGTGTCAGTATCCGACAAGGTTACGTGAGCCAAGATAGAGTGTCCTTGCTTCTTAGCCTGTGGTGACTCAAACCCATATCAAATTTAAATTTGAGTCAAAATACACAAAAATCACCCTCCTAGACTCAAACCCATACCAAATCAGTTTTTACTCAAATACAAACCCAAATCAGTGAACCACTGTTCATAGCACCAAATTTCTTAAGGCTATTTTTTTCCCCTACCTAGTCTCACGTCAGAATGGAAAATGAAAGGAAAATAAATGGAAAGAAAATTAGGAAAAGGAAAACAGACCTGGCAGTCGGCGATGGCGAACGGCGGTGACGGTCGGCGATGAAGAACGGTGGTGACGGAGAGAGAAAGCAGGTAGAGGAAGCTTGGCCCCAAGGCTGAAATAAATCAAATCCAAATTAAAAACAAAGCAAGACAACCTCCACTGTCAAAGCATATATATACACATACATACATATTATATACGTACATATATAATTTGTACAAATAATTTCAATATCAGAAGTTATAATTGAATAATCGGAGTGTTATGTTGACGAGGCCAACCTTCACTGATGTCGTTCTTCCGAGTTTTGAGAGCTCCAGAAAGCAGCTTGGGAAGCAGATCGGTCTCGGAGTCTTCTACGCGAGAGGGCCAAGAGTCGTGACTCTTGTCCCCGTGGTGGAGGGTTTCTCTGCGTGAGAGAGGGAGGGATGGAGGGAAGTGGGAGTCATGAGAGAGGGACGTCTGAATCTGTGTGAACGTCGTGAGAGAGGGAGGGATGGGGGGATGGAGGGATGGAGAAGCAGGTATTCTGCGTGAGAGAGGGAGGGATGGAGGGAAGTGGGAGTCGTGAGAGAGGGACTCTGGATCAGCGTGAGTGTCGTGAGAGAGGAAGGGATGGAGGGATGGATTGATGGAGAAGCAGAGAAGGTAGTCTGCGCAGAGAGTAAGGCTTGATGGATTGGAGAAAAGTGAGGCATAAGAGTGAAAGAGATTAGGGAAGGAAAAAAAGGAAAAATGATTTTTTTTTTTTTTTAAGAAAAATGACATAAATTAATTTTAGAATAAAGTGAAAATTTTTAAAAAAAATTTGAGTAAAAATTTAAGTGTTTATCAGAAAATATCAAACTCAAATTTATTTTTTATTTAAATTAATTTAATTTAAGTGAAATTTGAATTTGAGTTTGAATCACTATTGAAGTTACAGGGTAGCATATATAGGATTTGAATCCGTAGTTCTAAGAGAGAAATAAGAGATAGAGCTCACCTGATGTGATGATTGACGATCAGAAGATGAGATGATTGGATCAAGTGTTGTGGCCGACGAGTAATATAATGGCGATATATATAACAAAATATTAATTTATAACGGCAATTGGTTTTGGGGGACAAACAGAGAACAAGCTCAAAGAGATGAGAGTGATGGAGGAGAAATAAACGCAGTTCTAAGGTTGCAAACAGAGAACAAGTTCAGAGAGATGGGCGGCAATTGGTTTGGGGGGCAAACAGAGAACAACTTAGAGAGATGAGAGTGGTGGAGGAGAAATAAACGCAGCTCTAAGGTTGCAAATAAATGCAGTTCTAGGGTTGCAAACAGAGAACAAGCTCAATGAGATGCGCTACTGGGTTGGTTTAAGGAAAAGCCCATCAGCCACCTTCCAAGTCCCCAATCTTGACTCGGGTTCACATGGCATGAGTTATTGGGTTGGTTGAATGTCGGTTGTAAATAGTTTAAATTTAAATAGAATTAAGAATAATTTGAAATTTATTTGTTAAAAAAATTATCAGATAAATTTAAATTAAATTTTTAAAAAAATTTATAATTTCTTAATTTAAATTCGAATCAAATCGAATTTGATGTAATAATAATATTAATATATATTATGTATATAAAATTTTATATTTTAATATTTATATAATATATAAATTTAAATTAAGAAAATCTTATATAATTTGATATTTAAAATATTTTTTAATATAATATATAAAAAAAACTTAATATATATGAATGATTTTTTTAATCCGGTCAAATTATATTTAATCGAAAAATTAGATCAAATTTTTTGTATCATATCTGAATAAATAATTTTAATTCAGGTCAAGATTCGATCCGTTGACGACCCCAATTGTAGGTGTGGATAGTTGATTTACTACACCGTGATCTATCCAGGTGGTTATCTTTAATAGGCTACTAGCTAAATTATTCATACATTTTAAAAGCTATGTTGGTCAATTAAACTAAGCCCATAAATTTTAGGAAGTTTCTTAATTTGGTTTATTGAGTCATAATAATATTTAGAGTTTTTTTGGATAGTCCTAATTGTAGTTAGATTAATATTCTAATGAGGGTTAGTTTTCTAATTATAGTTAAATAAGATATACTAGTTTTTATGAGATTAAATATCCTAATCAATATAGGACTTAGAGTCAATGTTATATATATGTGGGTTTCTGTCACATTGAGTTATGAGCCACAAAAATAATAGAAAAAGGGGTTGTGAGTGGTAGCAAAATATAGAGATGGCAAAATGCAGTGGACTGAATAGATGTGAGGTGATATTGCCACAACAGTAGGCGTGAGGGTATTGTTGTGAGAGTGGGTTGCTATGTGAGTTTTCTTCAATAAAATATTAGTTTGTTCACTTTACTTTTTCTCTTATTTTTTTGTTCAACAATTGGTCTAATTATTGATATTAGAATAATTTTTGAATTTAACATTTGGTATAAGAGCGACATTTTACAAGCCATATCATCACACCAACTCTTGACACATCAGCCAATTATACAAATGGCATGTGCCCTACCTCTCAAAGTACTCTTGAGAGTTCTATATGAGAGTTATTGTGTGCAATGTAATAGCCTTAGACTTGTACATTCTCGTAGCCATCTTAATATTACCCCTTCTTATTAGGTTAAGGTAATCCTTATAATAGATTAAGTTTACCTCAAACTCTCTGTATTTGATCTTTTTAACTTTTCGTCCCAACTGCTATGCATCATAATTTGAAACTGAGTACATTAACCAAACAGTATGGAGTCATGCTAGCTTTATTACAAATTTTACTAAAAATGTTTATCTTTATGAGTTTGTAGTGTTATATTAGTCAGATATCACATCATGATGATTATTCAAGAAAATTTTTGGTGTATTTTCTGAAGCACAAGAATGAGACATTTGTTACATTCAAGCAGTGGAAAGTCTTGATTGAGAAGTAAACAAGAAATCAGATCATGGCTTAGAACAGACAATGACATAGAATTTTATGATAAATTATAACCTGCACGTAAAAAAAAAAAAAAAGTATCCTCTAAAAATTAATAATCAATATTAGAATATATCCAACCAAAGCCAAACAATTAGATCTATATTCATATAATCATGTGTGTTTGTACAAGATCGTGGTAAAAATTGTCAGATTATCAACCCCACATAAAATCAAATCTAATTCATTTGAGGAAACCGTAATTTACATGGTAGTATATATAGGATTTGAATCCGTAGTTCTGAGAGAGAAATAAGAGATAGAGCTCACCTGGTGCGATGATCGATGATCAGAAGATGAGATGATTAAGTGTTGTGGCCAACGAGTGATACAATTGGTGATATATATAACAGGAGATTAATATATAACGGACAACTGGTTTGAGGGGCAAATAGAGAGCAAGCTCAAAGAGATGAGAGTGATGCAAGAGAAATAAAAAAGGGAAGCAAGGTGGAGAGAGGAGATCAATATTAAACGCAGTTTTAGAGTTGTGGATGAGCTACTGGGTTGGTTCAAGGAAAAGCCCATCGTCGCCTTATACTATTCCAAGTCCCTAATCTTGACTTGGGTTCACATGGCATGCGCTATTGGGTTGGCTCAATGTCGGTTGTAAATAATTCAGATTTAAATGAAACTAAGGACGATTCGAAATTTATTTGTTAAAAAAAATTATCAAATGGACTTAAATTAAATTTTTTAAAAGATTTATAATTTCTTAATTCAAATTCATGTCAAATAGAATTCGATGTAATAATAATATTAATGTATGTTATGTATATAAAATATTATATTTTAATATGTATATAATATATAAATTCAAATTAAGAAAATCTTATATAATTTGATATTTAAAATATTTTTTTAATATAATATATAAAAAAAATTAATATATATGTTATATTTAATCAAATGAGATTATTAATGGATTAAGTTTGTTTAATACATATCTGAACCATTTTAACCGAAGGAATTATCAACTTTAAATCAGATCAAAACATTAGATCAAATTTTTTGTAGCATATCTGAATAAATAATTTTTAATTCAGATCAAGATTGGATTCGTTGACAACCCCAATTGTAGGTGTGGATAGTTGATTTACTACACCATGAGCTATCTAGTTGGTTATCATTAATAGGCCTCTAGCTAAATGATTCATACATTTTAAAAGCTATGTTGGCCAATTAAACTAAGCCCATAAAATTTAGGAAGTTTCTTAATTTGGTTTATTGAATCCTAATAATACTTGGCGTCTTTTTGGGTTGTCTTAATTGTAGTTAGACTAATATTCTAATTGCAGTTAAATAAGATATACTAGTTTGTATGAGATTAAATGTCGTAATCAATATAGGACTTAGAGTTAATGTTTTATATATGTGGGTTTCTGTCATATTGAGTTATGAGCCATAAAAATAATAGAAAAAGGTAGTAAGTGGTGGCAAAATATAGAGATGGCAAAATGTAGTGGACTGAATAGATGTGAGGTGAGATTGTCACAACAGTAGGCGTGAGGGTATTGTTGTGAGAGTGGGTTGCTATGTAAGTTTTCTTCAATAAAATATTGGTTTGTTCACTTTATTTTTTCTGTCACGACTCGAGACCCACCTTTTGCGGATCTCGAACCGTAACCCTGGCTCGACCGTCTTGACGAGCCGACATCTCTGAACTTGCTACACAATCAGTGCCACTAACATGCAACAACTATCATATCATAACATAAACAGCGGAAGACTTTAAATAAAAGTTGCATGTATATATATCTGGTTCTCAAAATACAGACTGTAAAAGTCTAATACATTACATCCCTAAGACGTGGATGATATGGGAGAGCTACAAGACTAGCACTATACTTCATTATCAAAATATCCTTGCAGTATATGTATCTACAGCAACTCTATGCCTGTTCGAGATCTCAATCTCTACTCTCAACTGCGGCGTCTTTACTTGAAATAGTCAGATTAAATCTGTAATGAGCTAACTTAACCCAGTAAGTAATTTTCCTTTGCTCTGCCATTTATACATGTCAATATAAGAAAGCGTAATGCAAACATGATAGCCAATCAAGAAATATAGAACTCATCAATGAATATCAAATGGTAGGAAGCTCGAATGACAAATTAATGAAAATCTAATCTGATAACAAATATCATACTGCTACAGTCATAAACGGTCTCAAGCATAATCATATGTACTCAATAAAAAGCTGTGCAATCTCATGATCATTCGTAAAGAAATAATATGATCATTTATGATAGTCAATAAAATAGAGTGACATCAACAAAAGTGGACGCACCTTAACTCGGGGCCCGACATACCCCTAGAGCTCTCATTCAGGCCCAAACCAAGGTCTCTAAATAGTACTAAGCTCTCTCTCTCTCTCTCTCTCTCTCTATATATATATATATATATATATATATATATAACTCTACGTCCTATGCCTCACATAGCAACGTAGCTGGTGTTCCTCCTAGAACCTTGACCTGTAGGTCATAGTAAGCATCAGATGGAGTTTGTGACTGAGCACAAATTTGGCACTCATAATATATCAGGATCATGCTACCTCCATGAAGAGAAAGTGGAACATAACTGGTTCTCAGTGGCGAAAATGTGACTTTTGCCTTTCTAGGCATAATTGGTGACCTCTCGAGGTCATAAGCACTGTTGAGAACATAACTGGCTGGCCCTTTTGGGTTTGGGTACAAGTGTACAGAAGAGTCTATGCACAAGTGTACAAAAATCATGATCAAGAAATATGGTAATCAACATAGTCCACGAGATAGAACAATATCGTAAATGTGGGTTTAATAAACTTTCTAGCATGTATGGAGTACAATAGGTAGTGTATGAAAAACTGATGACATGGATAAAAGTCTCATATGCAGAGATCAGATATTACTTACTTCTTACTGTATTCCTCTAGAAAGTTAGACTGCTTTCTCTTTTCCTTTTGATGTTCCTATGATAACACATCTCAGTCTATATTTACATAATTTTTACTATTCATCAAATTTTATATCTCTTTACTTTTCGTAAATTAGACTTCACCGTTGAGTTTGGAATGCTCGAAATAATAAAATTTTACTATTTATTCACTTTAATCGAAGTCCGTTTGACTCTTTTTTGACTTAAAGGCATTTTGATAATTTCTCCTTTTATAAAATATTTAATTAAATATTTTAATTTGATTACTTTGGGTCATATCATAATTAATCATAAGTCTTGGGCCTCTTTTTAATTTCTAAAACTTTTAGGCCAAATTTGAATTTCAGAAACTATTATTCCCAATTGGAATAGCCAAACAATGTCTAAGTCTCTAAAACAGGGATAGGATATCCCAATTTTAATTTCAATCCCAATTCAATTTCTTACACCTGTTGCCAAACACTCCCAATCCCATTTAATTCATAACACAAACGACACCATTTCAGGATCCTACGTGTGCGGGTGGGTCAGGTCTGACCCGAACCCGAACCAGACCCTAACCCTAAAACCCAACAATGTTCTCTTCTCCAGTAGGTCTCCAGCGTTTTCTCCAGCGCCGGTGACCTGTTCTGATCACTATTCCGACCTAAAACCAATGGGGTTCTTTTCCTTTTTACATGAGGACCATAACCCTCATTTCTGTTTTTCAAATCAACCAACAGTTCTTCACGAATTGACAGAATTCAGTGGGTCTCCGGCGAGACACGAAATTCCGACGAGGATTTATTTTTCATTTTCGTGCATAACCATAAACTTGTTTTGCTCATTCTTTTTCTTACTTTCTTTCTGCACTCAAGAGGATCAGTTCCCTATGTTTAAAACCTCACCAATCCTTTAAAACCTCTCACCCATCATAACCTGCAGCTCAGTTGTTCTAACTGATTTCTTCATCATTTTAATTCATTCTTTTTGAATTTAATTCATTTTTCAAGATACTATACAACCCTATTATTTTTAGCATGCATTCTACACTAAAAATAAAAAAACGATATAAGGGAAATTTTTGGAGTTGCACCAACCTTTTGATTGTAGGATCTTTCTTTTTCTCTTCTATTTTCCACCTCTGAACCTTTATAGCACTTCTTCTACACTCTCAGATTCTCTTATTTTCTCTCAGTTTCTCTTCCTTTTTCTCTGATTTTCTTTCAAACTCCTCACCTCTTTTATACACAATTTTAGCCGCCCTCTTTTTCTCTTTCTTCCTTCCTTCCTTAGCCCTTTTTCTTGACTTTTCTTTTCTACTTTTCAGCTTTTCCTTTTTTTTTTTTTTTTTGTATTCCAATGCCTAAGCATGTAGTGCATGCATTTGCTTTATAGCAAAAATGCTTCACCACCCCTCGATTCTCTCTTTTTTCTCTATCTTGGCCACAAACTTTGACTATTCTATATAATATACTATATATATATATATATAAGATATTAGACATATTATATTACATATACACACACACACACACCACATATAGGTGTCGGCAGGCACTTTCGTTCCCCCAACACACCATAAACACACACTAATTTCACACACTACACATAGTGGTCTACTTGCATCCTCACAACTGATATATATATATATGTATATTCAGTTTTGTGAATATATATATATATATATTTATATATCCATTTTACTTATATACCTATATATACATATATTTATACACACACACACACACACTATCGTATATATACTTGTAGGTATATATATTTATATACTCTATACATATATTATATATACTTATACAACTATATATATATATATGTACACATGTATGTGTACATACGCTCACATAGGCACGTATTTTTCGTACTGTCAATTTTTCTCGTATAGGTAATTCTCGTGCACTCGGGGTTGCTTGAATTCACTATTGTATACTGACATCGAGTGTGCACTTATGTTGTACAGATATCTAACATAAATTTGATCTGTTCGTACTTGGGCTTTTTCCTGGTCTCAGAATATCTTGAGATCATAGATTATACTATTTACCTCGGTATGCGTACCATTTACTATATACTAATCATTATGATAGTTCGGTATATTTGAGGTCTACTATTCTCTATCTAAGTTGGTCTGGGTTTACTTTTGGTACTATGCTCATTGGCTTGGTCTGATCTCGGTATTATTACTTGATTCGTAGGACATAAATGGAATTATTTTAATTCATTTGGGTTGGGGTGTTACATTTTCTCTTATTTTTTTGTTCAACAATTGGTATAATTATTGATATTAGAATAATTTTTGAATTTTACATTTGGTATAAGAGCGACGTCTTACAAGCTATATCATCGCATTAACTCTTGACACATCAACCAATTATACAAATGGCATGTGCCCTACCTCTCAAAGTACTTTTGAGAGTTCTATATGAGAGCTATTGTGTCCAATGTAATAGCCTTAGACTTGTACATTCTCACAGCCATCTTAATATTACCTCTCTTCATTGGGTTAGGGTAATCCTTATAATAGATTAAGTTTACCTCAAACTCTTTGTATTTGATCTTTTTAACTCTTCGTCCCAACTGCCATGCATCATAATTTAAAATTGAGTACATTAACCAAACAATATGGAATAATGCTAACCTTATTTCAAATTTTACTAAAAGTGTTTATCTTTATGAGTTTGCAGTGTTAGATTAGTCAGATATCACATTATGATGATTATTCAAGAAAACTTTTGGTGTATTTTTTGAAGCACAAGAATGAGACATTTGTTACATTCAAGCAGTGAAAAGTCTTGATTGAGAAGCAAACAGGAAATCAAATCAAGCAGCTTAGAACAGACAATGACATAGAATTTTGTGATAAATTATAGCCTGCACGCAAAAAAAAAAAGGATCCTCCAAAAATTAATAATCAATATTAGAATATATCTAACCAAAGCCAAACAATTAGATCTATATTCATATAATCATGTGTGTTTGTACAGGATCGTGGTAAAAATTGTCAGATTATCAATCCCACATAAAATCAAATCTAATTCATATGAGGAAACCGTAATTTATAGGGGTAGTATATATAGGATTTGTGTCACGCACCGAATTCCCACAAACCCGGGGAGTGAGTGAAATAAATTAAATAAAAGTAAATGAAAGATGATCTAATGGATTCAACTTAACATACATTCATCTCCCTCAACACATATACATATAAAGCATATTCAATAAACACATCGTACATGTCATTTGAGCTTAAAGCCCTTACATCTCAAAAAAGTGCCCTAAGGGCCAATTACAATCCCAAGTTCCCTATCCTTTTTCTTGTTAAGATCTCATCAAGTCTCATGTAGCAGAGGCGTCATCTGTAATATGGTATCCCATAAATGGGTCAGCTCAACTGCTGGTATAATATAATGCTAATGCAAGGAACAAAATTAAGGCGTGGCATGTGCAAGTGTACATTTATATCTACATGTCATTCAATATCATCATACAATACACTGATAAGATTCAGAACACGTTCATACACACTCTATACCACCTCAATGAATTTATTGATACAATGTTATGAAAGTATGCTGTGACGCACCCATGCAACTCTATGTCACACCCATGTCTCATTTTCGGAACACATCCGATGGACCCTAAGTACCAACACCCATTCACGGAACACATCCGCTGGATTCTGGGCACCAATGCAATGGACAAATTTTAGATTTTTCACTACAGGATCTACACCCTCATAATGCATAGCACCACGTGCTTAACCCACACTATGCTTTCAAAAATCACACCATGCCAATATGCCTTGATTCAACCATGCAATAATGCTGTCTCACTGAAACATTCTATCCACACAGGAAGCATGCTTTAAACTATACATTATACAAAAATCCATTTCTCATGTGTGTATGTCATACACATTTCATTTAAATACATACTTAAGTTACATATTCACAATCTCAACAATACTCAAAGAATATAAATCACATACTGTGCCAACACATGGAACATACATATAATCATGGTTCACGTTCATCACTTAACCAAACTCCCAAGGAAACAACAAAGAACACATAAATACATAAATAATTGAATAAACATACGAATCATGGAAATCATTCCTAAACTTAATTTTGTTTCTTACTTAGCAAAATATCATACCTGATGGGTTGGTCTCAACCTAAGAAATCGTGCTCGCGGTGTAGCCGAACCAATCAATAAGAATGCTGTCCCTGTTACTGTCTCCAACCGGAAGGTCTAGACTGCCTTCTCCTTGCCCTTCGGTGTTCCTAAAATCGTTGTGACACAACTAAGTCTATCTCTACTTGAATTATGCTATTCATCAAATTTTATGGTTTTATATCATGGGTTCCTATTTTACTACAATAAACTTTACTATTGAGTCCGAAACGTAGAACAAAGTCGGTTTAGGCTTTTGTAGAATTCAATTCGGGTATCGGTACGAAAAAGGGCAAAACGGTCATTTTGTCATTCTTGCCCCGGACCTTATTGTGGTCCTCAGAATGTTCCATATATCTTACATATAATTTTCTAAGTCTTTTGGACTTCATTTGGTATTTGTTTTTGATCATCGGGACACATCGGTCATTTCTTATTTTATACATTTGACTGTTCTGGAGTCTTAATTAGTGCTTAGGACAATTTATTAGATCAGATTGACCTTTATTTGGCCTCTACCTTGTACTTACCATGTTCAGGGGCATTTTGGTCTTTTACTCTTTCATGCATCGCATTGTTCAGTGCTTCGTTTGCTAGTATGGACTCCACTGTTGAGTCCAGAATGTCCGACATAATTAAAATGGACTATCTTTTATGTTTATTTGGCCCTGAGTATCATTAGGGGTATTATAGTCATTTATCATTTACGTGTCTTTATTTTTTGGGACTTAATTTCCCAAATCGGACTCCACCATTGAGTCCGGAATGCTCGAATTATTCACTTATTTAATTTGGGCTTCGTTTGAGTCTTTTAGTATCCAAGGGTAAAATAGTCATTTTATCAATTTAATAAAGTAATTAAATAATTTATTTTATTATTTATTTATTTTCAGGGGCTTATTTAAATAAATTTCTTAAAATCTGGGCCAGATCACAATTATTCAAAATTGTTGGGGCCAAACCATAATTAAAACAAGTTAGGGTTTTTCTTATTTAAATTAAATTATTGAACCAGTGGGTTCATCACCCTAAACCCTAGACCGGTTCATATTACCCCTGAACCGATCGGTCGAAGCTTCCCAATTAAACTGGAATCAAATAACCCTCTTAATCCCCTTATCCACGGTTGGTTTAGGACCAACCCAATTTCAATTTCCTATAGTTGTAACCAAACAAGCCCATTTCAATTTTTAAATTTTTAAAACCTTTAAACCCAAAACGGCGCCGTCCTACTTATACCGTTTATGAGGCGAGTCGGGTCTCGACCCGAACTAATCTAGTCACTGTTCACTTTCTTCCTCTCTTCCCCGACTGTGTTGTCCTAGTTGCAAGTTTTTATTCTTTTCCAATTTCGTGGGTTTTGGGTTGGCCATCTTCTCTGTTTCTCACTCTAAGGTATTCCTAGAAGCCCTAGGATGGTTTTGGCATTCGTTTGGAGCACTAGATCGAGCTCAAGAGTTCGGTCCAAGATTGGATAGCCGAACCTGCAACTCCATCATACATGCTTGTTTTTGGCCCAAATCTTGTGGGATTTCTTCTGTTGTGACCTACTGATCATGGGGTTCAAGTCCTCATTCTCCAAAGTAGGTTTTACAATGAGTTTGTGAGGATTGGGTTTTAGAACCCAAACCTGCAAGTCAGGTTTTGGAGGTCCTTTTCTTGGTTTTTGGGTCACGTTTTGATGTTTTTGGGACACTTGTGGGTTCTATTCGAGGTTTCAACAAGCCAAATTCCATTTGGCTATGGTTGGTTCAAACCTGCACTTGTGAAGGTCTGTCCATGGCGGCCTCTACTGGGTTTTGTACTTCAAGCTCCCTAAGCTCTCCCAACTTGCTAGAAAACATCCCTTAGTGTCATTTTAAATACATGCATGCATAAAAAAGGCTTAAAAAGTTTACATGCATGTATAAATTTTAGAGAGAGAAACAAAATGGGTTTGGTGATTTTTACCTCAACAATGGCACCTCGTTCCTTCCTCTTCTTGTTCCAACTTTCTCCTTTTGTTTCCTTGGTCTCTTCCCTCTCTATTTCCCCCCAACTCAAACACACATGTATATGAATACACATCACAGACAACTGCCCTCTCTCTCTCTTCTTATTATTCTCTCTCTCTATACTCAGGCCTGCACACACTCAACCCCCACCTGCTTTGTACATTCACACACTCTTCCCATCTCTGCACTCACACAATCACACGCCACCTAATATATATATATATATATATATTATATTAAACACACACCACACACACCCACTCACACACACACACACACTCATCTGACACTACATACACACATAGGTATCTGCTGCACACACACACACTTTGGGGCACACATGTACATACACATATACATTAAATTATACATATATACAATACATTATATATATATATATATACATGTTCACACATACCTTCATAATGCACATTTCATACATACACATATTCATATTTAAAAAAAAAATAAAAAATTTATTCCAATTTTTTTTTCCAATCGGATTAAATGTTGTAGCTAACGAGTGATATAATTGGCAATATATATAACATGAGATTAATATATAACGACAATTGGTTTGAGGGGCAAACAAAGAACAAGCTTAGAGAGATGAGAGTGATGGAGGAGAAATAAAAAAGGGAAGTAAGGTAGAAAGAGGAGATCAATATTAAACGCAGTTCTAAGGTTGTGGATGGGCTACTGGGTTGGTTCAAGGAAAAGCCCATCGCCGCTTTTACTGTTCCAAGTCCCCGATCTTGACTCAGGTTCACATGGTATGGGCTATTGGGTTGGTTCAATGTCGGTTGTAAATAGTTCAGATTTAAATGGAATTAAGGATGATTTGAAATTTATTTGTTAAAAGAATTATCAAATGGACTTCAATTAAATTTTTTAAAAGATTTATAATTTCTTAGCTCAAATTCGAGTCAAATCGAATTCGATGTAATAATAATATTAATATATATTATGTATATAAAATATTATATTTTAATATGTATATAATATATAAATTCAAATTAAGAAAATCTTATATAATTTGATATTTAAATATTTTTTTAATATAATATATAAAAAATTAATATATATGTTATATTTAATGAGATCAGATTATTAAAGGATTCAATTTGTTTAATACATATTTGAACCATTTTAACCAAAGGAATTATCAACTTTAGATCAAATTGGAACATTAGATTAAATTTTTTGTAGCATATCTGAATAAATAATTTTAATTCAGATCAAGATTGGATCCGTTGACAACCCTAATTGTAGGAGTGGATGGTTGATTTACTACACCATGATCTATCCAGGTGGTTATCTTTAATAGGCCCCAGCTAAATTATTCATACATTTTAAAAGCTATGTTGGCCAATTAAACTAAGCCCATAAATTTTAGGAAGTTTCTTAATTTGGTTTATTTAGTCCTAATAATATTTAGAGTCTCTTTGGGTAGTCCTAATTGTAGTTAGACTAATATTCTAATGAGAGTTAGTTTTCTAATTATAGTTAAATAAGATATACTAGTTTGTATGTGTCACGCCCCGAATTCTCACAAACTCGGGGAGTGAGTGAAATGAAATAAGAAAAATAAATGAAAGACCATTAAGATGGATTTAGTTAATTACACATTTATTCCCCCATGTTTCCTTAAGATTTGAAATGAAAACTTGTTATTGGACTTGACCAAAATGGTCTCTTAATGTCACTCAAACATCCCTCCAAATTAATAGTCAAAATAAGTCTAAGTCATGTTCAAAAATGGCCTCCTAAAATAGCCCTAAATCCTCTTTAAGTATACCTTGGAACAACGGCCGAAATGAGTCCCAAATGCCCTAAGATATAGGCCAAAAATAGGTCAAAAATTCTACCAAAACTTGTCTAAAGAAATGGCCAAACATGGCCTATAAGAGTGGTCAAACATGGCCCTAATAGGGTGGCCAAACATGGCTAAAACAGGTGGCCAAACATGGCCCAAGGATTGGCCAAACATGGTCCAATAGGATAGCCAAACATGGCCCAAAAGGGTGGCCAAACATGGCTAAAAAAGGTGGCCAAGGGCTGGTGTCAGGGGCTGGGCGCGCAAGGCAGTGGCGCGCGCGCGTGAGGCAAGCTGGCAGCGCGTGCAGGCACGCGCGCGCGCGCTTGGGGCTGCTGGGCAGGACTGGTCTGGTCCAAAACTTGATTTTTTTTTTTTCTGTAGGTTTACTGTAGCTGGCTGTGGTTGAATTTCTCTGTCCAGCTGCCAATTTTCTCTGTTTTCCAAAATTTTTTCCAAAGTTTTGCAAGTTACTTTTTCTCCATTTTTAGCCTATTTCTTCAAACTTTTTAACCCCCTCCTTTTTAGCACTGTTTCCACCTATATTTAGGGTGTTTTACGCACCTAACTAACCTTTTAATTTCATAAAATCTTAGCATGGTTTTCTTTGTTTTCTAAGCCTTTTTCCACCTAATTTTTCATAACACAACCTATCATTTCTCGAACTAGCAACCAAATATATCCTTTGATCCAACTAAACATCTATGCATCATTTAAAATATACAATCCTCCATACATACATATATGCTTCAAAACGTCACAACCTCACATTCATTACAAATATAGGGCCTTGCCCATTGTGTTCATAATAGACAAGATTTTTACAAATTCATTACATATGTCTTTGGGCTTATGCCCTCATACAACTCAAAAATTATGCCCTAAGGCCAAATATCCTCCATGGTCCATGTCCCCTTCATTCTTCAAGACTTCTTCAAGTCTCAAGTACCGAGAGCCTCATCTGTAATATGATATCCCACGAAGGGTCAGCATAATCACTGATATGACATAGTGCTAATGCAAGGAACAAAGTTAAGGCGTGGCATGTGCAAGTGTACATTTATAATCTACATACCTTCCAATTCATCAATGCAATGTAATGGCAATATGCGCGACACATCTATGCAACTCTATGCCACCATGTCTCGTTTTACAGATCGCTCCCGTTGGATTAGCGAGTACCAATACCTGTTTCATGGATCGCTTCCGTTGGATAAATAGGCACCAATGCAATGACCAATTTTGGGTTTTTTACCACAGGATCTACACCCTCATAATACATAGCATCAAGTGCTCAACCCACACTATGTTTTCAAGGAATCACAATATGCCAATATGCCTTGATCTTTTCTATGCAATTTCAATGAGGCATTTTATCAAATACATGGCATACACCTTAAATCATGCATCATCCATAAAGTAAATTCTAACTTTCAAACCACACAACTTCTTCCACATGAACATATGCTATATACAATCAATTTAAATACATGCTCATGTTACATGTTCATTACATTACCAATTCTCAAAGAACACATAATTACACAAAGCATCAATGCATTAAACACTCATATCTTCCAAAACACAAGGTCTATTCATATGAACATAACCCATAATGTAATGAATCAAACATATATTCAAGTTACATGTTCATCATTTTGACAAATTCTCAAAGAACTCAAAGAACACACAAGTAATACAAATTACCAACTCTAGGTTTTTCAAAGAAACTACATCCTAAGTGAATTTCTAACAAGAAGTAAACATATAAATCACTAAATTAACATATAAAACACTCATAAACTTAACCTTATTCTTTACTTAGCAAGATATCATACCTAAAGGGTTTTTCTCAACCCTAGGGGGTTGTGTCAGCTGTGCAGTCAAACCAATTAGGTGAGAATGTAGCTTTTGACGTGGGGAATAACTTCTTAGAAGGAAGCCTTGTGAGAATCCTAGCCTAGAGATGTGTTTTGGTGGCTTGAAACTTGAAAAACCCTAAGTTTTCTTCATCTTTCTCTCCATGCACGAGCTACTGCTGTATTCTTAGACCGAATTCTATATTTTTTATACTAAGGGGTCCTATTTATAGTAAAGGGGCTAAGGGGTAAAATGACCTTTTTGCCCTTAATGAGTTCGGGACCCCGTTACACTACAACCCGTCCCGAAATGCCTCAATTCGACATTTTGCTTTAACCAAAGTTCTTGAAATTATTTTAAATGATATTTTTCTAAAAAATTTATTTTTGCCTATTGACGGGTGTGGCCGGGTCCACCCGAGCCACCTGGGATGCCCTTTTGGTCTAATTTTTTAAACTATCTCCTATTAGGCTCAAATTATCACAAGAGGTGTATTTTAACATTATAAGCATGTTTCTCTTCCATGTAATACTCAAATTATGCTCCTAAACATGACTCATGCCTAAATGATGCATGTATAACGCCCTATCGGCAAATAGTGCATGAATAGTGCCCTATCGGCAAAAATGAAAAATTAGTCCTGATTTTTCAGATCTCTACAGTATGGGATTAAATGTCCTAATCAATATAGGACTTAGAGTCAATGTTATATATAGTGAGTTTCTGTCACATTGAGTTGTGAGCCACAAAAATAATAAAAAAAGTTGGTGAGTGGTGGCAAAATATAGAGATGGTAGAATGCAGTGGACTGAATAGATGTGAGGTGATATTGACACAACACTAGGCACGAGGGTATTGTTGTGAGAGTGGGTTGCTATGTGAGTTTTCTTCAATAAAATATTAGTTTGTTCACTTTACTTTTTCTCTTATTTTTTGTTCAACAATTGGTATAATTATTGATATTAGAATAATTTTTGAATTGTACATTTGGTATAAGAGTGACATCTTACAAGCCATATCATCACATCAACTCTTGACACATCAGCCAATTATATAAATAGAATGTGTCCTAACTCTCAAAGTACTCTTGAGAGTTCTATATGAGAGCTATTGTGTGCAATGTAATAGCCTTAGACTTGTACATTCTCGCAACCATCTTAATATTACCTCTCTTCATTGGGTTAGGGTAATCCTTATAATAGATTAAGTTTACGTCAAACTCTTTGTATTTGATCTTTTTAACTCTTCATCCCAATTACCATGCATCATAATTTGAAATTGAGCACATTAACCAAACAGTATGGGGGTAATGCGAGCCTTATTTCAAATTTTACTAAAAGTGTTTATCTTTATGAGTTTGCAGTGTTAGATTAGTTAGATATCACATTATGATGATTATTTAAGAAAATTTTTGGTGTATTTTTTGAAGCACAAGAATGAGACATTTGTTACATTCAAGCAGTGGAAAGTCTTGATTGAGAAGCAAACAGGAAATCAAATCAAGCGGCTTAGAACAAACAATGCCATAGAATTTTGTGATAATAGTTTAATAAATTTTGTCAAAATGAGGGAATTGTGAGGCACCGCATAGTTCGTGGCACTCTCCAATAAAATAAAGTCGTAGAACGGATGAACAGAATTCTTATGGAGAGAGATTGTTGCATGCTCTCAAATACCGAATTGGCTCAGCAAACTGTATTGACGGTAATATTGCTATTACTTAGTGTGGGGTGCTATTTATTTATAATCTTATATAAATGCCACTGGTTTTCTAACATAAAGAAAATATATCTAACATGCTTTTAAAAATGTTAGTTAAGATGAATTAGTGGGTTCAGTTCCCTGTTACTGTTTGTGAAAACACTTTTTTTGTATATTGAGAGAACTGTATGGGATTAAGGATGATTTCAAATCTTATGTTACGTATTGGTTTTTTGCTCAACATTAAATACTTATTTTTTCTTATTAGGGAAAGCTAGGGTTGTAACATATGTTTTCCAAACAGAGAATAAAGTATTCCAATTTGACCTCATATATGGAAAGATTGATATGTTTTTGCTTATTATGTCCCCCCCTCTCCCTTCTTCTTTGAAATCTCATTCAACTTCTATTTTTTTTATATTTTTTTTATTTTTATGCAAAGAAAATAAGATGGCTGAAGAGGATATTCAACCACTTGTCTGTAAAAATGGAATTGGAATGGTCAAAGTTAGTCAATCACAATTGTGCTTGTTGGACTGGCTGTTGATCTTCATAATTTTTTCCACAATGATTACTATGCCACTTAATTTCTTATTCTATATTTATTATCTGGCAGGCTAGATTTGCTGGCGATGATGCTCCAAGGGCAGTTTTCCCAAGTATAGTTGGTTGGCCTCGACACACTGGTGTCATGGTTGGGATGGGCCAAAACCCAATCCAAAAAAGGTATCCTTACCTTAAAGTACCCTATCGAGAACGGTATAGTCAGAACCTGGGATGACTTGGGGAAGATTTGGCATCATACTTTCTACTACGAGCTTCGTGTTGCTCCGAAAGAGCATCTGGATTGTGCTCGATTCTGGTGATGGAGTGAGCCATACAGCTCCAATTTATGAAGGACCTTGCTAGTCGGGACCTTACAGACGCCCTTATGAAGATTTTCACTAAGAGAGGGTACTCATTCACAACAACTACCGAACGAGAGATTTTTTGTGACATGAATGAGAAACCTGCTTATGTTGCGCTTGGTTACAAGTAGGAGTTGGAGACTGCCAAGAGTAGCTCTACAGTTGAGAAGAGTTATGAGTTGCTCGATAGACAGGTGATAACTATTGGAGCTGAGAGGTTTCGTTGCCTAGAGGTCATCTTCCAGCCATCACTAATTGGAATGGAAGATGTAGGAATGCATGAAACAACCTATAACTCCATCATGAAGTGCAATGTTGATATCAGGAAGGATCTATATGGTAACATCATGCTCAGTGGTGGCTTAACAATGTTCCTTAGTATTGCAGGTCGTATGAGCAAGGAAATCACTGTTCTTGCTCCTAGCAACATGAAGATCAAAGTGGTTGCGCCTCCCTTAGTACATTCCAACGGGTGATTGTTTTACCCCTTTTTTGCTCTTACATTTGAGATAGTGTTATGATTCTAGGTTGTCCTATTAAATTGTTTTAAATGGTACAGATGTAGATCTTCAAGGGTGAGTATGACGGATTTGATCCTGCAATTGTTCAGCGAAAATGTTTCTAAGTTGATTGAGTAATACGGCTGGGGAGAATTTTTCATTTAGTTCTCTTGCCATTGGTTTAGTGTGTCATGCACTATTTGATTTGATTTGGTTGAATTTTTATTTTTATTTTTTTGGTGGGCGACAAGAGAAAAATCTTTTACTCTTTACTTTTTAGTACTTGGAATAGTTTTTTTTTTTTTTTTTACTATTATGATGCACAAACTAAACATATGGTTTATTGATCCTTTTAATTGGGATGGCTGGCTGAATGTGGAGTGCCATTCTTCGGATGAATAAAGCGTCAAGTTATGAAATGTTTGGTTTTAGAGGGACTAATGCTTTCTATTTTACTTAATTTCAGGGTTTGCGTGCATTTCTAGTTATATTTCTTGTACGATAAGAAGTTTGATCATAGTGTGATTTGGCTTGTTGTTTTGAACTTTCTATAAGAAAAACATAACTTATGTGTTAGTAGTGCAAGGCTTTTCATCTGAGTAGTTATTAATAATTATGCTCAATAATGTATTGAAATGTAACACATTAAACTGATATAGAAATAAAATGTATTGTGGCATCTGATGTTTTCATCAAAATCAAAGAATATTGCAAACTCAACAAAAAGTACAGAAACCCATTAAAGGAAGGTTAAATGGAATGTTTGGGCCTTGTTGAAGCGACAAAATAGGTTGGATCGAAAGTCTTGCATATGCCTAAAAGGTTGAGACACTTTGAAGCCATATATGCTAATGCCTACACCAATATTACCAGGAAATCAATAGGAGGTTTGTTACAATTTGAGCATTCATGTGGAATTCACATAAGTCTCATAAAATATTCAAATTTAAGCGTGGTATTACCAGGAGAGACTAGTACCACCATATTTTTTTCTCCACCCCCTATAGCGACTTACAAATAGTTCATTAGCCAACCCCACCATCCTCCTTTTTTTTAACCTTTCAAGACAATTACAATTTGACATATAGCAAAATGATTTGAGAAGAACAAGGAATGGGGTACTTGTGTTCTTTGTTGAATATGAATTTGTCAACCTAGTACCATTGTCATGGTCATTGCAACTTTTTCATCATGGTCATGTTTGAGATTGCAGGGTAAAATTGTAATAACACATTTGAACAAAATATGTAAATATGATGGATTTTTCCTCTTTAGGGGTATTAGTAACAAGGTTTTAATTAGTTGTTGGTATTTCAAATGGAAATAGTCCAAATTTGAATGAAAATACAAACAAGAGCTTAACGATGTCTTGAAGAATGACTCGATGTGGACTCTAGTAAACACTTGGGCAGGTTGAAAAAACTCAGAAATATGATCATAAAACAACTCTCTCCCCTTGTTAACAATGAACAACGATCACATTTGAAGGTTTAAATGAAATGGAAATGCTTAATGAAGTGTAATATTCAACTTTGATCAAATTCAATCGAGATGAACACATCAAATAATAATAACAATGCCAAAAGTCACAATGTGATAAAAAAATAATAATTCTTGGTAACCTTTTCAATATTATTTTCGCAGAACTAAGATAAATATTTGCTTCCTCAACTAACCTTTCCAGAATTCTCTTGGTAAAACCAAAAATGAAATGGCAATATTTGTTTCACAAATATATCAAGAAGTAGCACCACTCATCTCTAAACCTAGGTTTTGGAATACACAATTCGTTAGTAATAACCACATGGTCAATACAGTTTTGTTAGAAAATTGTCTTTCAGCCATATTAAACTCCAATTAGCAAATCTATCAAGTTAGTTCAATGATAAGGTCTTAAAAACAAAAGATTATATTTCCAATACGAGTCTTAGTTTAAGCCACGCCAATGGCATACCTCATCTTAGACTATGCTTGGATCAGCTTTTCAAACACATTTAATATTTTCTGAATCCCTCAACTCTACTTAATTGGTTTTAAAACTGTTTGAGATGAAATTTCAAATCGGATTTATTGGCCACAGTTTTTCCAGTAAGTTTGGCTTTTTCTATTAAATTTGTCAAGTTCATTATGAATGCTACCATTTGTAACTCAAATTGCACTTTTACACCGTTCAACTAAATGAATCTTGCCGTATGTGTTTTTTGGTGTGGAATCACATATCTGGAATTTGCTTTGACTTCTTCGATATGCATTTTTTAAAGGTAAAATCACATATCTCAAATTTGTTCTAGCGATCATGAGCCAAAAAAAAAATTGTGATTAATAAGTCTCCGTTGTGAAAAAAGATAATGTATTTCGTGCCTCTAATTTGGAGTCGATGCATGCAGGGGAACTTAGAGCCACTTCAATAGTAAAATTCATTTTAGTCATGCTAAAGTTACGTTTTAGGCGTGTGTTACAACACTAAAAAGTTATTTTTTTGACATTTTTGGTCTAATGGTGAAATGTTATTATTTAACATAACTATCATTTTTCTTCCCAACTACCATTGTAGTTTGAGTTTTGAAATAAAAAAAAAGTTTGATCAAATCTAGATCGTGCATTTGGAATAATTTAGACCATTGAAATGAATGGTATATAGTTATTAAACAACAATCATATTTGAAAAAACATTTGACTTGATTAAATATTGAGAGCATGAGAGCATCTATAATGGTTGAGTCATTAGAGCTGCTATAGTTATTTTTGAGTAGCTCAATTGCAGAGTAGTGCTCCAACCATTAGTTATTCATACTCTCAAAATTTGACCGAGTCAAACGTTCTTTCAAATATAACTTTGTTTTAGTAACTACCATCCATCTCAATGGTTCAAATTGTTCCAAATGCACGATATTAATTTGACCAAGTTTTTTTTCTTATTTCAATGCTCAAATTGTAATGATAATTGGAAAGAAAAATGATAGTTCTGCCAAAAAATAATATTTCACCATTAGAGCAGAAATTTCAAAAAATAACTTTTTTGTATTGTTGTACAGCTATGACGAAAATAAGTTTTACCATTGGAGTTGTTTTAAATAACTAATTATTAAAAAATTATTTTAAAATTGAACTACTAAATTATAACTATAGCATTTATAATGATTCAACCGTTGAAGTTACTCTCAGAAACCAATTGAAAAGTTGACTTGAGTCCCATAAGTTATTGTCGAAGTACATATCCTCCATGGTGAAGTGAGAGAGAAAACTATAAATTACTAAAAACAAATAATAAGAGCACTAGGTAATAAACCAAAGCAGAACAAGAATTTCAATGAAATTAAAAAATAAAAAATGTTTGATGATGAAATGAAGAGTTTGCTTTAAAAATACACAACAAAACTTCTTTAAAACAAAAATGAGGTTTTTAAGTGACGATTTTGGAACTCCAGATTGCACAACTCTCAAAATTCACAAGGTGGGTGTCATTTTTCCTATAAATTTTAGGTACATGAAAATAAGAAAATGTACTAAAAAGAAAGAACTGACATGATTCATATCAAGGGTCATGTTACAGGACGAGACTACTAAAATTAACTTTAATAAGAATAGTAAAAAAAAGATAGTGTGGCTAACTACGAAAATAGGCTTAAATAGAGTGAATTAATTCATATTAAGAGCCGTACTGGAGGACGAGTGTCACATCCCGAACCCCACCCTATGTGGATGTCGAGGACGTGATGCCAGTTAGCCACCTTGCCGGTTTGCCGACCGACAATGCGACCAACCAAAGGCAAACTTCTGAACTTACCGATGAATTAGCATTCCAAATGTAGGGTCAGAGCAGCAGAATTTAAAACTTTTTCATCTCGGGAATGCAACTCATTTATAAATACCATAGAGGTATGTACCACAGAGCGAGTCTAAAATCGGATAGCTAATAACTCAAACCACAGAACACATCTATAATCAGACATATAACATAGAACACATCTAATATCTCTAGAGTACCATTACCGTGAGCCATGTCCCAATACATCTAATGCATATCAATGAAGTCAATCGAATCATGTCACTTACCTGAATAACCAGATTTAATCCACAAAAATCCAAGTCTCCGCAAATTAGTGCCATCAGATCCTTTACTTGGAATGCCACTCGGCCTATCCATGTCATATCATAGTGCCTTCTAATCCAATGGACATAAATCCTGAAAAATGTTAGGATAATGAGGTGAGCTTAAATAAGCCCAGTGAGTAACACAGGTTCCCTATCATGGGTTTCAAAAATCAGTTCTTGCTTACAAAGCACATGGAGGGTTTAGTTATTTCAGAAATAATAGTTTAATAAATCCACTTCATGTAGTTAAATAGAATAAAACAGAACCGAACCAAACAGTACAAACAGATCAGAACAGAACAGAACAGAACATAACATAACATAACAAATCAGATCAAAACAGTAAACGATGTCAATATATCAATCAGAGATACAAGCATATCATTAATGGAATGGAACATAACGGAATTAAGCGGAAACAATATATCAATTAGAGACACAGGCATATCATCAACGGAACGGAACATAATGGAATTGAGCGAAAACAATTTATCAATCAGAGACACAGGCATATCATCAACGGAATGGAACATAACAGAATTGAGCGAAAATAATATATCAATCAGAGACACATGCATATCATCAACGGAACGAAACATAACAGAATTGAGCGAAAATAATATATCAATCAGAGACACAAGCATATCATCAACGAAACGAAACATAACGGAATTGAGAGACACAAGCATATCATCAACAAAATGAAACATAACGGAATTGAGCGAAAATAATATATCAATCAGAGTGACAAGCATATCATCAACGGAACGGAACATAATAGAATTGAGCAGAAACAATATATCAATCAGAGACATAGGCATATCATCAACGGAATGGAACACACGGAATTGAGCGAAAACAATATATCAATCAGAGACACAAGCATATCATCAATGGAATGGAACATAACAGAATTGAGCGGAAACAATATATCAATCAGAGTCACAAGCATATTATCAACGGAACGGAACATAACAGAATTGAGTATATCAATCAGGGACATAGGCATATCATTATTGAATAGAACATGTCAGTATTGAGCGGAACATGACAAAACAAAACAGGACAAGACGCTAATTAGGCAGGACAAAACTAAATCATGCCACGTGTAATGCAGTACAAAAGGGTATGCATTTAAGTATACGCATTTAAACAGTATAGCATATAAAATAGTACAGTGTATGAAGATACAATATCTAAACAGTGTAACTTATACACAAAGTCAGAAGTTCCAAGTTACTCACAAACTATTCGTTTATCTCCTTGTACAGATAATCTGATAACCTCCAGATATTGTCTCAGGCACATCCTTGTATATCTTGAATAATCATCGTCAATCACAGACAAACCAGAATTTAACCATTCATGACTTATTCATCATCTTAGGCATCTATCGGATTACCTAAGATAGCTTAATAGCCTATTGCCCTTTCATTGGGTTTAATCTGAGGCTATTTCATTCTTTAATTAGGCTTAGTAGTTATTAAGATTATGATCTAAGTCATTTAGACTTCGATCGTTATCAGTTAAGTACTTATTCAACCTTAGGGGCAAAATGATAATTTCACCATTCTTGTCCCGAACCTTGTTGTGATTCCCAGAATAATCCTTATATCTTAAATATAAAGTTCTAAGTCTTTTGGACTCAAATCGTTATCAGTTAAGTACTTATTTAACCTTAAGGGCAAAATGATAATTTTGCCATTCTTGTCCCGGACCCTGTCGTGGTCCTCAGAATAGTTCACATATCTTAAATATAAAGTTCTAAGTCCTTTGGACTCCAATTGTTATCAGTTAAGTACTTATTTAACCTTAGGGGCAAAATGATAATTTTACCATTTTTGTCCCGGACCTTATCGTGGTTCTCAGAATAGTCCACATATCTTAAATATAAAGTTCTAAGTCTTTTGGACTCAAATCGTTATCACTTAAGTACTTATTTAACCTTAGGGGCAAAATGGTAATTCTTCCATTCTTGTCCCGGATCCTATCGTGGTCCTCAAAATGTTCCATATATCTTAAATATAAATTCTTAAGTCTTTTGGACTTCATTTGGTATCTGCTTTTGATCATCGGGACACATCAATCATTTTCTATTTTACACTCTGACTGTTTCGGAGTCTTATGTAGCCCTTCGATTATCATAATTATGCTTATGATAATTTATTAGATCAGATTGGCCTTTATTCGGCCTCTACTTTGCACTTACCATGCTCAAGGGTATTTTAGGTCATTTACGTTTCGTGATATTCTGACCCTTATTCGTCATTTAATCCTGCGTACAGTTTCACGACTATTTGAGCTTCTATCAGTATCAATTTCGTCTCTTTTTGGACTTCATTTGGATTTCGTATAGCATCAGGGGCATTTTGGTAATTTCACATGTTGTATGGCTAAACTTTTCGGGACCTTAGTTCATAAAATGGACCTCACCATTAGGTCTAGAGTGTCCAACATAGTTAAATGAGACTATCTTTTATGTTTAATTGGCCTTGGGTATTATTAGGGGCAATTCAGTCATTTACCATTTGCATGTCTGCATTTTTTGGAACTTGGTTTCACAAATCGGACTTCACCGTTGAGTCCAATGCCTGAAATAGTAAAAATGCACTATTTACTTATTTAATTTGGGCTTCGTTTGAGTCATTTAGTGTCCAAGGGTAAAATAGTAATTTTACCCAATTAATAAAATAATTATTTTATTATTTATTCATTTTTCAGGGGCTTATATGCATAAATTTTTCAGAAGCTGGGCCAGAACACAATTATTCAGAACAGTTGGGGCCTAATTGTAATTCAAAAAAATATTGGTTTAATTCTTTTCAATTTAGCCCTTGGACCGTTGGGTTCACTAGGTCAAACCCTAGACCGGTCCAAAACCTTGGTGAACTAGCCGGTTCACTAGACCATGCAGAACCGGAATAACATAACCTGTTATATCCCAATTTGGCCCCTTATTCGCGTTTCAATTATCCCTAATTCCTATTTCAGATTTATTAACTGTGTTACCAAACAAGGAGAAATCAATTTAAATTTAACCTTAAACGACGTCGTGCCACTTAAGCCCATTTGTGCGATGGGTCGGATCCCGACCCGAACCCGAAACCGACCCTGTACCCGATCCGACCACTGTTCACCTTCTTCCCCAACGTTGGGCTACTGTTGCCCTAGTTGCAGCTATCAAAGTTTTTCAATTTCGTGGGTTCTCAAAGACTGATTTCCTCTGCTTTCTATCCCAAATCATTTCTGGGAGCCTAAGGATCGTTTTGGCATTTTTTTGGAGCAGGATTGGGCTCAAATGTTTGGTCCAAGGTTTGATATTCAAACCTGCAACTGGTCTATAAATCCTCGTTTTTGCCCCAAATCTTGTGAGGTTTCATTAGTTGTGATCCATGCATCATGGGGTTCAAGTCCCCATTCCCAAAATCAGGTTTTAGATCAAGTTTTGGAAGTTGTACCTAAAAACCGAAACTTGAATTTTATGATTTGGTGACTTATCCATGGGCTTTGTGATTGCATACAACCATTTTCCTAACCCTTCGCAAGACCTACTTTAAGCCCCAACAAGCCAAACCCAGTTTGGCCTCGGTTGGTTCAGACCCACTGTTGTAAAGGTCTTTTAATGGCGGTTGTGCACTGTTGTTGCATTCTAAACCCTCTCGGTTAGCCCCTTTTCATCTATTTTCATCCTCTTCTATTTTAAGATGCATGCATGCAAAAATAATACTCCAAAACAGTTGGTACAGAAGGAAAATTTAGAGAGAGAGTTTTTACCTTCTTGGTTTCTCTCTCCTCTTCTAACAGCTTCTCTCCCTCTTTCTCTATCTCTCTCTTGGTTGCATGCACAGTTCTAAGGCGTGCTTCTTAGTCCCCTTCTTCATGGTGCACTTAAGTGAAGCTCACAAACACATGCTTGCACACACACAATTTCTCACACAATGTTTCACTCTCTAGATTCTCTATATCCGTACACAAAGCACACACATATTATTCTGATTTCCCCCACACCCATATGCATAACACTTACATATATACATATATGAACTCATATGTATATAAAATCATTTCTTCCTTCTTGCATGAAAATTGGTTGGTGGAGGTGGGGGTCCAATTAGGGGCTGCCACCTCATTTTGAGCATTCAGAAATTCAACCTTTTATGATATATATATATATATATATAAACATATTTTATGTTGGCTGCATGTAATTTGATTAGTTGCTTTGGGAGGTGGAGGGGCTTATTTGTACATATATATATATATATATATATATATGGTGCAATATAAGGCAAAACATGTGGGCAGCCCAAGTGGCTAACTTTTTGGATGTAAGTTCTTTCATTGTTTTTGGTCAAGGGTTCAAAACCCCTTGGCCTCACATTTTTGGCCATTTTCCACATTTTGGGCGTATGCCTCGTTTGGCTGGCGCAGATTTTCGTTTTAACTATTTCCTTCGTAATTTCTTTTCTATTGCTCTTTTTACGAAGCAGGTTTTTTCAGAGGGTTTCCTATTTCGGTTAGCTTTGATGTCAAAGGCCCCATGTCGGTTATTATTTATTTGTGGCTGTCATAGTTCGCTAATTAGAGTTTTCACAGTGTTAAAATGACATCATTTCACCTAATTAATTAGGTAATTAGGTAATTAGGTTCGGGTATTACCCCCTCATTTCCGACGTGTTTAATTATTTTATTGGTCTATCATGACCGTCGAGAGATTCCCGATTAATTTTCTTAATTATTCTTTATGTCAGTTCTAATTAATAATTAGCAAACTAATTATTAATTAAGCAAGGTCGGGGTGTTACAACGAGAGTTACCAGAATTAACTTTGATAGAAATAATAAAAAAAAAAATAATGTGTGGCTAACTACGAGAATGACCCTAAATGTAGTGGAGTGGCAAGAGAAGATTGATGCAACTGACTCCAAATAATTGAGATAGGGTTTTGTTTTGTTGAGTTGAATTGTAAGTGTATTCGTATGTAATTATATACAGAAAATGTCTACTATGTATAAGCAGAGACAGAATAAAGCTTTCATAATAAAGACACTAGTTGCATGAAATTCAAATACTCAAGATGGACACACCCACCTAAACAAGAAAACAATCTCAAGAAAATAAACCCAAAGGCAGGCCCCAAATAAGAGAAAAAGCAAACTAAAAAACAACTCATGAACTTGATGCACACAGACCTAGCTTCTTCATTGTTCAGGTGGTAGTTGTTTTCAAAAGGTTCAGTTATAGTTAATACACTGGAAAGTTAAATTGAATACTTTTTTTAAGGAATGGTTTTTCAAAGAAGTTTAATAATTGCCAAAAACAAATGCATAAAAAAAATTTGGGGGAGGTCTTGGAGAAAAATGAAATTCTAAAAGTAGATAAATATTTGTAGTGTGATTTGTACTAGAGACCTCTGTTTAAACTCATGGGGCACAATCAAAGAGAATTTTATAGAAACTTTTTCTTTCTTCTGGGTCAAATATGTCACCCAGACCATCTCCATGATCATTTTGTTTAAACATTTTTGTTGGATGTATATTATTGTGCTAGCATTAGGGCATCATTGTTTAACTTATGACATATTCTCTTTTCCTTTTTCATATCTCTCCTTCTATTTCTAACATGGTATCAAAACCACTATCCTTCAGTGGTCTCTTTCTCTGCCTACTATGGCGACTCTTATCACAGCCAAGAAGTCTCTTCTCGTTGTGGTGACTACTATCACCATTAAATCACCGTCATTCATCTCTGAATAGCCTACTTCCCTAAAAACTAGTTGTCGTGTACCAAAATCGAGTACATAAAACCAATCTACACCACTGGTCGGTTCCAACGCTGTTAATCCAAGCACAAAAAACCTCTCAACGCGCTCTCACGCACCAAAAATGTGTGATGCATCGTTGCCAACACGCAGCCCCAAAGTCATCATGCGCCCTACACACCTATCTTAGCCTCTAAACTACCACATCATCATCCACTTTAGCAATGTAACCATGCTTTGCCACGCAGTCAGCAAACATTTGGCATCCACGTCGAAGCCTTTTGTCATATCAACTAGGGTAATACCACGCCATCAGTCTAATTGAACTGGTTCAATGTGTTCTTTTTCTTTGTCTGGTTTAACACTTCTTTGACTGGTTCATGAAATTTTTTTACCTTCTAGTTCTGATTTTGAGGTTTGTTTCATCAAATTATGTTCCCAGAATTTACTTTTGCTTTATATTCACTATTTTCCAAAGGATTTCCTTACTAATCATTAACAAATTTGAAGCTACTTAACCAATACCTACTAAATTGGATGGAAACAATTGTAAACTATGGGCTCTAGTCATACGTAGCTTTCTAAAGGGATGCAAGCTTTGGCGTATTGTTACATAAGATACACAAGCACCAACAAAAGGAAACATGAAGAAGACGCCAAGTATTCTGAATGCCTCAATGAAGGGGATAGTAAAAACCATCATATCATCACTTCATTCTACAATACCTCAATGCTCTTTATCCATCTTGAGTTTGGCTACTTTGAAATAGTAAAAGAAGTTTAGGACTTACTGGCATAATGGTATACCACTACTGACCTTACTCATCAGTGTTACCTAATGAGTATTCTCCACTACATAAAATAAGAACTAGGGTAGTCTATCAATGATTTCCTCTCCAAAATGCATTTTATCTGGGATCAGTTGGCTCTTTCAAAGCCAATATGGGAAAGTAATATTAACGCAACAAAATTCTCTACATACCGAGACTATATGCGCCATGTTTAGTTCTTTATGGCCCAGACCAATGAATTTGAGCCTGTTAGAGTCTCACTACTTCATCGACACCCTCTACCCACATTTGATAGTGTAGTAACCAAGCTTATTTCTAAAGAAACTCGCCTTAGCACACTGAAATCCCAATACTCCAATGTAGTTCTCGCCACTCCTTCGCCTAGTCAACACATATGTTAGTCTACCATTGGTCGAGAATACTGTTACTTTTGTCACAAAGCTTGACATCTTCTTTTATAATGTCTCATTATTACTTGCTAAAACTACCAAAAAACAGGCCATATTTC
This sequence comes from Nyssa sinensis, assembly GCA_008638375.1. Lineage (NCBI taxonomy): Eukaryota > Viridiplantae > Streptophyta > Magnoliopsida > Cornales > Nyssaceae > Nyssa > Nyssa sinensis. The sequence continues at coordinate 15,552,589 of CM018049.1, read as the reverse complement.
GTATAGTTGTCCTATCTAGTCCTCTACTCTGTATTTTTCTATAAAATGTCGCTATTGTCATGTACTTGGCCATCTCATTGAGAATTATCCCATCAAATCTCCACAACCCGTTCATTTCAAACGAGGTTCATCCAAACCATGTACTTCTTCCAGATTCACTCCACGTATGAGGAACCGGTCACTGAGAGTCCATCCTCTAGTATCTCAATCAGTGGTCTTAAGGCAATATTTAAACAACTTTTCTCTAAGCCTGGACAATCTACTACTATGTCTGTTGTTCCATGTAACTCTTCTTGGTTCTTTGATTCCACATTTTGAAATCATATGACCTCTAATTCCACTATTTTCTCATCCAAAACTCCTGATTCTCATGCTTTCACTATTTTCACATATGAATGTCAATCATATTGGTCATGTTTCAACTTATACATTGTCACTCCCTTGTACGTATCTTATCCCTAATCTCACTCTCAATCTCATTTACGTTGGTCAATTATATGAACTTGGCCTTAGCTTACATTTCTCTACCACTGGTTGTTATGTGCAAGACTAGCGAATGAGACAGATCCTTAGGACAAGCCGTAAAGTTGAAAGACCGTTTGAGCTCACTTCACTTCATATCGCCACTCTATTTAAGTTCATAGTGTCTACCTCACCTAGTTCTTTTCTCAACTTATGGCATTCTCATCTTGGTCATGTTCCTGATAGTAGGCTAGATCCTTTAATATCCAATGGTCGCTTAAGTTCTATTGATAATGAGTCTTTTAATTGTGTATCATGTCAGCTTGTTAAACAACCTGCTTTACCTTTTAATAAAAGTGAATCTGTTTTATTGAAAAGTTTTGATTTAATTCACTCTAATGAAATGGGACCAACACCCACTCCTATAATGGGTGGTTCTAGATATTTTATTCTCTTTGTTGACGATTACTTTAGATTTTCTTAACTATATCTTATACATGCAAGATCTAAGTTGCCCCAACTTTATATTTCCTTTGCCAACATGATCAAGACTCAATTCTCCAAAAACATTAAGATCATTCAGATTGATAATGCCATGGCGTATAAAGAACAAAGCCTCCAATAATTTCTCCAACAACATGGTACTATAATTTAGTAATCATGCCCTAGAACCTCCCAACAAAATGGGCGTGTTGAAATCAAACACAACTATCTTCGCTTCTTGTCTTAAGCAATTTTGGGGGGCAGTTGCTCTTATTGCTCCTATCATTTACCACCTGTCTATGTGAACAACTCTATTGTACTCTCCCTAGCTACTTATTCCCCTTCAAAGTTTTTGGATGTGTTTGTTTTGTTTTACTCCAACCACATGAGTGCACCAAATTGGAGCCTCATGCACGTCTATGCTCAGTGACAGATCCAAAAATTATAATTTGGGAGGCAAAAATGTAGGTATTATAATTTTGAGGGGATTCATATGAATATTTAAAAAATTGAGGGGCAAGTCCTAAATTTTAAAAAAATTCTAACAAAATAAAGGGTGAAAAATATAATTTCAAAAATTTGGGGAGGGGGGGAGAATGGCCCCCTTAGTCCCTTTTTGTATTCGTCAACGTCGATGTTATTTTCTTAGCTATGGAAATTGTCACATCCTGAACCCCACCCTATGCGGATATCGAGGACTTGATGCCAGTTAGCCGCGTTGCCGGTTTGCCGACTGATAATGCGACCAACCAAAGGCAAACTTCTGAACTTAACGACGAATTGCATTCCAAATGTAGGGTTAGAGCAGTGGAATTTAAAACTTTTTCATCTCGGGAATGCAACTCGTTTATAAATACCATAGAGGTATGTACCACAGAGCGAGTCTAAAACCGGACAGCTAATAACTCTAACCATAGAGCACATCTATAATCAGACATATAACACAGAGCATATCTAATATCTCTAGAGTACTATTACCATGAACCATGTCCCAATACATCTAATGCATATCAATGAAATCAATCGTATCATGTCACTCACCTGAATAACCAGATTCAGTCCATAAGAATACAAGTCTCCACAAATTAGTGCCATAAGATCCTTACTTGGAATGCCACTCGGCCTATCCATGTCATATCATAGTACCTTTTAATCCAATAGAGATAAATCCTGAAAAATGTAAGGATAATAGGGTGAGCTTAAATAAGCCCAGTGAGTAACACAGGTTCCCTATCATGGGTTTCAAAAAGCAATTCTTGCTTACAAAGCACATGGATAGTTCAATCACTTTAGAGTAACAGTTTTATAAATCCACTTTAAATGCAGTTAAGTAGAATAAAACAAGATTAAACTAAATGGAACAACAGATTAGAACAGACAGAACAATACAGGATGCCAATATATCAATCAGGAGCATAGGCAAATAAATCAAAGAATAGAATAGGTCAGGACGGAACAAAATCATGCCATGTGTAATGCAGTACAAAAAGGTATGCATTTATGTCATGACCCGAAATCCGCCTTGTGTGGATCTCGAATTGCGACCGCCGCCTGCAGACCCGGAGGCCTTAGGGCAAGGCTCACATAAGCAGCGATATCGAATAGATGTGCGACATGTGGTTTGCGGAAGCGTGAAAATTTTTTTCTTTTCTTTTCTCATTTTAAAATTTGCACATCTGTCTAGTACTTGCCGCTCTTTACATTGCGGTATACATGATCATACATTCAGAGCATAATTAAAAACTTAAAGGCTTTATAATTAATACATGTTTAATTGCCCCACAGGGCTTAATACATAATAGTTTACTACTTCCTAATACAAAAGTTACTACTAAAAGTCTATAGTGTTTCACAAAAGAACTGCTAGTCCTGTGATTAGTTGCCTAACCTTTCTTCCAAAATAGGTAGACTTATCATCATCGCCATCAAAATCAGAACTACTATTGATCACCTGAAAGGGGTACAGATAAAAATCTGGGTAAGCTAATCTAAGCTTGTGAGTAATTCCTGCATTTGTCATGGGGTTTTAATTGGTAGTGGTTTAGCACATGAGAGTTTATAAAATACTCACTACCAATTGCTCGTACGTTTAGAACATAGAGTATATGCATTCTTAAAACTAGATAGCTTTGAAACATTTAAAGTATTCAAGCTAAACATACATTTCTTCAAGTAGAGTATATGCACTTCAAAAGCATATAAACTTGCATAATAAAAATGGGGGGGGGGGGGGTAAAAACCTGCTTCCATTTTTAAAAACGTTTGTCATCTTTTCTCTTTAATTAGGTGGAATCTGTTTTGAACCAGACTCCCGTTTTACTGCAATGCTACAATGGATATATCTCATTTGCCAAGGGGATTAGATCCTACTATCGGGCATTTCTTCGTGTCATAGTTGAATCCCAAAGGATTTTAACGTCGTATGTGGTACTTAAGTACCATTTATCTTATAAAACATTTATCACATGGCTTCTTCAATAGATAGTTTTCATGAGTATTTAAAACATGAAATATATAACTTCTGCAATAGGACTTCAAATGTTTGGAATAATCAAATTCAAAATATTTAAGGAAATTGACATTTTACTGAGACATGTTCAATATTTCTAAGAAAGGAAATGTATAAAAACATTTACGGAGCATGTCATAATAGAATATTTTAAAACAACAATCATATAAAGACTGGATTTGATCAAATGCTTCACATAACTTGAACTTAAAACTTCTTCAAATATATGGAGTTAAATCTCCACTTCAAATACAGGGTTATTCACCTTATACGTTTGGGTTGGCGCTACCGAGGTGCCTTCCCTTTGCCTTTCCCTTTTCTCAACCTAAATAGTTTAGGGGAATCTCATAAACTTCATATATATTCAAATCAACTTGTGGTTTAAATCTATCCTTGGACTGTGTAGGCCTAACTAAAAAAAATCATCCTAATTATAATTGTACCACATATCTAATTTCCTTACGTACTTTAATGGTAAATAAATATTACCTCCGAAGCCATTCACTCAAGGTTTCAGTGTTTTCTTGTTCCTTAATTTTTGCTTCAGCAAGTTGTGCCTTAGTTGGGGTTCTATACATGAACGGCCTAACTAAAATGATTTCACATGTCTTAGCGATTCGGATTTTTCGGGCAATCACCTTTTGTTGCCATAATAAATCTTCCATAAAAGCTTCTTGTATTTTATCCATATTGATTACTTGAGCCTTAACCTATAACACAATTTAACGTGTTAGAAATTAACTTTCATTTAAAAATTATACTCTTCTGGTAGCTCCATTAACTTTAAGTTTGATTTATTTACTTCACATGTTTACGTGTCGTGTCTTTTCATATTTTACTTCGAAATACGAGCCTTAGTTTAGTACCTCGACAATGTTCTAGTTCATAGCTACCTAACTGATGCTATTCATCAAATTTTATGTCTCTTTATTTTAGACACTTCTTTTGGTCGAATAGACTCTACCATTGAGTCCGGAACGTCGAAGAAAGTCAATTAGGCTTTTGCGGAACTCCGTTTGGGTTTGGTAGCAGTAGGGGCATTTTTGTTATTTTAGCATTTTACGGGTCTTTAATTTTTTTGGGACCTCGTCTCGTGACGTGGACCTCTCACCATTGGACTCAGAAGGTCCGAGATAGTAAGAATACACTAATAACTTGTTAATTTTGGACAACGGGCATTTTTTGACATTATTTAATTTAATTTATTATATATATTAAATATTTAAATGTGGGAGAACAGGACACGGGATTGTCTTGTCTCCACATGGTTCGCATGCTTGGTTCTTGCCCCTTATTCTCTAGTTCGAATCCCCCTAGGTGCAATTGCACCTTTTTTTTTCTTTGATTTTATAAATATTAGTTTCATAATATATATATATATATATCTTGCCCCATATATATCATATGCGAGTGTGTGGCAGAGTGGAAGGGAGGGGGGTTTTGGCGCGTGGGGTCAGGGGTTTGAACCCTAGGAACTGCGGTTCCTTATTTTGTTTCTGATTTTCTTTGAAACAAACGATGGATAAGCCTCTAAAACATGAATAGGATATCCTACTCGCGTACAGGTTATTCAATTGGCTCGTATACACGTAACCAAATGGTCCGAATCAGGGTTTTAAAAATCCTTAAGCAAAACGACACCGCCTCACTTATGCGGTGGCCCTACTCTCGTCCTAACATGTGTTCGAGTCAACACGCTTAACTTGAATCAAGTTGGTGAGTTGACTCATCGTCTTCTTCACTGATTTCTTCATTGTTACCCTAGTTTCTGGTTTTCTTTTTCTTCAATTTCGTGAAGTTTGGCCAATTCAAACCCTACTGTTTTCAACCTAAATCATTTCTGGGACACTAAGGACCATTTTGGCATTTGTTTGAGGGATTAAACTGGTCTCACTAGTTCGGTTAAGGGTTGGATAACCAAACCTGTATCTCGGTCATATATGCTCATTTTTGAGCCAAATCTCCTGAGGTTTATTCTGTTGTGATTTATTTTCTATAGGGTTTCATTTTTCATTCACAAAAGTGGGTTTCATAATGAGTTTGAGGGATTGGATTTCAAACCCGAAACCTGCAACTATAGATTTCTAGGGTTTATGTTGAGTTGTAAGGTCACAGCCAAGTGTTTTTAACACCCTTAGAGGGTCAGGTTTTAGTCTTGATAAACCAAACATGGTTTGGTGGTGATGGATTCAGACCTGCTGTAAGCAAGGTCCTCCAGTGGCTGTTGTTCGTGGGTTTAGTGTTTTAGATCGTTTTCAAGGCCAAATTTCATGCTTGTACAAGTTTAAACATATTATAAATATCACATATATAAAATCAAGGCTTAAAATAGTTCATACATAGGAAAATTCTAGAGAGAGAAAATGTTGGATTTTGATGTTTTTCTCACCTTTTCCTTCAGTTTCTCTCCTCTTTTCCCTTGCTTTCCACCTCTGAATATCCCAGAACTCCTTCAATCTCTCTCACTCTCTCTCTCTCTCTCTCTCTGTATGACTGAATGGTGGTGTGTATACAATATGTATATATGTATATAAGTGCATACATGATCATTGCCATTTTTGATTTCCCCCACCAACTAGGTTAGCTTGTGGTAGCATATATAATGAGTGCTTTTACTCCACTATTTTGGTTAGGCCATCATCAGTTGTGGGTGTGTGTGTGTGTGGTGTTTTGTATATATATATATATATATATATATACACACACACATAATATAATACCAACACACTTGGAGACACACACATTATTACACCTTGTATATTTGCATGTTTTTATATACTATATATAGATATATTTAATTATTCTTATACACATCCATGCATATACTTACACATCTACATACTTGGCCATGTATACACCTTTAATGTGTGTATGTGTGTGTCATCATATTTTCTATTAACTGTAACTAATAATTAATTTCTTATATTTAATTAATTAATTATATTAAATTAATTAATTATTCTCTTAAGTGTAAATATCTTTACACTAATTTTTTATAACCTCGTAATGCGTGCCATAGGACCCGATATCTTTGGGTCGGGGTATTACAATTTAAGTATACGCATTTAAATAGTATAGCATATAAAATGGTACAGTGTATGAAGATACAATATCTAGGTAGTGCAACTTATACACCAAGTCAGAAGTTCCAAGTTACTCACAAACTATTCGCTTATCTCCTTGTTCTGATAATCTGATAACCTCCAATTATGTCTGAGGCACATCCTTGTATATCTTGAATAATCATCATCAATCACAGACAAATCATAATTTAACCATTCATGACTTATTCATCATCTCAGGCGTCTATCGGATTACCTAAGATAACTTGGTAGCCTATTGCCCTTTCATTGCTTTTCATCCGAGGCTATTGCATTCTTTAATTAGGCTTAGTAGTTATTAGGATTATAATCTAAGTCATTTAGACTTCAATCGTTATCAGTTAAGTACTTATTTAACCTGAGGGGCAAAATGGTAATTTTACCATTCTTGTCCCGGACCCTATCGTGGTCGTCAGAATAGTCCATATATCTTAAATATAAAGTTCTAAGTCTTTTGGACTCATTGTTATCAGTTAAGTACTTATTTTACCTTAGGGGAAAAATGATAATTTTATCATTCTTGCCCCGGACCCTATCGTGGTCCTCAGAATAGTCCACATATCTTCTATAAATTTTTTTAAGTCTTTTGGACTTCATTTGGTATCTGCTTTTGATCATCGGGATACATCAGTTATTTCTCATTATATACGTTGACTGTTCCGGAGTCTTATTTAGCCCTCCGATTTTCCATAATTATTGATGCTGCACTTTTCGGCTCGCAATAAGTATGGACTCCGTGACCTGTAGAACACTCAGAAAGATGATTAGAGGACCACCGGATTGGCTCCGGCGGTAGCCGCTCCGATGCTTAAGTAAGTAAAAGAATTGAAAGATTGTATTGAAAGCCAAAGAATGAGCATAAGAAATAAGGCGTACCTCTAGGGTTTAATTTATAAGCCGTGGCTTTCCTGAGTTGATTAGGATTCAACGCCATGAATATAGGGATTTGATCATCGGAGATTGCAGTTACCTTGCATAGAGATAACCATAGATGCCATGAATATAGGGATTTGATCATCGGAGATTGCAGCTACCTTGCATAGAGATAACCATAGATGGTAGTTTCCTTGTTGAAGACTGCTTCCTTGTTGAAGACCGCTTCCTTATTCCCTGCTCGGCACCCGCTAAGGCGGTGACGAGTTCTGGAGTATTGGTCTAGACCCTGTGATCTGTTCTGGATATATATATGTTTGGCCACTTCCGACCTTATATGATGATCTGGATGCTTGAGCTTTTAGTCATTGGCTGAGTGAGAATCATGTTGGCCGAGCATAGGTCGGACTGTGGTCACACGTGTCAAGTGTTGATTGGCCTGTTCTTTTATGGTACATCATTTACTCCCCCCCCCAAGTCCTAGTTTGATGCTAGCAAGCAACTAGGGCTAAGCCTTTTTCGGAGAGTCATGTGTCTTGTCCGTGCGCCTTCCAAGGCATTTATTGCGCAGCCGGAGATTAGGTCTTTTCAAGGTCATCATTGTACTGGGCTAATAGTTGGGTTTCTCGAAATCATCATTGTTCCGAACCGTCATGGCGTTTGGGCTTGGTGGGTCCCTTCTGATACTGTGCTTATAAATACGGGATGAGATTTTAGAATGACCTTTCCCCCGTCATTTTCACTGTGCTAGAAGATTTCATTCGCCATTGTTGGTTCGTGCGACCTTGAAGAATACCGATTCCCTGAGTTAGAACAGGTTCGACTGATTTTTCCTTTTCTCTTGCTTCTTTCTTCTTAAGTCCGGGAATAATGTCTGCTCAGTCTGAATCCCCAATTGTAAATGAGGGAGTGGGGAATCCTCCTGAGATGGCTGTACCGTCTTCTGTGGAAGATGTGGGTAATCCTGCTCCCGAAGATATTGGGGAGAGGCCTGTTGATCCTCCCACTAGTCCTGGAGTTAGGATAGTTGATGCTTTTGAGGAGCCCCGAGACAGGGCTGGGGAGACCTCTGGTAGGTCTTCCCGTAGAGAAGAGGGTGAGAGTGCTGTCACTCAGAGCCTTCTGGACGAATGGAGGGTGAAATTCAAATTTCCCTCAAATGTGACCTGCAGAGTGCCAGGTCCCATGGATCGTCCCCATAATGTTGAAGCCGGGGAGATTTGTGTTTACCTTGCCTGGTTTGAAATGGGCTTGAGACTCCCATTGCCGGATTTAGTCAGGCAGTTCTTTTGTTGGTACAAGCTCTGCCCTGCCGACCTGAATCTCAATAGCTGGCGGCAGCTTCTAGGATTTGTGGTGTTGGGACACCTAAACAAGGTGGATGTGTCTCTGGAATTGATTCGTAGTAACATGGATCTGAAGTTCAAGCAGGCAGAAGGCCTTTTCTATATGTCCTTCGAGAAGGGGTTCCGACCCCTGTCCTCTGTTCCCACTTCCAACAAAACGTGGAAGAAGTGGTACTTCTTCGTCGGAGGAGGATGGGAGCATGAAGGCTTTCAGGAAGGAGAGGCCTTGTCGTTCCCTCGTGTTACGGGTCGTAAGGGTGAGGCTTATTCTTTTAGACTTACTTTTAGCCTTGTTATGCCTTCCGAACTGATAAACTGATATATCTTTCCTTACTTGTGTGCAGTTAAGAGTGTTTGGAAAATGTCCGATTTTACTGAAGCACTACGGGATCAGTACCGAGTACTGCTTTCGACTCCTGACCGGGCTCATTCTGTCATTATAACTCCAGCAAACTTAATGGCTGCCCGTAATGTAGAGCTTAAGAAGAGGTTGACGTCGAAATGGGCTGTGCCGAAGGCCCTAGTGGTGGGAGAGTTTTCCTCCCGAGCTGAGCCTGATGCCCCCCTTGAAGTAAAGAGGAGGAGGTTGATTTCTGGCTCTCCTGAGCCAGCCCCTACCGAAGCTGAGAAGGAGGCTGAACCTGCCGTCCCTGTTTCGGCTTCTCCTCCTGCCTCTTCTGGTCCGAGCAGGAGGACTAGGAAGGGGAAAGCACCTGCTGCACCGTCCGAGCCGTTTAATGAGCCGGACTATCAGATTGCCAAGAGGGCATTTGATCAAATATGGGCTCATGGCCCACACCGATACAGAGGGGATGACCCCTCCAAGCTGATGATTGAGATGATGAATCTCCAGATGAAGGTAGCTTCTGAAGCTTTTTCTTGACTTTTCTGTTTGTCTATTCGTTCAATCTAAACCGTCTGTCTTGCTTTGCGCAGAGTATGCATAGCTTGGCTGCTCTGATGGTGACCCCCATGGGCCTTGAGGAGGTCGAGAAGTTGAGGGCTGAAGTGGAAGAGACGAGGATGGAGCTTGGGACAGCCCGATCCAAGATTCAGAGCATTGAGGAGGATCTGAAGGAAGCTACCACCAACCTTACCGTGGCAGAGTCTGAGAGGGACATAAATGCTCAGAAGGTTGAGGGGCTTGAGGTAGAGTTGGTTAATCTCCGGAGTTCCTTCGATCAGAAGGTTCAGGAGGCAACTGATAATGCCAGGGCTGAGACTGAGATGATATTGAAAGATGAAGTTGACCAGATGGGTGATGAGCTGATCCTGTTCGGTTTTGAAAGCTTCCGAACTAGATTCCAGATTCAGTTCCCAGGTTTTGACGTTTCATCAATTGTTCCCCCTGAACCTACCTCATCTCGTCCTGATCCGGACAAGACGGCTGGGGCTCCCGCCCTTAACTTGGAAGAGGACGTAGGCCCTTCTGGGAAGTCTTGAGGCTTCATGGGTTTTTATTTTTGCTATCCTCCTTTTGATGTAATGAATGTATTCTTTTGATCAATAAGATTGACTTTCTTTTAAATTCTACTCGTGTTCTTTCCTCCTGTGCAATTTTGTCGCAAGTGTGGCTGCTCTGAGTCTTTCGCATTTTAGATCAACTGTCCAGTAATCAATAGTCGCTTTCCGAACTTCGATATTTGAATAGTGAATGTAGATTCACTTCAACTGTCTTATTATAACAAGATAAGAAAGTAAGTATAATCAGATAGACAGAGCCTGATAGAGTGGGAGTAGGCTTCTGTAGGGCTCTGAGATAAATTGCTCTGAATCAAGAGCTTGTGGAGATAACCAGGCAGCTTGCGCTTGTAGTTATGATGCTCGGCATGCTGTGTTCGAGTACTCAGGTTCGGGATATATCCGAGCTGTTCGGCCTTTGTCATATGACTGGTCTGTCATTAAATAGTTAAAATTGGAAGATCTGAATTTTGAATAGGGGGTCTGTACACTTAGACTTTGTTCCCCTCTCTGTCAATTCGGGAGCTTCAGTGCTGGATTGTGGTCTCTGTCTAGAGAGTTCTGTACCCTGTCTCTTGGTATATCGAAGAGGCATATTTAATGCACTGTTTATTTATTCGATCCGTCGTTTAGGATTTCGAGGCCGTTCTCTTTTTCACCGTTGCGACGGTTCAGTTGGGTGGCCTTTGGACTTCAAGGGTCTATATAAATGGAAGCGAGGGCACACGGTTGCGCTCAACCTTTTGATTTCAAATTGTCCCCTTGTGAGAAAGACTTCATATGCTGCCGGAGTTTTGCCACTCGCCCGGAGATGATGGGTGATTCCTTGCCTGAGTTAGGAATGATTAAACTGTGGCCGAGAGTTAACCTTCCCCTATTTTCAGTCTCCAAAGAAGGATTAAAGGAGGTATAAGTCTTCTTGTTTCCTCTAGTATCCGGTCGAGATTCCTCCGATTGGTGGTGGCCCCTCCCCGATTCAACCGAGGGCTGGAGCGTTGGCGATGAAGACGAGGGTGAGTTGCCTCCTCTTCCTTACGTCTCGTCAGAGATCCTCGCTCCAATCGGCCGGGGTGTGACAACTGCTTTGAGGGAGATGAATGTGGGCTGCCTCCTCCCCCTTGTGACTTGGCAGAGACCCTTGCTTCAATCTGCTGGGGTGTCATGCCGATTACAAAGGTGGAGAATGAAAAGTCTCCTAAGGCCCAGAGCCCTCATCATCCGTTGGTCATGGAGTTGATGATGATGATGATGAAATGGCCTGGGCGCTCCTTGATGCAGATTGGGGTTCAGGGCCCCTTCCTTTCAAATGGAGCCGGTGGCGGCGGTAATGGAAGTTGTGGATCCTGTGCCCCTTTATCATCTTGTGAGGGAAAGCCAACATGTTGAGAATTGTAGCTTCTGTAATAGCTTCTGTAATAGATTCTGTAATAGCTTCTGTAATAGATTCTGTAATAGATTCTGTAATAGCTTCTGTAATAGATTCTGTAATAGCTTCTGTACTGATGTAAATCTTCTGATTTATCAATAAAATTGAATCTCTTTTTCTCAGATCTGATATCTTTGTATCCGATTGTGCTTTTCTGTAGTAAAAATACTTTCTCGTGCACTTCTGAATGTTCTGAGAGTGAATCAAAGAAACTTTAGAAAAATGCTTGAATCAAAGTGTTTTACTTCTGATCGGTACCATAGTACTTGTTGTTTGTTTGACAGATAAGCCAAATAATATAGATATCAGATTTGAGGTGTTCCGATCTAAGAAACTTTAGTTTGTAGATGTCCGGGACTTCTGTCTTTGGATGGACTGGATCATAGAGTTTGCTAATCGAAGACGGACCAGGCTCGGAAGGCCTGTGCATTAGAGTGGTCCAGGCTCGGGAGGCCTGTATATTTAAGAAATAGACCAAGTATTTAAGACCTGTATACTATGGACCAGGCTCTGAAGGCCTGTGCATTTATAGATGGACCAAGTACGAAGACTTGTACATTTATGGACCAGGCTCTAGAGGCCTGTGCATTTATAGACGGACCAAGTATGGAAACTTGTACATTTATGGACCAGGCTCTGGAGGCCTGTGCATTAATAGATGGACCAAGTACGAAGACTTGTACATTTATGGACCAGGCTCTGGAGGCCTGTGCATTAATAGATGGACCAAGTACGAAGACTTGTACATTTATGGACCAGGCTCTGGAGGCCTGTGCATTAATAGATGGACCAAGTACGAAGACTTGTACATTTATGGACTAGGCTCTGGAGGCCTGTGCATTAATAGATGGACCAAGTACGAAGACTTGTACATTTATGGACCAGGCTCTGGAGGCCTGCGCATTAATAGATGGACCAAGTACGAAGACTTGTACATTTATGGACCAGGCTCTGGAGGCCTGTGCATTAATAGATGGACCAAGTACGAAGACTTGTACATTTATGGACCAGGCTCTGGAGGCCTGTGCATTAATAGATGGACACTTTATGGAAGTAAAAGAAAACCTCTCTACTGATAATACTTCCGTAAGTGTTCCACATTCCATGGCCTAGGAACAGGCTTCCCAGTCATGTCTTCTAGCCAGTAGGTAGTAGGTCGAATAACCTTTGTTACTTTGTAGGGGCCCTCCCAGTTTGGTGACAACTTTCCCATGGTAGGATCCTTGGTGTTTTGAAAGACTCTTCTTAAGACGAAGTCTCCAACTTGAAAGCTGACTGTCTTGAGTCCTACCTTAGATTTGTTGACCATTCTCTGTTGATAGGCTTCCATCCTGATGCTAGCCTGATCCTTTCTCTCTTCGAGCAAATCCAAGTTTTTCATCAGCTGCTGATCATTGGATTCTTGCTCGAAGGCCTCAGTCCTCAGGGTTGGCATACCGATCTCGACCGGAATTACTACTTCTGTTCCATAGGCTAGTGAGAAGGGAGTTTCAGAGGTGGGAGTTCTTCTGGTTGTTCTGTAGGCCCAAAGAACCCCAGGGAGTTCTTCTGCCCACTTTCCTTTGGCTTGTTCCAACCTCTTCTTTAACCCGTCAAGGATTGTTCGGTTGGTGACCTCTGCTTGCCCATTTGCTTGTGGATGGCCTGGAGAGGCAAAGTGTTGCCTGATGTTGAGATTTTCGCAGAATGCCTTGAAGCCTTTACCAGTGAATTGTGTCCCATTGTCCGAGATAATTACACGTGTTATGCCGAACCTGCACACAATGTTCTTCCAGGTGAAGCTCTCAACTTCCTTTTCTGTGATATGTGTTAAAGGCTCGGCTTCGGCCCATTTAGAGAAGTAGTCGATGGCCACCAAGAGGTATTTTCTGTTCGGAGGGGCCCTTGGTAATAGACCCACGATGTCCATCCCCCACTGAGCAAAGGGCCAAGGGCTAGGAATCGGGATAAGCTCATGATGAGGCTGGTGTTGGTACGGCGCAAATCTCTGGCATTTGTCGCACTTCCGAACATATTCTTTTGCCTGCTTTAGCATGCCGGGCCAGTAGTAACCTTGCGATAGAGCTCGGTGGGCTATAGTTCTGCCCCCATTATGATTCCCGCAAATTCCCTCATGTATTTCAGCCAAGACATACTGTGACTCGTCTGGAGCCAAGCATTTTAACAGAGGTTGAGAATACGACCTTCTGTAAAGTTTGTTGTTCAGGATCAGGTACCGAGCCGCTCTGATTCGGATTCTTCTGGCTTTGTTTTTATCCTCTGGGAGGAGCCCGGATCTTAGGTACTAGAGGATTGGAGTCATCCAGTTCTGGGGCTGTTCATCAATTTGAGCAACTTGGGCTTCCTCAATACTGGGTCCTCGCTGAAAGGAAATTTTTACTGTGGAATTTGCTTCAGACTTGAGGCGTGAGGCCATGTTAGCCAGAGCATCTGCTCTGCAATTCTGGTCTCTCTCAATCTTCTGGATAGTAAATGTCTGGAAGGAATGCTTCAAGTGGTTTACCTAGTTCGGAGTACCGGAGCATCCTGTTATCTTTAATGGCAAATTCTCCCAAGACCTGGCTCACTACCAGTTGGGAATCAGAGAAGACGTCGAGGTTCTGAGCCTCGCATTCCAAGGCAAGCTTCATGCCTAAGATTAGGGCTTCATATTCGGCTTCATTATTAGAAGTTTTGAATCCCAGGCTGACTACTTTTTCTGATGTGAGCCCATCAGGGGACTGCAGTACCAGGCCTACCCCTGATCCTTGATCGGTTGACGATTCCGTCAATGTACAGCAGCCAGGTTCCCGAAGTTTCGGTGACTTGTGCTTTGTTCTGAAGTGCCGGGGTGAACTCGGCTACGAAATCAGCTAAGGCCTGCCCTTTGATGGAATTTCGGGGTACATATGATATGTCAAACTTCCCTAGCTCCACAGACCACTTCACCAATCTTCCCGATACCTCAGGTTTCCTCAATATTGACTTCAGAGGATAGGCAGTTGGGATCTCGATTGGATGGGCCTGGAAATAAGGTCGAAGCTTCCGAGCTGATATGACCAAGGCATAGGCCAGTTTCTCTACTTCTGGGTATCTTTTTTTCGTGTCAAGTAGTGCCCTACTGACGTAGAAAATAGGCCTCTGTACTCCTCTGTCGTGTCTGATCAGTGCGGAGCTGACCGCGTTTTCGGAGACTGCAAGGTATAGGAGTAGTTTTTCTCCCTATATTGGTTTTGACAGGAGCTCTGGAGAGGCTAGGTACTCCTTTAGTTCTTGAAAGGATTTCTCGCATTCTTCCGTCCACTGCAAAGTTTTGCTGCCCTTCAGAGCTTTGAAGAAAGGTAGGCAGCGATCAGTGGACTTGGATATAAATCTGCTCAGGGCCGCAATTCTGCCATTCAGCGCCTGGATTTCCTTTCTGGTTTTTGGCGACTTCAGCCCAATCAGGGCTTGGATCTGAGTGGGGTCTGCTTCGATACCTCGTTGAGAGACAATGTATCCCAGGAATTTTCCCTTCGTAACTCCGAAGGTACATTTCGAGGGGTTGAGCTTCATCTTGTGTTGTCTGAGGATATCGAAGGTCTGGGCTAAGTGCTGGAGGTGGCTGCCTTTCTGAAGTCTCTTTACCAGCATATCGTCGATGTATACCTTCATGGTGCTGCCGAGCAGTGGGCTGAACATTTTGTTCAGCCAGCCGCTGGTAAGTGGCTCCAGCATTCTTCAAACCGAAAGGCATCACTCTGTAGTAGTAGAGTCCTCTTTCGGTTATGAAGGCAGTCTTCTCTTGATTTGGAGGGTACATATGGATCTGGTTGTATCCAGAGTAGGCATCCATGAAACTCATGAGCTCATGCCCCGCAGTGGCGTTAACCAGTTGGTCTATTCTTGGCAATGGAAAGCTGTCCTTGGGGCATGCTTTGTTGAGGTCTGTATAGTCAACGCAGACTCTCCACTTGCCGTTTTTCTTCTTGACGAGCACGGTGTTGGCTAGCCACTCGGGATAGAATACTTCCCGTATCATCCTGGCGTCCAGCAGCCTTTGGACTTCTTCGTTTATAATCCGATGCCGTTCAGGAGCAATCGGCCTTCTCTTCTGTCTGACTGGCGGGTGGTCCGGATCCACCATCAGTTTGTGAGTTATAAGATCAGGATCTATTCCCTCCATGTCTCTGGTCTCCCAAGCAAAGATAGAGAGGTTGTCTTTCAAGAACCTGACTATCTTTTCCTGCTTGGTGTGTGTTAGGTCTGGGCCGATGTACAAGTAACGCCCCTCTGCTTCTGAACTGACCTAGTACTTTAATGGGCTCGCCAACAAGTTTGGCTCGGCTTGTCGCGTCCCCTTGGGCTCAGGGGTTCTTCAATACCGGATGGGCAATCCTCCACCTCGGGAGAGTGAGTGAGTACCAGATCTGCACAATCCTGAGTGTGCTGTAATTGCTATTTAGGAGCCTTTTCTTTGAGGGCGATAGCGTGGCACTCCTCGGGAGGTTGGTTGACACCCTCTTGACAGAGTGAACGCTCTGGTTGTGGACGTACTTCAGACACTGATGGAGGGTTGAAGTGACTGCCCCTATCTGATGTAACCAGGGTCTCCCGATTATGACGTTGTAGGGAGACTTCATGTTTAACACCATGTACTCCGAGATGGTGGTCTTCTGCCCTTCACCTTCTCCTACAGTGGTAGGAAGGTCGACTCTCCCCAATGGGGTGCTGAGGTTGCCATCAAAAGCTGCCATCACGGCAGTGGTGGGTTTGACGTTGTCCTGGTCTATCCCCATCTGCTTGAGCGGTTCATAGAACAATATGTTGACGGAGCTGCCAGTATCGACCAGGACTCTCCTGGTTTCGAAGTTGGCTATTCTGAGGGTGATAACGAGGGCATCACTGTGAGGGCAGTGTACCCCTGCTAGATCTTGCTCGGTGAATTGGATCTCCGGTGCTGGCTTAAGCCTCTTTTCGACTGTTGGAGATCTGTAATACGTTCGGGGCGGCTTTGGCTTCCCCAGCGTATCTCTTTCTTGCCCTGTTGGACATTCCTATGACAGGGGAGTCAGCATGGAGGACGTAGATGACGTGGTTGTTCTGCCTCTGAGGCTCGTTTCGTCCCTCCCTCTGCTCCTGCCTCTGTTCGGGCCTCTGGTCTGGTCGCTGTTGAGGCTTGTCTTCTTGGGGGTTTTGCCTTCCGTCCTGCTTGACTAACTCCCGAAGACGCCCCTTCTTTATGAGCTGCTCTATCTCATATCGGAGGGTCCTGCATGTGTTAGTTGTATGTCCATGATCTTTATGGAAATTACAATACTTACTTTGGTCCCGCAGGCTAGGATCTCCTTTGATTGGTTCCGGCCACCTCAGGTTCTCCTGATCTCGGATCTGCCGGAGTACCTGATTCGGTGTGGTGTTCAGAGGAGTGAAGTTGGTGAACTCCCTCGGTCCGGAGTTGTACACAGCTCTGGGTGCTGTTCTCTTCTCTGGGCTCCTGGCCCTCTTTTTGTTGGAGTCTCTTCTAGTGATCCTCCTTCTTGTGGTCCTCCCGCTTTGGATTGTCCCTCTGGGACTGATCTCTGCCCTTCTGGGACGAGCGGTTGGCTTCTTCCAGGTTGATGTATTTTCTGGCCCGATCCATTAATGCCGCCATATCGGCTGGAGGGCTCTTTGTCAAGGAGTCTTTGAACCCACCTTGGGCAAGCCCAGTAGTTAGGGCTGCTACAAGGAATTTCGGGCTGCAGTCAGTGATCTCCGTGAGTTCAGTGTTGAAGCGCGCAATGTAGGCTCGGAGGGATTCCTCCCTGGTCTGCTTGACATTCAGCAGGAATTCTGGCCCCCTTCTGAGCCTCCTACTGGTCATAAACCTGTCCAAGAACTGTCTACCGAGCTCGTAGAAGCTGGTAACTGAGTTAGGAGGGAGGTTGTGGAACCACTTTAGAGCAGTTCCCTTCAAGCTGGTGATGAACGTTCGGCACATGAAGGCATCAGAGGCTCCGTGAAGGGCCATCGTGTGCTGGTAATGAGAGAGATGATCTCCTGGATCTCCAGATCCATTGTACAGGGTGAACTTGGGCACCATGAACTTTCTGGGCCTCTCTTCTGACATGATGGCGTGAGTGAATGGGGTGGCTAGCCTTCCAAGCAGCCTGACCAGTTCGTCTTGTTCTGGAGGGTTCTGAGGTCCTCTCAAGGTAATTGTCCGGTCCATCGACTCGGCAATTTCCTCTACCCTCCGCGGGTCTTTGAGTCTGACATCTTGTGAACCCTGCCTGACAGCCTCAGCTTCAGGGTAGTAGGGTTGATTGCGCCCTTCGGACGGAGGAGGATTCCGAACCGAAGGGTTTGATGCTGCATGAGGAGGCTCCTGCGGTGCCGGGTGTGCTCCCGAGGCCCTTGGAGTTGGGGCTCGAGTAGTGCTCTGGTAATGGATGTCGGGGACGAAGGCGGATGTTCCCCAGCCAGGGACTGTTGATGGCTGCGGATCTCGGCCAGCGCGAGGAACACCTGAGGGGTGCCCAGGCTGGTTAGTTGGAGCCTGCGCATGAAGTTTTTCGTTCTCTGTAGCAACAGGAGGTTGTGTTCCTGCAACGAAGTTGACCGGCGGGCTAGGAGAACCCGCCGCTTGGTTCCGCGTGAGTGTTGCCAGTGTTCTAGTGATGGCAAGCCACTGTTCCTGCACCAGTTCATTGTGTCGTTTTATTGCTTCGATCTCTTGCCGCATAGGATTGGCCGCTGGCCCCCTTGTGCGGGGAGCGGGACGGCTGACAGTTGAGCGTTTTGCGAATTCTAAGTATTCTGTCGTGGTCAGAGATTTGGTGCCATGGTTTTCCGGTGAGGAAAGAGTTGAGTTTATGAACAGAGCACTTGGAGATCAGTCGTTCCCACAGACGGCGCCGAACTGATGCTGCACTTTTCGGCTCGCAATAAGTATGGACTCCGTGACCTGTAGAACACTCAGAAAGATGATCAGAGGACCACCAGATTGGCTCCGGTGGTAGCCGCTCCGATGCTTAAGTAAGTAAAAGAATTGAAAGACTGTATTGAAAGCCAAAGAATGAGCATAAGAAATAAGGCGTACCTCTAGGGTTTAATTTATAAGCCGTGGCTTTCCTGAGTTGATTAGGATTCAACGCCATGAATATAGGGATTTGATCATCGGAGATTGCAGTTACCTTGCATAGAGATAACCATAGATGCCATGAATATAGGGATTTGATCATCGGAGATTGCAGCTACCTTGCATAGAGATAACCATAGATGGTAGTTTCCTTGTTGAAGACTGCTTCCTTGTTGAAGACCGCTTCCTTATTCCCTACTCGGCACCCGCTAAGGCGGTGACGAGTTCTGGAGTGTTGGTCTGGACCCTGTGATCTATTCTGGATATATATATGTTTGGCCACTTCTGACCTTATATGATGATCTGGATGCTTGAGCTTTTAGTCATTGGCTAAGTGAGAATCATGTTGGCCGAGCATAGGTCGGACTGTGGTCACACGTGTCAAGTGTTGATTGGCCTGTTCTTTTATGGTACATCAATTATGCTTATGACAATTTATTGGATCAGATTGGCCTTTATTCGGCCTCTACTTTGTATTTACCATACTCAGGGGTATTTTAGTAATTTCACATTTTGTGAAATTCTGACCCCGATTCGTCATTTAATCATGTGTACAGTTTCACGAGTATCTGGGCTTCTATCGGTATCAATTCCAGTCCCATTTGGACTTCATTTGGAGTTCGTATAGCATCAGGGGCATTTTGGTAATTTTATATTTCATGAAATTCTGACCCTGATTTGTTATTTAATCATGTATACAGTTTCGCGAGTGTTTGGGCTTTTATTGGTATCAATTTCGTCCCATTTGGACTTCATTTGGATTTCGTATAGCATCAGGGGCATTTTGGTAATTTCACACTTCATGAAATTCTCACCCTGATTCGTCATTTAATCATGTATATAGTTTCACGAGTATCTGGGCTTCTATCGGTATCAATTTCGTCCCATTTGAACTTCATTTGGATTTCATATAGCATTAGGGGCATTTTGGTAATTTCACATGTTCTGTAGCTAATTTTTCGGGACCTCAGTTCATAAAATGGACCTCACCATTAGGTCCTAGAGTGTGCGACATAGTTAAATTGGACTATCTTTTATGTTTAATTGGCCCTGGGCATCATTAGGGGCAATTCAGTCATTTACCATTTGCGTGTCTGTATTTTTCGAAACTTGGTTTCATAAATCGGACTTAACCGTTGAGTCCATAATGCCCAACATAATCAAAATAGATTATCTTTTATTTTTATTTGGCCCTAGGTATCATTAGGAGTAGTACAGTCATTTATCATTGCGTGTTTGTATTTTTCAGAACTTAATTTTCACAAATTGGACTTCACCATTGAGTCCGGAATGCCCGAAATAGTAGAAATACACTATTCATTTATTTTATTTGGACTCCGTTTGACTTATTTAGTGTCCAAGGGTAAAATAATAATTTTATCCAATTAATAAAATAATTAAATAAATTATTTTATTATTTTATGATTTTTCCAGAGGTGTACTTGCATAAAAACCCCATGGATTGGGCCAGAATATAAATTTGCAAAACAGTTGGGGTCAAAATATAATTTACAAAAGTCCTGGTTCAGTTATTTTAATTTTAAACAGTGAACCAATGAGTTTTTGATTCAAAACCCTAGACCGGTCCATCAATACATTGAACCAACCGGTCTAGGTTCTTCAGGAAAACCGGAATACAATAAAACCCTTAATCCCTTTATCCACAGTTTGGGCTAACCCCTCTCTAATTTCAATTTATTGTCCCTGTGTCCAAACTGCCAGAATTCTTATATTTAAAAAAAACAAAAAGGCTCTAAACGGCGCCGTTCCACTAATGCAGTGACACGCCCGTGAGTGGACACGTGTCCGAGTTGACGCGGTAGGTTTGAGCAAGTTGGGCGAGTTGACTCGGTCGACTTGTATTCTTCTTCATCAAACAGGTATACTGTTGCCCTAATTCCTGATTTCACCTTTTTTCAATTTCGTGAGTTTTTGGGACGTTTTACACTATGCTTCCAACTCTAAAGTGTTTCTGGGACATCATTATAGGATTTGGCATTCGTTTGGTGCCTCATTTCGAGTTCAGTCTTTTGGTCCAAGGTTTGATAGTCAAACCTGCAATTGGCTTGTAAATCCTCAATTCATCACCAAAATTCGCATGGTTTAGTTTGTCATGACCGTAGTGACATGGGGCGTTTATCCTCATTCAAAAATCAAGGTTTAGGGGTCTAAAACAGGGGCTGGGTTTCATGGCCGAAACCTGCAACTCAGGTTTTGCAGGCCTTATTTTGAGGTTTTTTGTCTCGTCTAAGTGTTTTCGGAACACCAATGGCCTCCATTTGAGGTCTTGACAACCCAAACCTAGTTTGGTGTGGATGTTTTCAGACCTGCACCATTGGGGGTCATCAATGGCGGTTTGGGCATGGTTTGGTGTTCTAGGACTGTTTCAGGGTCTCATTTCATGCCTTGATTAAGATTTCTTATTCTAAACACCATGCATGCAGTTAATAGGGCTCAAAAACATCAAAAAGCAGTACCAAAATTTTAAACAAAAAATCAAACAGTTTGGGCTTATACCTCTCAAATAGTGAACTTCCTTACTTGTGGCTTGGCTCAGACCCTCTCAATGCTCTTCAAGGTTACCCAGTTCAGTCATGTACCCCTCAGTTCTTTCCCCTTTTGTGCACCTCCATGGGAACACACCATGCACACACACACTTTCATTCACACAATGTTTCTCTCTCTGCTCACTCTCTCTCTACCCGAGTACACACACCCACAGATCTGAAGATGCAGCACACTCACATTTTTAAAAGAAATGTCAAACTTATATGTAAATGAGTGCACCTATACATATACTTATGTGTATACACTTATAGGGCTTAGGTGTGATGACATAGGCTAGGGTAGAGGGTGATGTGGGCTAAGGCATATAGGCTGATGGAGTGGTGAGGTGTTGCATGTATGGCCATTGGCCAACTTGGGAGGTGGCCTTGGTTAAACTGGGTTCATATACAATTATGTTGTATTTTTAGACACAAAGTTGTTGGCAAGCCCACTTGGTTTATTTCTGGGTACTTAAAATCTTGCCCCACTTGGTCAAGGGTTTAAATCCCCTTGGCCTCACCTTTGCCCCTTTTTCCACATTTTGGGCTTAGGCCTCGTTTGATTGGCACAGAATTCTGTTTTGGCTATCTCCGTTATATTTTCTTTTCCAGTGCTCTTTTACGAAACGGTTTTCTTCTGAAGGTTTCGTATTTCAATTAGCTTCATTGTCAAAGGCCTCGTGTCATTTATTATTCATTTGTGGCCGTCATAGTTCGCTAATTCGAGTTTTCACAGTGTTAAGATGACATCATTTCACCTAATTAATTAGTAATTAGGTCCAAGTATTACACCCTCATTTCTGATGTGTTTAATTATTTTATTGGTCTATCGTGACCGTCGAGAGATTCCCGATTTACTGTCTTAATTATTCTTTATGTCAGTTCTAATTAATAATTAGCAACTAATTATTAATTAGTCAAGGTCGGGATGTTACAAAAATGAACACAAAGGTTATCCCTATTGGATCCTTTCTTCAAATATTTCAGGATACTTCATCATGTTATATTTTGGGAACACACTATGTTTTCATCATTAACTTCATTTCATCTCTTTACTCCTACTTCTCTATTCTTTACTTTCCTAGTGACCCTTCTACAGTTATCATTAGTGAGCCTTCATATGATGACCTCACAACCTCTCCTTTTATAATCTGCTTCACCTACAAATCCTAGCACATACTAAATTGAGTCATCTTCATCATCTCTTAACACTTATGAGTCTCCCTCCTCCTCGGTCCACTCGGGTAAGAGAACCACCTTCCCATTTTCGCGACTCTTATCACGAGACTCGATCTAATCTTTTTTTGGCAACAGACAATGACTGATGAACTCCAAACTTTGGAAAAGACTCATACTTGGGACTTGTTGACCTTCCTCTTGGTAAAGAAATTATGGGGTGTAAATGGATTTAGAAGATCAATACTCGTTCTAATAAAGTAATTTAGTGCTATGATAAATTTATTGTTTGCTATAAAGTTCGTTTTGTTACAAAAAGATTTATATAAAAGTACGACATTGACTACGAAGAGACATTAACTCCTATTTCTTGTCTCACTAACGTTCGGAGCTTACTTGTCATTGTTGTTGCTCGCCAATAAAATCTCTTTCAGATGAACATCAAAAGTGCTTTCCTAAATAGTGATTTGCAAGCAAATGTTTACATGCAACCTCTACCTAGTCTTTCTTATTCAAACTTGTCTTATTTATTTCACGAGTCAATTTCGAATGAGTCTCTAATTGAACCAATCACAAGTCAAGCTCAAGAGCTTGGTTCGCTATACAGCTATTCTTGTTGAAGCCATTTTCTATTGTTTTACAAGGGCTCGTGAAGCTAATAAATAATATATCTAACAATTTCTTGAAAACACCTGAAGAATCCTATATTTTCTAAATGCAATCCAAAAAAATAGAACAATGAGTTGATAGCTGGAAGTTCATGTCCAAAAAATGAAAACAAAATGGATTTGAGAGCTGAAAATCATTTTGTTATATGCATTTGGACAAGTACCCTGAAATAGTTGAAGAGATTCAACAGGCCCTCGAGCTTGAGCAACAAGCCGAAAAGAAACTTCTCCAACTCGGAGAAACCACTCTATTAATATAAATCAAAATCTCACATACTGTTACAAGAACTTTTCACACAAATTCATCTCGATGGTAAACTGCAGCCGCCAAGAAATAAAGGACAGAAGATAGCTTTTCTATAACAACAGTCTGAAGGGATGAATAGAACTAATGTTTATTGAAGACCTCAAAAACCTTCCCTGATGCACGGTAAAGACATTGGGTGGTGAGGGGAGAGATTTACAGTTATAACAATAAAAACTACAAGACCAAATTCGATGTCTACTACTGGTATGACAGATTGACAAGAAATACCACGGTGTACATTCTTTCCCTCGGGAATGGGAAAATTAAAATCAAACCTGAATGTGACAGTTACAACAATACACAATTGAAGATGGTATTGCATGTATTTCTAATTGGAAAAAAAATGCAGTGAAACAGTCTGGCCCAAAAAGCTTCTACCTCAAATCAATGTAGGCTGTTTCCTTGCTTCATGTGCACTTGCTGCACAATTTTATGCTCTTCTTGATTTTAACAATCTGTGCACATCAATGGAAACCAGATCGAATTACCTAACCATTTAGACTATGCTAGGTGGATCCCCAATCCAATTGCAATTGGCACTGGCTCAACGTGTTCTAATGCAGTCCACCAAAGGTGCATGTTGGGAAGGCTCAGGTTTAGCCACTTTCATCAACAGTATCTTTCCCACTAGAAACATTCCCACCTGAACCAGAGGAAACTGCAACATCTGCCATGAATTCCTCAAGAGTCCACCTTGGGGGAACTGAAACTCTTAATTTTGTGAACTGATATACCACAAAAGAGTAGACCAATCAGCACTTGACACGTATGCCTATAAATCCAACTCACGCTTAGCTAACTCAGCTCGCGCTCAGCCAGTGGCTAAGCGCTCGGACATTCAGGACAGGTTGAAAGATCGGAAGTGGCCGAGCATATGCCTCTAGAGCACATACATATCCGGATAAGGATCACGGAGTTAATTACAGGATTCCAGACCAACACTCCAGAGCTCGTCACCGCCTTAGCGGCTGCCGAGCAGGGAATAAGGAAACAGTCTTCGACAAGAAAACTGCTATACATGTTCATCTCTATCTATGGTGCAATATCCAACAAGGAAACTACTATCTCCTGGTGATCAAATCCCTACTTTCATGGCTCCAAATCCTAATCAACTTAGGAAAGCCATGGCCTATAAATTAAACCCTAAAGGTATGCTTTATTTTAATGCTCATTCTTTGGCTTTGAATACAGTATTTTCAATTCCGTTTACTTACTTAAGCATCGGAGCGGCTACTGCCGGAGCCAATCCGGTGGTCCTCTGATCCCCCTTTTGAGTATTCTACAGGTCGCGGGGCCCAGATTTAGTGCGAGCCGAAAAAGTGCAGCATCAGTTTGACGCCGTCTATGGGAAACGACTAATCTCCAAGTGCTCTATTCACAAACTTATCTTTTTCCTCACCTGGAAAACCATGGCCCCAAATCTCTGACCGCGACAGAATACTCAGAATCCGCAAAGCTCTCAACATCGGCCACCTGCTCCACGAGCAAGGGGGCCAACGGTTGATCCCATGCGACAAGAGATCGAATCAATCAAACGAGACAACGAACTGGTGCAGGAACAGTTGCTTGCCATAACTAGAACACTGGCAACGCTCACACAGAATCAAGGGACGAGTCCTCCTAACCCGCCGGTCAACATTGTTGCGGGAACACAACCCCCTATTACCACTGAGAATGAAGAGCCCCATGAGCAGGCTCCAAATAACCAGCCTGGGCACCCCCAGGGTGTTGCTCGCGTTGGCAGAGATCCACAGCCGTCAGCAACCCCAAACTGGGGAACATCAGCCTTCGTCCCTGACGTCCATTACCGGAGCACTACTAGAGCCCCAACTCCAAGGGCTTCGGGAACACATCCGGCATCACAGGAGCCTCATCCCCAAGCAGCACCAATATCTCCAGTTCGGAACCCTCTTCCGTCCGAGGGACGTACTCAGCCCGACTACCCTGAAGCCGAGGCTATAAGACAAGGTTCACAAGAGGTTCGGTTCAGAGACCCACGGAGGGTCGAAGAAATTGCCGTATCTATGGATCGAACAGTAGCTTTGAGAGGTGCCCAAAACCCTCCAGAGCAGGATGAGTTGGCCAGGCTGCTCGGAAGACTTGCCACCCCATTCACTCACGCCATTATGACAGAAGAAAGGCCCAAGAAGTTCATGGTGCCAAAGTTCACCCTGTACGACGGGACTGGAGACCCAGGAGATCATCTCTCGCACTACCAGCATACGATGGCCCTCCACAGAGCCTCTGATGCTTTTATGTGCCGAACTTTCATTACCAGCTTGAAGGGAACTGCTCTGAAATGGTTCCACCACCTCCTTTCGAACTCAATTACCGGCTTCTATGAGCTCGGTAGGTAATTCCTGGACAGATTTATGACCAACAAAAGGCTCAGAAGGGGACCAGAATTCCTGTTAAATGTCAAGCAAACTAAGGAGGAGTCCCTCAGAGCCTACATTGCACGCTTTAATGCCGAACTCAAGGAGATCACCGACTGCAGCCCAAGATTCCTTGTAGTTGCCTTAACTGCTGGACTGGCTCACGGTGGCTTCAGAGATTCATTGACCAAAAGCCCTCCTGCCGACATGGCGGCATTGATGGACCTGGCCAGGAAGTACATCAACTTGGAAGAAGCCAACCGCACATCCCAGAAGGGCAAAGAGTAGAACCAGAAGGATAATCCGAAAAGGGAGGATCATAAGAAGGAGGACCACAGAAGAGACTCTAGCAAGAAGAGGGCTAGGAGTCTAGAAAAAAGAACAGCACCCAGGGCTGTTTATAATTCCGGACCAAGGGAGTTCACTAACTTTACCCCTTTGAACACTACACCGAATCAGGTACTCCGGCAGATCCGAGATCGGGAAAACCTAAGATGGCCGGAACCAATCAAAGGAGATCCAAGCCTTCAGGGACCAAAGTAAGTACTGCTAATTTCCACAAAGATCATGGACATACGACTAACTCATGCAGGACCCTTCAATATGAGATTGAGCAACTCATAAAGAAAGGACGTCTCCGGGAGTTCTTTAAGCAGGACGGGAGGCAAAATCCCCACGAAGATAAGCCTAAGCAACGGATAGAGCAGAGGCCTGAGCAAAGACAATAGTAGAGGGAAGGACGAAACGAGCCTCAGAGGCAGAACAACCATGTCATTTACTGTCCTCCATGCCGACTCCCCTATTACAGGAATGTCAAACAGGGCGAGAAAGAGATATGCTCAAGAGGCCAGGGCTGCCCCAGACGTATTGCAGATCTCCAACGTTGAAAAGAGGCTCAGACCAGTACCGGAGATCCAATTCACTGAACAGGACCTGGTAAGGGGTGCACTGCCCTCACAGTGATGCCCTCGTCATCACTCTCAAAATCGCCAACTTCGAGATCAGAAGAGTCCTGGTTGACATCGGCAGCTCCGTTAATATACTGTTCCATGAGCCACTCAAACAGATGGGAATGGACCACGACAGCATCAAGCCTACCACTGCCGTAATGGCAACGTTTGACGGTAATCTCAGTACCCCATTGGGAAGGATCGACCTACCTACCACTGTGGGGGAAGGTGAAGGGCAGAAAACTACTATCTCAGAGTACATGGTGTTGAATATGAAATCTCCCTACAATGTCATAATTGGGAGACCATGGTTGCACTAGATAGGGGCGGTCACCTCGACCCTCCATCAATGTCTAAAGTATGTTCACAACCAGAATGTTTATTCTGTCAAGGGGTGCCAACCAACTTCTCGAGAGTGCCATGCCATTGCACTTAAGGAGAAGACCGTCAAATAGCAATTACAGTACACCCGGGACTGTGCAGATCCAGTTCTCTCCCACACTCCCGAGGAGGAAAGTTGCCCTTCCAGAATCGAAGAACCCCTGAGCCCAAGGGGACGGGACAGCAGGTCCAAACCCATTGGCGAGCTTGTCAAAGTATTGGTTAGTTCAGAATCAGAGGGGCGCTATTTGTACATCGGCCCAGACTTGACACGCGCTGAGTAAGAGAAAATAATCAAGTTTCTAAAAGACAACCTCTCTATGTTTGCATGGGAGACCAAAGACATGGAGGGTATAGATCCCAATCTAATAACTCACAAGCTAATGGTGGATTCAGATCACCCATTAGTGAGACAGAAAAGAAGGCCGCTAGCCCCAGAGTGGCATCAGATCATAAACGAAGAAGTCCAGAGGCTGCTTGAAGCCAAAATGATACGAGAAGTGTTCTACCCCGAGTGGCTAGCCAACACTGTCCTAGTCAAGAAGAAAAATGGCAAGTGGAGGGTTTGCGTTGATTATACAGACCTCAATAAGGCGTGACCCAAAGACAACTTTCCACTGCCAAGGATAGACCAACTGGTTGACGCTACTGCAGGGCATGAACTCATGAGTTTTATGGATGCCTATTCTGGGTATAACCAAATTCAGATGTACCCTCCAGACTAGGAGAAGACAGCTTTCATAACCGAACGAGGTCTCTTACTGCTACAGAGTAATGCCTTTTCGGTTTGAAGAACGCTGGAGCCACATACCAGCGGTTGGTGAACAAGATGTTCAGCCCGCTGCTCGGCAATACCATGGAGGTATACATTGATGATATATTGGTCAAAAGTCTACAGAAAGGTAGTCACCTCTAGCACTTAGCCCAGACCTTCGATATCCTAAGACAGCACAAGATGAAGCTCAACTCCTCGAAATGTACCTTCGGTGTGACGAAGGGAAAATTCTTGGGATACATTGTCTCTCAGAGGGGTATCGAAGCAGACCCCACTCAGATCCAAGCTCTGATTGGACTGAAGTCACCGAAAACCAGAAAAGACATTCAGGCGCTGAATGGCAGAATCGCGGCACTAAGCAGATTTATCTCCAAATCCACTGATCGCTGCCTACCTTTCTTCAAAGCTCTAAAGGGCAACAAAGCTTTACAGTGGACGGAAGAATGTGAGAAAGCTTTTCAAGAGCTGAAGGAGTATCTGGCCTCTCCAGAACTTCTGTCAAAACCAGTACAGGGGGAAAAGCTACTTTTGTACCTTGCAGTCTTTGAAAACGCGGTCAGCTCCGCATTAGTCAGACAAGACAGGGGAGTACAGAGGCCCATATTCTATGTCAGTAGGGCACTACTCGACAGAAAAAAGAGATATCTAGAAGTGGAAAAGCTAGCCTTCGCTTTGGTGATATTAGCTCGGAAGCTCCGACCTTATTTCTAAGCTCATCCAATTGAAATCCCAACTGCCTATCCTCTGAAGTTAATATTGAGGAAGCCTGAGGTGTCGGGAAGATTAGTAAAGTGGTTGGTGGAGTTAGGGGAATTTGACATATCATATGTGCCACGAAACTCCATCAAAGGGTAGGTTTTGGCTGATTTCGTTGCTGAGTTCACCCCGGCACTTCAAGACAAGGCACAGCTCATCGAAACTTCAGGAACCTGGCTGCTCTACATTGATGGATCGTCAACCGATCAGGGCTCAGGAGTAGGCCTAGTACTATAGTCCCCTGATGGGCTCTCGTCAGAAAAAGCAATCAGCTTGGGATTCAAAGCTTCCAACAATGAAGCAGAATACGAAGCCCTAATCCTAGGCATGAAGTTGGCTCTGGAATGTGAGGTTTAGAACCTTAAAGTCTTCTCAGACTCCCAACAAGTGGTAAGCCAAGTCCTGGGAGAATTCTCCATTAAAGATGATAGGATGCTTCGGTACTCCGAACTAGTGAACCACTTGAAACATTCCTTCCAGACGTTCACTATCCAGAAAATAGAAAGAAGCCAGAACTGTAGAGCAGATGCTTTGGCAAACATGGCGTCCCGCCTTAAGTCTGAAGCAAACTCCATAGTAAAAATCTCCTACCAGCCAGGACCCAGCATAGAGGAAGCCCAAGTTGTCCAAATTGCTGAACAGCCCCAGAACTGGATGACTCCAATCCTCTAGTACCTAGAATCCGGGCTCCTCCTAGAAGACAAAAACAAAGCCAGGAGAATCCGAATCAGAGCGGCTCGGTTTCTGATCCTGAACAACAAGCTTTACAGAAGGTCTTATTCTCAACCTCTGTTAAAATGCTTAGCTCCAGAAGAATCACAATATGTCTTGGCTGAAATACACGAGGGTATTTGCAGGAATCATAATGGGGGCAGAACGATAGCTCACCGAGCTCTGACTCAGGGCTATTACTGGCCTAGCATGCTAAGGCAGGATAAGGAGTATGTCTAGAAGTGCGACAAATGCCAAAGATTTGCCCCATATCAACACCAGCCTCATCACGAGCTCATCCCGATTACTAGTCCTTGGCCCTTTGCTCAGTGGGTTCATTACCAAAGGCCCCACCAAGCAGGAAGTATCTCTTGGTAGCCATAGACTACTTCTCTAAATGGGCCGAAGCTGAACCTCTAACACACATCACAGAGAAAGAAGTTGAGAACTTCACCTGGAAGAACATTGTTTGCAGGTTCGGTATACCACGTGTGATTATCTCTGACAATGGGACACAGTTCACTGGTAAAGGCTTCAAGAAATTCTGTGAAAATCTCAACATTAGGCAACACTTTGCCTCTCCAGGCCATCCACAAGCAAATGGGCAAGCAGAGGTCACCAACCGAACGATCCTTGATGGATTAAAGAAAAGGTTGGAGCAGGCCAAAGGAAAGTGGGCAGAGGAACTCCCTGGAGTTCTTTGGGCCTACAGAACAACCAGAAGAACTCCCACCTCTGAAACTCCCTTCTCACTGGCCTACGGTATAGAAGCAGTAATCCCGGTTGAGATCGGTATGCCAACTCTGAGGACTGAAGCCTTCGAGCAAGAATCCAATGATCAGCAGCTGATGGAAAATTTGGATTTGCTTAAAGAAAGAAGGGATCAAGCCAGCATCAGGATGAAAGCCTATCAGCAGAGAATGGTCAACAAATCCAAGGTGGGGCTCAAGACGGTCAGCTTTCAAGTCGGAGACTTTGTCTTAAGAAGAGTCTTTCCAAACATCGAGGATCCCACTATGGGAAAGTTGTCACCGAACTGGGAAGGCCCCTACAGAGTGACGAAGGTTGTTAGGCCTACCACCTACTGGCTAGAAGACATGACTGGGAAGCCTATTCCTAGGCCGTGGAACGTGGAACATTTACGGAAGTATTATCAATAGAGATGTTTCTTTCTTTTTAATACCTCCATAAAATGTTCATCTTTTAATGCACAAGCCTCCAGAGCCTGGTCCATCTATAATGCACAAGTCTTAGTACTTGGTCCATCTTTTAATGCACAGGCCTTCAGAGCCTGGTCCATCTATAATGCACAAGTCTTAGTACTTGGTCCATCTTTTAATGCACAGGCCTCTAGAGCCTGGTCTATCTATAATGCACAAGTCTTAGTACTTGGGCCATCTTTTAATGCACAGGCCTCCAGAGCCTGGTCCATCTATAATGCACAAGTCTTAGTACTTGGTCCATCTTTTAATGCACGGGCCTCCAAAGCTTGGTCCATCTATAATGCACAAGTCTTAGTACTTGGTCCATCTTTTAATGCACAGGCCTCCAGAGCCTGGTCCATCTATAATGCACAAGTCTTAGTACTTGGTCCATCTTTTAATGCACAGGCCTCTAGAGCCTGGTCCATCTATAATGCACAAGTCTTAGTACTTGGTCCATATTTTAATGCACAGGCCTCCAGAGCCTGGTCCATCTATAATACACAAGTCTTAGTACTTGGTCCATCTTTTAATGCACAGGCCTCCAGAGCCTGGTCCATCAATAATGCACGAGTCTTAGTACTTGGTCCATCTTTTAATGCACAGGCCTTCCGAGCCTGGTCCATCTTCAATATGTAGACTCTATGATCCAGTCCGTCCAAAGGCGAAAGTTCCAAGCATCTTCAACCAAAGTCCAACTACTATCTACACAAGTTTCCCAGATCGAAATACCTTAAAGCTGATACTTAGATTATTTGACTTGTGTACCAACAAGCAACGAATACTACAGTACCGAGTAGGCTTAAAGTACATTGGTTCAAGACTTCAAGTTTTATACAAATTTCTTTGATCTACTCTTAGAACATATAGAAGAGTTATTCATCAAAAGTAGGTGTTTTAACTCTAGAAGAGCACATTCGAACAGAAAGAGCATCAGATTTAAGAAGAAAGAACTCAATTTTATTGATGATTCATAAAAAGTTTACATCACTACAGAAGCTACAACAAAGACGTCACTACAGAAGCTACAATAAAGACATCACTACGATCTGCAACATCATGGCTTTCTTCCTCGGATGGGAAAGGGGCCCAAGTTCCAACCTCCATTACCGCCGCCGCCGGCTTCCATTTGAAAGGAAGGAACCCTGAACCCTAATCTGCATCAAGAAGCACCCAGGCCATTTCATCATCATTGTCACTGATCTCAATACCAACGGATGATGAAGGCTCTAGGTCTCAAAGGACCTCCATTCTCTACCTTCGTTTCCCTCAAATTCGGCGTGACACCCTAGCCGGTTTGAGCAAGGGTCTCTGTCAAGACACAAAAGGAAGGAGGCATCCCACCTTCGTCTTCATCACCAATGCTCCAAGCCTCAGTTGAATCAAGGAGGGTCCACCTCCAATCGGAGAAATCTCGACCGGATGCCAAGATGGACAAGAGGACTTGTGCCTCCTCTAATCCTTCCTTGGAGACTGAATCAAGGGAAAGGTTAACTCTCGGCCATAGTTTAATCATTCCTAACTCGGACTGAGAATCGTCAATCATCTCCGGGCGAACGGCAACTTTCTGGCAACATCTAAATTCTCTCCAATAGGGGAACAATTTGGGAACAAGAGGATTGGGCGCAACCGTATGCCCCTTTCTCATATATATAGACCCTTGAAGTCAAAAAGCCACCCAACTGGACCGTCGCAACGGTTAAAAGAAAGGTTGGCCTCGAAAACCCAAACGACAATCGTATAAATAAACGATGCATTAAACTTGCCTCTTTGGAATACCAAAAGACAAGGTACAGGGTTTTCCTGAACAAACAACCACAGCCCGGCACTGAAGCTTCTGAAATAATAAAAAAGGGGGGCAAAGTCTAAATATACAGGCCTCCCATCCGGTATACAGATCTTCTAGTCTTATCTATTCTGTGACAGGCCACACATATGACAAAGGCCAACAGCTCTGATATATCCTGATCCTAAGGGCTCAGAAACAGGAGTTTCAATCATCAAAATGATGGGCACAAGCTACCTAGTTATTTTCACAAGTCCTTGGTTCAGAACAATCTGCTTCAGAACTCTACAGAGTTTACTTCCACTCTATGTGATACAAGATCAATATTGGGTTCCTATTTATCTGATTATGTTTGCTTTCTTATCTTATTATGATGAGACAATCGAAGTTAATCTGCATTCACTGTCTTATGACAAGTGTTAAAGCTCATAAGGCAACTATTAACTAGTGGAAAGCTGATTTGACGTGCAATGGGCTCAGAACAGCTATACTCGCAACAAATTTCGCAAAAAGAAAGAACACAAGAAGAATCTGAAGAAAATCCAATCTTATTGATCAAAAGATATTTATTACATCAAAAGGCTGGCAAAACAAAAGAGTAAAGCTGATAAAGCCTCAAGCCTTATCGGAAGGGCCAGGATCCTCTATCGAAGGAAGGTCGGTAATCGCGGCCTCTTTGCTCGGACCAGCACCAGATGAAGCAGCTCCAGGAGCAACAATTGACGACACATCAAAATCTGGAAACTTAGCCAGAAATCTAGATCGGAAGCTCTCAAAACCGAACCGGATCAGTTCGTCCTCCATCTGGTCAACTTCCTCTCTCAATTCCGTCTCAGTCTCAGTCCTGGCATGATCAACTGCCTCTTGAACCTTCTGATCAAAGGTGCTTCGAAGGTCGACCAACTCCCTCTGAAGTCCTGCGACCTGCCGAGCATAAATGTCCCTTTCAGACTCCGCCACGACAAGGTTAGTGCCAGCTTCCTTCAGATTCTCCTCTGCAGCATGAACCTTGGATTGAGCCATTCCAAGCTCCAGCCTCACTTCATCCAGCTCGGCCTTCAGCTTATCAGCCTCCTCAAGGCTCAGAGGAGTCACTATCAGAGTAGCTAAACTATGCATGCTCTGCACAACACAAGGCAGACAAGTTAGGCCGAACAAGTAAGCAAGCAAGAAAAGACAAGAAAAAGCTTCAGAGGTTACCTTCATTTGGAGATTCATCATCTCATTCATCAGCTTCGCAGGGTTATCCCCCTGTACCGATGAGGGCCCTGGGACCATATTTGGTCAAAGGCCTTTTTGGCAATCTGGTAGTCCGGCTCATCAGACGGCTCGGACAGCACGGTAGGCGCCTTCCCTTTCCTAGTCCGTTTGCTCAGAACGGAAGGGGCAGGAGGAACGATCGAGACCGGAACAGTAGGTTCGGCCTCCTTTTCAGCTTCGGCAGGAGGTGGCTCGGGAGAGCCAGAAATCAACCTCCTCCTTTTCACTTGAAGAGGAGGCTCAGGCTCAACTTGGGAGGAAGCCTCCCCGCCACTTGGGCCTCCGCCTCTGCCCATCTCGATTTCAGCCTTTTCTTAAGCTCATCAGTATGAGCGGCCATCAAATTCCCCGGGGTGACAATGACGGTGTGAGCCCGGTTG
The DNA here is from genome assembly GCA_008638375.1 of Nyssa sinensis. NCBI lineage: Eukaryota > Viridiplantae > Streptophyta > Magnoliopsida > Cornales > Nyssaceae > Nyssa > Nyssa sinensis. The sequence goes on along the minus strand of CM018049.1, from coordinate 15,518,574 downwards.
GAAGTCGAAAGAAGCACGCGATACTGATCTTGGAGCTCAGTTAGTAAAATCAGACCTCCTCTAAGCACTCCTGACTGCACATAAGCAAGAAATGACATATCAGATTATCAGTTCGGAAGGCATAACAAAGCTAAAACAAACCTAAGGAAATAAACCTCACCCTTATGACCCGTGGTACGAAGGAATATCGAAACATCATCTTGGAAGTCTTCATGCTCCCATCCTCCTCCAACAAAGAAGTACCACTTCTTCCACGTTTTATTAGAAGTGGGAACATAGGTCAGAGGTCGGAACCCCTTCTCAAAAGACATGTAAAAAAGGCCTTCTGCCTTCTTATACTTCAGATCCATATTACTACGGATCAGATCTATGGATACATTTACATTATTCTTGTGCTCTAACACTACAAACCCTAAAAGTTGCCGCCAACTATTGAGATTAAGGTCGGCAGGACAGAGCTTGTACCAACAGAAGAACTGCCTAACCAAATCAGGCAACGGAGGTCTCAAACCCATTTCAAACTAGGCAAGATAAACACATATCTCCCCGGTTTCAACATCATGGGGACGATCTATCGGGCCTGGTACTCTGCAGGTAACATTTGAGGGAAAATTGTACTTCACCCTCCACTCGTCCAACAAGCTTTGGGTAACAGCACTTTCGCCCTCTTTTCTACGGGAAGACCTGCCAGAGGTCTCCCCAGCCCCGTCTCGGGGCTCTATGAAGGCATCAACTATCCTAGTCTCAAGACTGTGGGGAGGCTCAACAAACCTCTCCCCAACATCTTCGACGGCAAGACCACCTACATTCTCTAAATGAGGCGGCATAGCCATCTCATAGGGATTTCCTACCCCCTCACTAGCATTTGAAGATTCAAGAGAAGTAGACATTACTCTCAGACTTAAAGAGGAAGAAGCAAAAGAAGAGGAAGATCGGTCGAACCTGTTCTAGACCAGAGCCTCAGACAACCAGTATTCTTCGAAGTCGCACAAACCAACAATGGCGGACAAGATCTTCCGGCACAGTGAAAATGACGGGGAAAAGGTCATTTCAAATCTCTCCCTATATTTATAAGCTGCAGTATCAGAAGGGACCCACCAAGCCCAAACTCCATGACGGTTCGGAACAATGATGACTTCGAGAAACCCAACCATCGGTTCAGTACAATGATGGCCTTGAAAAAACCCAATCTCTGGCTGCGCAATAAATGACGCACCAACAGTCAGCCTTGAAAGGCGAACAGATAGGATACATGACTCTCCGAAAAAGGCCTATCCCTAGTTGCTTGTTAACATCAAACTTGGACTTGGGGGGGGGGGCAGTAACTGATATACCACAAAAGAGCAGACCAATCAGCACTTGACACGTATGCCTATAAATCTAGCTCACGCTCAGCTAACTCAGCTCGCGCTCAGCCAGTGGCTAAGCGCTCGGACATTCAGGACAGGCTGAAAGATCGGAAGTGGCCGAGCATATGCCTCCTAGAGCACATGCATATCCGGATAAGGATCACGGAGTTAATTACAGGATTCCAGACCAACACTCTAAAGCTCATCACCGCCTTAGCGGCTGCCGAGTAGGGAATAAGGAAATAGTCTTCGACAAGGAAACTGCTATACATGTTCATCTTTATCTATGATGCAATATCCAACAAGGAAACTACTATCTCCGGTGATCAAATCCCTACTTTCATGGCTCCAAATCCTAATCAACTTAGGAAAGCCACGACCTATAAATTAAACCCTAAAGGTACGCTTTATTTCATGCTCATTCTTTGGCTTTCAATACAATATTTTCAATTCCGTTTACTTATTTAAGCATCGGAGCGGCTACTGCTGGAGCCAATCCGGTGGTCCTCTGATCCCCCTTTTGAGTGTTCTACAGGTCGCGGGGCCCAGATTTAGTGCGAGCCGAAAAAGTGCAGCATCATGAACCTAGGTCTTTGCGCTGGAGTTTCGCCTCCATAGTATGCTTGGTTGCCACTTGAAACTGATTTTACAATCCCATTAAAATGGTAAAGATCAAAAACCTTCTTACCCATCAATCTAGTGGAATCCTTTAAGCCTCCCAAACTCTTGTCTAAATCCAAGAGTACTTGCCAGAACTCGCTCCATACAATAAACCCTGTACTGTAAAGGTGATCCAGCTTCTCAACTGGAAGGTTGATACTTGTTTCCCTAAGGACTTGCTGGAAGCCCTCTACATTGATAAAGCCGTCGCCTCCACTCTGATCTTGTGCATCAAAAGCTCTCTGGATCTGTGTTTCCCTCCTTTCAAGTTCATTCTCGTCTTGAACAGAGGTATCAAGTGAAAAAAGGACTGTATAATGAGACTCGCTTCCAACAACCCATATTGGCCATTTTGGGCATTTTAGATGTTGGCCAACCTTTCAAAAATTAAGGGACTCTAAAAGAGTGAGGAATCCAACTTCCACAGTCATGGAAATGCCCTTCACAAACATACCACCACCCAAGTCCATCCTCCCATCAAACACATTAGCAATAACCTGCCCACAAAGAAGTAGATTTACAATTTCTTGTTCCATGGCATTCAAGGTTTAGGCATAAATGCATAATCTTGTATAATTACTAAGTAACCAAGCAAATCATAACACAAAGAATCACAAGGGAGAGCGTATAAAAGAAACAATTATTGAAACACCAAATAAGAAGAAGGAATGCTTCATGGGATGTGGATACCAGTGAGGCATGGCCAAACGAAGCAGTGACTGAAGGTTGACTAGGATCATCGCTGTCAGCTTCAATGGAGTCCTAAAGAGGAAAAGACAGATAATGCTGCATTAGTAACAGGAATAGCCCAAGTAAAGAGACAGAGAACGATAGTAGTACCAGGAACTCAAATCTCAACTTCAATACCACAAATGCAAAATTTAGAAAGTGAGAAGAATGTGTTTGTGCTGGTACATTCATAATTGTCACGTGTGTAAATTGATATATATATATATGTATGTATATATAGGTATTTTTTGTGTAAACTCTTCAAAGAAGATTTTGTATAAATGAGGAAAAATTATATAATCGTGCTCATTTTTATTAATGTTCATATCTAAAATTGGAACCGATTTTTAGTGGCTCCCTATTTTTCCTTATGCATGCTATTTGAGTAGAGTATGGTTCCTATTATGGTTACAGCACTCGGAACAAAGGTTCTCCATATGTTAGTTAGTTTTTTTTTTCTTTTTTTTTCCTAGAAAAATACAGCAATACACCCATGTCAGACATGAACCATACACCTTCCCCCTATGATGTGGAATGAGATGCCACTTAAGCTACTAAACTCGAAAGCTGGTGGTTAGATACTAAGAAATTTATATAAAGGGGTCTCATTTCAATGTCTGAAATCCCACTCTATATCATTCAAACGTTTCCTACAATGAAGTTTTAGTCAGGAATGTTGTTGCTCTTCAGAGCAAGAAGTATGTTCCAACTTCAAATTCAAGTTTTGGTCAGTAACTTGAATTATCGAAACACCAATAAATTTTAAACCTCTTCAAAAAGTCTAGACCAACAAGGAATAGATAAACCACCCCTAACAAGTAGCTTGTATAAACAATTCAATTCAACTCAACTCAACAAAGACTTATCCCAACTATTTGGAGTCAATCATGTCTCGCCATTCTACTCTATTTAAGACCATTCCCATAACTTGTATAAACAATTATATAAGGAAAATTCATCAGTTCTTTTGCAGGTTTTGAGGAAGGATGAACATATGTGAGCCTTACAAATTTAAGATGAGAACAATATTTGCAAATTCAAGCATGTGCAAAATCACTTTAAAATGCATTTTTACTATACGTTTATATTATCCAAGAACTAACAACTAGTCGGAAGTGAAGAGAACAGAAACACATGCACGAACCAGCTTAGATGGGCCAAGAATTAAATAGACTAAACAGAGACATTGGCTCACTGGTTTGCTATGCCCTATGGCAGTTAATACTGATCTATGGGAGATCCATCCCAAATTCTTAAACCAACATAAGTTTCACAGCTACTGGATGATGGCATTCTTTCTTTTCACCCCCTTTTTCGCATGGTCCATTGACCATTAAAATTGGGCCACAGAAAAAAAAAATATATCTAGGAATGCTAAAATCTTTTCATGTTATCATCCCAAACAATCCAGTAACCATTTGAAAACATGCAAACATTCAAAATGGAACGGGATTGGTTCAGTTAGATGAATTTTAACAATCAAATTTGCTGATTAATCAGCCATGATCTACTGTAAGCGACGAAATCCTGGAATCTAGATGATTGCAAGGGCTTCTGGCTTGTAGACTTGTCATTTTCGTTGGGTATTTAAGCATAAAATTGGTTCTATGGGTTTAAGAGGTCCAAGCCATAGCTTGACTTGTCTCTTAACTCTTGACTTCAAAGGATTTCATCTGTATACGTATTGAACTAGAAAATCTTGAATGATTGAGTGAATTAAGGAAAATAGTCCACCATACTTTTGAACCAGTATTAGGTCTGAATTCCTAAGAAACTTATGTGTAATTTCCTAAGCCTTCTTGGATCACGCTAGTATTCGAAATTTAAATTTCACTTAAACCCACCACTATTTGATGGAAGATGAACTTATTCACCATTCTCAGAGGTCATCCTGCACCAACATAGTTGGTTGGGGCTTTGGGAATAAAAAACTTGAACATTTTCAATAAAGCCCTTTTAGGCAAGTGGTTGTGGAGGTTTGGGATGGACGACCAAGTGTTTTGGAAGGAGGTGGTGATCATTAAGTATGGTAGCACTAAGGGGGATTGGTTAACAAAGGGAGTAGTGGAGGCTTTAGGTTGTGGGGTTTGGAAAATTATCCAATGAGGGCTAGAAGTTTCCGAAAGCACATTTGTTTTGAGGTGGGAGAAGCTAGAAGAGTGAAGTTTTTTAATAATGTATGGGGCTTTCAAGGAGGGATTTCCCAATTTGTTCAATATAGACCGAGATAAAGGGGTCTGGGTGATTGTTATTCACGAGAAGGTGGTGTGGTATCCAAATTTTAGGAGGAATTTTTTTGATTGGGAGATAGCTAGGCTTTTGGAGGTTTTGAGCAGGAGTAAAATGGAATAAGGGAGGAGTGGTGCTATAGATATGAAATTCCAAGATGTTCACTGTGAACTTTCGCAAAGAATTGGTGGGGAGGGAAGAGAGGCACTTTCCTTGGAAATTAATATGGCAATCCCAAGTCCCTTCCAAAGTTTTCTTTTTTTTTGGGGGGGGGGGTGGTTTGGCGAATAGATATTGCATGTGCAAGGGAGAGAAGGAAATGGTAAACCATTTCCTTATTCATTGCCCGAAGGCTCGGGACTATTGGTATCTTTTACTCTCCACCTTCTTTTGGGCAAGTAATCTAGATGAGGCAACGTAATAAATTAAGCTTTAGGCTTGCGTAGTTGTTGAAATATTTTCAATAATGCAGATGTACCTTCAATTGGGGTCAAATAAAGGAACTAAAAATCTCTTTTATACCTCTTGGGATGACATACTACTTTTATATTTGTTTTTATTTTATTATTGATATTGTGGGCTTACTCATACAATTGGCCTTTTTATTCCTTTTATTTTCTTTTTAGTATTGCATTTTTTTTTTGGAGAAAAAGAGCTCTAATTGCACATTTTTTTTTGGGGGGGGGGAGAAATGATCAGATTTGGAACCAAAGGAGAAACAAAAGACTTACCTCCTTTATAAAACGAAAGAAGTATTTAAAATTTAATTTCAATGTTGATCCACTTTTGTGATTTAATCAAAACCCTAACAAATTGAAGTTCTTTAGACCTTTCAAAAATAACATTTGAAACAAGTCATTTTCAGACATGGCCAAAGACTATGCAGTTCACATAATTTTCTGATGAGCATGGGAAACTCCTCCTTATAGTCTGTGTTTTTGTTACCTATCCAAAAAACAAAAGGTCTGTTTTTGTTTTTCTAAAAAACTCAGTTGGAGAGAGAAGATTATAATTTAATAAAACTGATTAATTAGCTTCCAATGGACCTCAGTCTTACCATTCAACATACTACCATTTACAGGGAATCAGATTTAATCAGTTCTTGGTCGATAGTCTAGAGATCCAAGTGATCATGAAGTATTGGGGCATCTACAATGCCTTGATGTTTTGCCGAGTTACTTTAAGGGCATCCATAGGTATTTGGATTCACCAACCATTTCTTAGTTAATTTTTTTGTCATGATCCATGTTGAGATAAACAAATGGAAAAGCAATTTTGTGCCGCTGGAGAACCATGGCATGGGAGTCTATGCCAATGAGTTTAGAGTTCTATTTTGACAACTTCAATGCCAACTGTGTTCACTCACCACATAATTTTTTATAATAGATTTTCAAAATATTTCCAAATGCTCCCTGTGACATTTAGAAGCACATAAAGATTAATTTTTAGAGTGCCATCTTAATTCTTAGGAGAATATGGACACCCAATTGTTAGTAAGTTGTGTTAGGTCTGCATCCTGAATGCAGTTTGCCATAATTTAGATGAAAGTAATAGTAATATTGGCAGGCAACTAATTATCAGAAAAAATGGCAGCCAACTGACCATCAATGCATAAATGTTGCCAAGGTTCTGTTGGAAGTGGTCAAAGTAAAACTGTCAAATCTGGTGGAATAAATGTGAGGCTATTGAGCTTTTAAGCTAATGGAATAAATAAAGACCCTTGGGTTCTGAACGTAGAGTAATTTTGGGACTTTATTTCTCTGTTAAATGTCTTAAAGTAGAGAGCCTTGTATTTTGTTTTCATTGCCTATATATAGGGCCTATTTCCTTGCAGTTTTATATATGAAAAGAGTTGTTGAGTTCTCATTTTCTTGAGTAGAGTGTAGAGAGAAAAACAGGGCTTAGTTTGAAAATTTTGTCCTGCACTGTGGTATCAGAGCCTGCCTGGTTGTCCCATCCAAGTCTTAAGCTTTCCTTTTTTCTCAGAAATGGCCAACAAGCAATTCCAACAGCAAATGCCGAAGTTATCAAAAGATAACTATGAGAGCTGGTCGATCCAAATAAAAGCTTTGTTTGGGTTTTAAGATTTATGGGAGCTGGTTACGGATGGGTATACGGAACCCACTCAGCAAGAAGAAGCTGCATATACTGCCGATGAGAAAAAGACTCTTAAGGAGCAAAGAAAGAAGGGTAAAAAGGCTTTGTTCTTACTTTATCAAGGGTTGGACGAGTCTACGTTCGAAAAGGTTTCCGAAGCACCAAACAGCAAGCAAGCATGGGAGATCCTTGCTACCATCTTCCAAGGAGTCGATCGGGTGAAACGGATCTGCCTCCAAAATTTACGAGGCGAGTTTGAGGCCCTTCACATAAAAGAAGGCAAAGTGGTGTCCGATTATTTCTCACGGCTGCTAGTGATAATAAATGGCTTGAAGAGAAATGGTGAGAAGATCGATGACATCCGTGTTATTGAAAAGGTACTTCGATCACTCTCGCCTAAATTCAAGCATGTGGTCATAGCGATCGAAGAGTCTAAGGACTTGGAGACGCTGACGATCAAAGAATTGATAGGGTTCTTTTCAAGTACATGAGAAACGAATGCAGAAGAATGCTAGCTCCACTATTTTGGAACAAGTGCTAGAGTCAAAATTGACTCTAAATGATCAAGGCAACTCCAGTTTTAACCACGGTCGTGGTAGAGGCAGGGGCGATGGACACACGAAAGAAATTGGCAATGTCAAAAGGAACGTCAAGGTTTTAGTGGATGTGGATGAGGATGAGGACATGGACAAGGACGAGGAAAATTCACACCTAGAAGAGGAAACACCAAAAACATCCAGTGCTACAGCTACAGAAAATTTGGGCACTATGCCTCGGATTGTTGGCATAGAGTCGACGAACAAGCTAGTATTGCAGAAATAACAAATGATGAGGGTAATGATACCATCCTTCTTCTCACTCATGACGAGTCAGGAGCATAGCATGAAGCTTGGTATCTTGACTCGATTGCGAGCAATCACATGTGTGGGAAGAAAGATTTGTTCATGGAACTCACAGAAGGAGTGCATGGAAATATGAGCTTGGGAGATTCTTCTAAACTCCCTGTTGAAGGCAAAGGGAAGATCAAGATCTATCAAAAGGATGGTAAGAAAGAATATATTTATGATGTTTATTATGTGCCTAACATGAAAAGTAACATCTTTAGCATTGGGCAACTGCTTGAAAAGGGGTATATAATACATATGGAGTGCAACTCTCTTATTTTGAGAGATGCTTATAGAAGGCTTGTGGCTCATGTTCAAATGACCAACAATCGCATGTTCCCCTTGCACCTTAACACGTAGTTTGAGAAGTGCCTCCAAGGACTCATACAAAATGATACTTGGAAATGGCATTTTTGTTTTGGCCATCTACATTTCAATGGGTTAAAGCTACTATTTGCAGCTCACATGGTAAATGGTTTACCAATGATCAAGCCACCAAACCACATTTGTGAAGGATGCATACTTGGCAAGCAACCACGACTTTCTTTCCTTAGTGGCAAATCTTGGAGAGCAAAGGCATCATTGCAACTTGTTCACACAGACATTTGTGGTCCGTTGGAGCCCATTTCACTTGGAGGTAGTAGATATTTTATTACCTTTATCGATGATTTCAGTAGAAAGATTTGGGTTTACTTTCTTAAAGAAAAATCTGCCCCTTTAATTACATTCAAGAATTTTAAAGCTCTTGTTGAAACGGAGAGTGGACACAAGATTGTAACTTTCCGATCTGACCGAGGTGGCGAGTACACCTCAAATGCTTTTCAAGAGTATTGTAGGGAGCAATGAATCAGGCATCAGTTCACTGACTGCTTACACACCACAGCAGAACAAGATTGCAGAAAGAAAGAATCGCACTATTTTGAATATGACAAGAACCATGTTGAAGGAGAAAGGACTACCAAAGTAGTTCTGGGCAGAAGCTGTATCGTCCTCTACATACCTGCTCAACAGATGCCCAATGAAAAGTGTCAAGAATATGACACCTCAAGAAGCATGGAGCGACTGCAAGCCTAGTGTGGCACACCTACGAATTTTTGGGTGTCGCATATGCCCAAGTTCTCAAGGCCAAGAGGAAGAAGCTTAATGATCGTGGTGAGAAATGTATCTTTATAGGATACAGCAAGGAGTCGAAAGCATATAAGCTCTACAACCCTCTAACAAAGAAAGTAATGGTTAGCAGAGATGTTGTGTTCAATGAAGAAGAAGTGTGGAGCTAGAGCGATAAAGAGACACCCAAAGTACAACCCGGTATGGAGGAACCAGAAGAACTCTCACCAGAAGTTGAACCACCAGGTGCACCACCATCTCCTCAACCTGCTACACCTTTTACAATCCAGAGAGGATCCTCGCCTTCTGCGGGAGGTAGTAGCAATAGATCCTCCACACCCATCAAAATGAGAAGCCTTATGTAGATCTACTCACAAACAAAAGATGGAGAAACCAATCTCTTTTGCCTATATGCGGATCATGAGCCTCTCACTTTCAAAGAGGCCATGGAAGAAGATTGCTGGAGATTGGCAATGGAAGAGGAGATCCATGCCATAGAGAAGAATGATACCTGGGAGTTAACTACACTCCCACAAAACCAAAAGGCGATTGGTATCAAGTAGGTGTAAAAGATCAAGCGCACGGCAAATGGTGAAGTTGATCATTACAAGGCAAGACTAGTAGCTAAAGGCTATAAACAAAAGTATGGCATCGACTATGATAAGGTTTTCGCACCAGTTGCTTGACTTGACACAGTAAGATTGTTGATCTCACTTGTTGCTCACCGCAGCTAGAAGATATACCAACTTGAGGTCAAGTCAGCTTTCCTCAATGACATTCTGGAGGAAGAAGTGTACGTACAACAACCAGAAGGTTTCTTGGTAGAAGGAGAGGAGTGCAAAGTGTATCGTCTGAAGAAAGCTTTGTACGGCTTAAAGTAGGCACTAAGGGCTTGGAATGCATGCATTGATAGTTTTCTTCATCAAAGTGGCTTCACCAGATGTCCATATGAGCGTTACTCAAGTTGTCCATGTTGGATTCATCTCCCCGTACAAGGTAAGGGTTTGAATTTTGGTAATATGAGATTTACTTTTGTATATCTTCTACTTATGAAAAACTCCCTTATTTTACAAGCATTACATATCATGGCGGCCTTAGGTGAGATCAGATATGAGTCTCACGACTTGGAGACTCAACTTTAACTCTAACTCATGAGCTCTACCAAAGTGGCCAACATGATTAAAGTGCTGAAGAAGAAGCTAGAGGACACTAAGGTAGAGCTCAGAACTTGTTAGATCTACTTCGGACAACCTTAAGAAGCAGTTGGCAGAACCTTCCAACACCGAATCAAATTAGACTTGTTTTTTGCAAAGACTTCCACTTCTAAGGTTGATACAAGACACTGTTCTGAAATCGAAGCTGTTAAAATTACTGCGGTTGAAGAGCAAACGGACAAAATCTTGAAGCTCGGGAGGAGACTTGCATCAGACGGTTATAACCTTTGCTTAAAAAAAATGGCCAAGGCCTATCCTAAAGTTGACATCGAGCTGCTAGATCACATTGAGGTTTCTGATGAGGAGAGAAAGGAGTACGAAGGTGATAAAGATCCTAGAAACTGACAGTCTTTCTTGCTCCCTAGCTCCGTTCTTTCCTCTTGTAATGGCTTTAGTTTTTTGTCTTCAAACTAGTTCAAGTAGTTTTTGTAATCAGACATGCTTTTTATGGTAATTATATATATATATATTGTTGGATTTTTTATGCTTGATCCTTTGTTTTGAGCAAATATCTTAGGATTAAAACATCCCGAGTTAAAGCATCTTGAGCCCAAAGGCTTCATTAAATTTTTTTTAGTTAACTTAAAACTAATTTAAACTTCAGAGTTGTAACTTCTTGAGCCATGAGGCTTTGTGAAATTTAAAGCCAATTTAAACTTTAGAGTTGTAACATCCAAAGCCTTGAGGCTTCGTGGAATTTAAAGCAAATTTATTCTTCAAAGGAGTAACATCCAGAGCCCTGAGGCTTCGTGGAATTTAAAGCTAATTTAAGATTTCAGAGCTGTAACATTTAGAGCCCTAAGGCTTCATGGAATTTACAGCTAATTTAGACTCAAGAGCTGTAATATCCAGAGCCTTGAGGCTTCATGGAATTTAAAGCTAATTTAAACTTCAAAGCTGTAACATCCAGAGCCTTGAGGCTTCATGGAATTTAAATCTAATTTAAGACATGTTGACACTTGCCCAAACACAAGATTTTATAGGTCATTAATTAAAGATTTTATTGATAATATCTTCACTAATGCTCTACATTCGAAGGCTTAGGTAATGGATTTCCATCAAGATCTTCTAACCACAGTGTGGTTGGCCTAATGATCTTTGTTATACAGTACAGACCATCCTAATTAGGGGATAACTTCCTAGAAGTTGGCTCCTTCGTATTTGAAAAGACTCTCTTGAGGATGAAATCACTGACCTGAAAGCTTTTTGCCTTGATTGCCTTATTGAAGTGTTCAGACATTCTATGCTTGTAGGATGCCATTGTGATATGGGTTTGCTCAATTTTCTCTTCTAAAAGGTCAAGATTCTATGAAAGTAAGGCATCATTCGGCTCTGGCTAGTACATCTCAGTCATGAAAAATGGGAGGCTGATCTTTACTGGAATGATGGCCTCTGTTCCAAATATTAAGAAAAATTGAGTTTCAATAGTAGAGGTCCTCTTGGTAGTTCGGTAGGCCTATGGGACCCCCTGGTAACTCATCAACCCACTTTGCTTTGGTGACTTCTAGTCGCTTTTTGATTGCTTCTAAAATGGATCTATTGGTAAGCTCAGACTGACCATTGGCCTGGGGGTGCCCTAGAGAGAAGAAGTAGTGTTGTATCTGTAGGTTCATGCAAAATTTTTTGAAAACCCTTATTGAAATTAGGTTCCATTATCAAAGATCAGAACATGAGGTATGCCGAATTTGTAGACTATATCCTTCCAAGTGAAATTTCGCACTCCCGACTCTGTGATTTTAGCCAAAGGATGAGCTTCCACCAATTTGGTGAATTAGTGTATGGCTATAAGGAGAAATTTCTTATTCCGAGCTACTCTCGGAAGAGGTCCAACAATGTCTAGCCCCCCACTGGATGAAGGGCCAAGGACTAGTGATTGGAACCATTTCTTGCGTAGGTCAGTGTTGGTATGGTGTGAATCTTTGACACTTGTCGCACTTTTTGACGTGTTTCTTCACATCTTTTTGCATGGTAGGCCAGTAATATCCTTACGTGGGAGCTTGGTAGGACAAAGTCCTTGCCCCTTTATGGTTCCCACATATTCCCTCGTGTATTTCTTTTAGGACATGCTGAATTTCTTTTGGATAAAGACACAAGGGGAGGGGGGAGTGTAAAAGATCTTCGTAGAGCTTGTTATTGAAAATGAGGTACCGAGCTGATCTGATACGTATATTTCTGGACTGGTCCTTCCTTTCTGGTAGGATGTCGTCCTTCAAGTAATGAGTTATAGGAGTTATTTAGTCTTTTTTTTCATCGATATGAAGTGTCTATATCTTTGAAGTGATGCTGGGTGCTTCTTGGATAGATACCTTAATATCAGTCCACGATATAGAGCTGAGGGAGGCATCGGAACTCAAAGAGGCTGCCAAATAAGCTAGGCATCCATTTTTGGGTTATCAGCATGATCTAACTATTCTAGAGTAAAACTATTAAAGGATTTGGCTAAAGATGTAACTAGCTCGACATTCTTGCCCATCTATTAGTCCTTCGTAAAAAACTCACTTGACACATGATTTATCACCAACCGTGAGTTGAGAATACTTTAAGGTCCCAAGCTCCACTGACCACTTCATTAACTGTCCCTTTGTGAAGTATAGATCAAAATGGATACATGGTGGGCACAACTACGGTATGTGCCTAGAAGTAGGGCCTCAACTTTCGAGCTAAAATAATCAGAGCGTAGGCCAGCTTTTCCAGATCTAGATACCTAGCTTCGGCCCCAACAAAGGTTTGACTGACATAAAAGATAGGTCGTTGAGTTCCATCTTGTTCTCTCAAAAGTACAAAACTGATTGTGTGTTTTGAAATGAAAAAATAAAGATATAACTTTTCTCCCATAGTTGGCTTTGATAAAAGCTCTAAGGAACCAAGGTAATCATTGAGCTGCTGAAACGCTAACTCACACTCTAGAGTCTATTCTAGAGACTTATTTCCTTTCAAAGCTTTGAAGAAAGGTGGGCATCAATCTGTTGACTTGGAGATGAAACGGTTTAGAGCCGCTATTCTCCCATTTAGGCTCTAAACCTATCTCTTTATCTTGGGGGAGCTTATCTCCATTAGAGCTCTGGTCTGTGATAGATTAGCTTTTATACCCCGTTGAGAGACTAAGTACCTTAGGAATTTTTCCTTAATCACACGAAAGATACTATTTGGTGGGATTTAGTTTCATGCCATGCTTGTTCAAGACCTCGAACGTTTGACACAAAAGTTGGACGTGATCCCTTCGATCTACGCTTTTCACGAGCATGTCATCTATGTTTTGGAGGGATACCACTTGGATATCACTCAAGGTCCCAAAGTGTGAATATCACTTAGAAAAGGGGGATGAATAGGTAGGTCCTAGAATACAATTTTCTCCTATGTTAGTTTCAATTCTTGTCTATAGAAAAAGATGACACAACAACTAAATCACTCAATGCAATTAATCCAACATTTATGCCCATCTACCAATGAAATAGCCAAGAATCATTCAAATACACCAACTTATCAACATTCACTAAATTGATCAATCTAGCTTAATTTGATATGTAATTTTATCAATTCAAAACAAAATTCAACTAAGTGATCAATTTATGAATTCATTCAATTTACTCTATCAATTGCTCAAAGAAGTTTTCAATTAATCAAATTAAAGAATAGTTATGAATTTCATGAAAACTCAATTTCAATATTCTAAAGGAAGCATTCAATTAAAGTAATTAGTAAATTGAAAGAGATGAAGAGATTTGCAATCCGATTCATGATGGAGAAACCACCAATGACAACAATCTTTAGATTAAAACTTCAAAGTTGGGCCATTGCTCAAGGAAGACTTCCACTGTGATGGAAAATAAATTACAACATATCTACGAACAAGCTTAGTACCTCAAGCTCCGTTCTCCCCGATCACGTCTTCAATTTCCTTTTGAATCCATAAGCATCTCATAGCGGGAACCTTTAAACAACTAAAATCCTTGAAAATCTCGGAATCCTTCGATCAAGCCAGTCAACAATTGTGGATCCTCACAACCTCGGTGTCTACCGATCGCTCAATGTCGAATCCTCAAGCTTGAACTCCATCTTTTGTCGATGGTGAAATTGATATGAACAAGAGGGCTCTTAAATCTGATTTGGATCTAGTGGATGATTTAAATCGATCAATGAACAAGAGTAGAGAAATGTATGAATCAGATTTATGAATAATCTCTTATGAAAGCTTTTTGATCTTTTAACTATTTAGCTCTCACAATTGAAAAGTCTCTCAGTTTGTTTTTCACTGTTCTCAACTGAATTTTCATGTATTTTTGCAATGAGCTTGTTCAATCCCAAATGAGCTTGAAAATAGATTATAAATTTATTTTCTACCCAGGGTTCGTTCGAACGAAGTATTATTCATTCAAACGAGTTCTTTTTCATTCGAATGAATAAGTAACAAATATCAAATAAGCACAACTTCGAGGTTGCAACTCTTCGTTTGATACAGAACCTTCGAACGAATGAAAATGAACTTTTATGTTGTTTGTTCAAACGAGCAACAGAGAGTTGCTCATTCTTGCTTGTCTTATGAACTGAATTTTTTCCTTTAAGATTTTAAAGATGCAATTTGGGAAAATTGATTGACAACTGCAAGTTAATCACATACATGATGTTATGATAAAATCTATATATAGTGCGTGCATGATGTGATTATGTGAGATCCAAATCAAATACAAAATTCTAATATACCCTTTAAGGGCCAAGGCAACTAGTAGTGATGCACGGTAATGTCTCTTGGACAAACTCGGATAAGAACTGGGGATTGAGGTACTCATTCCTAAGACTTATGTAAGGATTACACATAGAACATGTTTTTTCAAACTAGATTAGCCAATTACAATATCAGACCCCATGGTCCTAATAGAACATTTTTTTGACTAATCTCTGACAGTTGCCTCGACATTCTTGAGTTCAAAAGGCAACACCTTGTAATAGTAAATCCCCATTTCAGATATGAACACTGTATTTTCCTAGTCTGGGGGGGGGTACATCTATATTTTCTTGTACCTCGAATATGCATCTATAAAGCTGAGGAGCTGATACCCCACCTTGGCATCCACTAACTGATCTATTCTGGGAACTGGAAAGCTATCATTTGGGCACACTTTGTTAGGGTCGGTATAGTCTATGCATACTCTCCATTTTCCATTCATTTTCTTTGCCTGGAACATGTTGGCTAACCGATCAGGATAACAAACTTCCCTGATTATGTTAGCATCCATAAGTCGTTTTACCTCTTCATTGATAATCTTATGTCGTTATGGGGAAAATGTCCTCATTTTTTGACTGTACTGGGGATGATCTGGATCAACTATTAGTTTGTGACTGATGAGTGTTGGATCAATACCACCTATATCATTTACACTCCATGCAAATGTTTACAGTTTTTTTCTTAAAAGGTAAGCTATCTCTTCTGCTTCATTAGAATTCAGAGCTGAGCCCAACTAGACAGTTCGGCTTGGGGTCTTAAGGGTCTATCTGGATATTTTAAACTTCCTCCTTAGGTTGAAGTGAGCTACTCATTCCTCTTGGGTAGAGTGGTTCTTTCACTTCTGTTGGGTCGGGTTCGTCTTTTTCTAAGTTTGAATCCGGAGTCTTTGGAGCTTTGGCTAACTTTTGTAATTTCTATTTCTTTCCTTTTGGTTTTAAAGCAATCGCTTGACACTCCTTAGAGGTGGGTTGATACCCTCTGATGGTTACCACCCTGTCGTTGAAAATAAACTTTAGTCATTGGTGGATAATAGATGTTACCATGCTCAGATCATGGATCCAAGGTCTCATGTGGATCAAGTTACATAGGGAAACAACATCAATAAACATGAACTCGGTAAGGATTGTCTTCTGTTCCTAAGCTTCATCAATGGTGATCAAAAGTTTGATGGTCCCTAGAGGAGAGCTGGTATCACCATTATACCCTACCATTATGGCAGATATGGGGCGAAGCTCCTTCGGGTCGATCTTCATTTTCTGAAAATGGGGAATAAATAACACATTGGTTGTACTTCTAATATCAATATGTACCCTCTTGAATTCAAAATTTGAGACTTTTAGGGATATCACAAGTGAGTCACTATGAGGGAGATGCACTCCAACCAGGTTCTGGTCTATAAATTGGAGCGCGAGAGCCAATTTTTGTTTTTTTTTCAAGTGTGTTGATGTGAAAGACCAAAGGATCTCCCCTAGCCTCGCCAGCATATCTCTTTCAGGCCCTGTTCAACATCCCTACTCTCTTGTCATCAGCGTGGAGGACCTATATGACATGTTGTTGGGGTTCCACCCTACCTCTATTGTATAGAACCTCTAGTCGGGGTTCTTATTGCCTTTGGGGATTTTTGTGTTGATCACCTTCATTTCTAAGTGGATGATTTTCTTCTCCTTAGGGGAACTGGGTAAACCCTCAGAGTTTTTGATGGGTACCATGGTAGAATGAGTCTTAAAGATCCTTTACAAGTTCCAGATAGACCAAACACAAGGTCGAGAGCTAAGAAGTTAAGTGCACAAAAACGCTAATTGGGTGATTTTCGTGCAGTTTTAATGTCGCTTTGTAATCTGGGCATAACTCTCTCATCCAAGCTCTGATTGAGATGATTCAAGATGCTATGGAAATTCAATGAATAGTTATACAACTTTCATGTTTTGAGTTTTCCGAGATTCGGGCTGCATCAAGGTCGAAATTGGGTTTGAAGTTGCTGTATCTGCACTGATGACGTTTTTGGTTGCGCGAGATTCTAACTTAATTAGTGGATTTCTTTTATTACTTTTAGTCGGTAGTTTAGGATGTTTTGGGCCTAAAAATTTTTAGCCCATATCTTTTATTTAATGTAGGCCTTATTCGGCCCTAGGATTTCATAGAGTGTTTAAAAAAGAACTTGTAGCCGCATTTGGTGGAAGATGAATTTTTGAGTAAATTGAGAGAGTATTTTCTCTGCGGTTCTTTGAAGAACTATCTGAACTTATTAGGATTTCTCGTGGCATTCACCAACGACTTATCAAATGGATTTCCACCACCGTTTGTGGCGTCTTCCTTATACCAAGGTTCTTGTCTCACACTAAACAACGGGTTGAGGTTAAATATACTGAGGTTCTTGTTTCGCACTAAACAACGGGTTAAGGTTAAATATACCGAGGTTATTAGTTTGTCGTAAACAACGGGTTGAGGTCATATATACCAAGGTTCTTGTTTGTCGTAAACAACAGGTCGAGGTCTTCCATTCAGATTTGGTTGTAGAACGATCTTGGGTTCCTCTTCGTTGTCGGGTCTCGTTATTCTTGACGAGGTTCGCATCATTTGGTATCAGAGCTCAGACTACAAATCAGGTCTAATCTATCCTTTTAATTCTTGCGTTAGATTATTATCCTTGAAAAAGAAAAAAAGAGAGTACAAATAAAAAAAAAAGTACAAAAAAAAGGAGAGTATTAAAAAAAAAAAAAAACAAAACAAAAATAGAGTTCACAAAATAGAAATATATATATATATATATATATATATATCTTTCTCCCTTTGATGCAGGTGACGATTCGTGGTCGAATCTTTTTGAGGAGAGGGGGAATGATGGGCACAATGACGGACCGAGTCTTAAAGGTTCGAAGATGAATCCTTTTGAAGAGAGGGGGAATGATGGGTACCATGGTAGACCGAGTCTTAAAGATCCTTTACAAGTTCCAGATAGACCAAACACAAGGTCGAGAGCTAAGAAGTTAAGTGCACAAAAATGCTAATTGGGTGATTTTCGTACAGTTTCAATGTCGCTTTGTAATCTGGGCATAACTCTCTCATCCGAGCTCCGATTGAGATGATTCAAGATGATATGGAAATCCAATGAATAGTTATACAACTTTCATGTTTTGAGTTTTTTGAGATTCGGGCTGCATCAAGGTCGAAATTGGGTTTGAAGTTGCTGTACCTACACTAATGACGTTTTTGGTTGCGCGAGATTCTAACTTAATTAGTGGATTTCTTTCATTACTTAATGTAGGCCTTATTCGGCCCTAGGGTTTCATAGAGTGTTTAAAAAAGAACTTGTAGCCGCATTTGGTGGAAGATGAATTTTTGAGTAAATTGAGAGAGTATTTTCTCTGCGGTTCTTTGAAGAACTATCTGAACTTATCGGGATTTCTTGTGGCGTTCACCAACGACTTATCAAACGGATTTCCACCACCGTTTGTGGCATCTTCCTTATACTGAGGTTCTTGTTTCGCACTAAACAATGGGTTGAGGTTAAATATACCGAGGTTCTTGTTTCGCACTAAACAACGGGTTGAGGTTAAATATACCGAGGTTCTTGTTTGTCGTAAACAATGGGTTGAGGTCTTCCATTCAGATCTGGTTGTAGAATGATCTTGGATTTATATCTCGTTGACGGGTCTCGTTAATCTTAGAGAGGTTCACATCAGTTTTTCCCTGCGAACCAAGGCTTCAATCTCTTGTTTTAGCACTCGACATTCATCCGTTGTGTGACTATGGTCCTTATGAAACTTATAGTATTTGTTCTAATTTTCTTTCCACTGTCACCTCTCATTTTTTGAGGCCACCTGAGGTCCTTTTGTGACTGTATCCAGTGAAGGATGTGCCTCAGAGGGGCATTCAGAGATTTGTACAAATTGGTTTTTTTGTTGGTGGTGCCTGGCTGATCCCTCCACTCTCGCTTGTCTGGGCTATGAGTTCTTTTCTTCTCCTTCCTCGCTGTCCTTGAGGGCAGAGGTTTTTCTCTCTTGGCTAACTCCTTAATTTACCTAGAGGATGACTTCACGCCCTCTAAGGATATGTACTTTCAAGCTTTGAGGAGCAGTTCAGACATTGAGGCAGAAGGGCTTTTTATAAGGGAATACCTAAAACTCCTAGAGAGGAGCCTAGAGGTTTGGGTTGCTATCGAATATCTTTCCTCACTTCCCTCTACTGATGTAAGTGCCTTAATGAATTTTCATATGAAATCCATAAAAGATTCGTCCTTGTTTTGTTTGATTGTGATAAAAAACTCTAGGCCCCTCCTAAATCTTCTACTTGTAATGAATCGCTTTAGGAGTTTACTATTCAGATCCGTAAAACTTGAGATCGAGTTTGGGGGTAAACGATGAAACAAGTCCAGAGCTACACCCTTCAAACTAGTGATAAATGACTTGCATATCAGAGCGTCTATACCTCCTTAGAGAGCCAAGGTGTGTTGAAAGTAAGAGATATGGTCTATAAGATCTGCACTTCCGTTATAAATTCCAAACTTTGGGATGATGTACTTCCTCGGGGGTGCCTCTACCATGATTGCCAGGGTGAAAGGAGTTCCAAGCATCCTGAATAGGTTATATAACCGTTTTGCTACATTTTGAGTGGCTCCCGACTTGGCAGGATGTCCGGACTTGGCTTCTTCCTCTCTACTTTGACGTGTTTGATAGTGACTCCTAGAGGGTTGAGGGATCACTCCATTATGATTTTGACCCAAATCATTATTCACTGGGTTATCCACCAGAACGTTATTGAATTGCTCAAGTTGGTGTTCCTGACCTTGCAGTGGGGCCTGACCTTGATCTAGTGGCACTTGTTGGTTCTAAACCACAGAGGGATTGTTGGTTATGATTTCCCTAAGGCTGATGGACCATGGGGGGTTGTTGGTTATGGCTTCCCCGAGGTTGCTAGTTCTGAACCACATGAGGCTGTTGGTTATGGCTTACCTGAGGTTATTGGTTTTGAACCATAGGAGGCTGTATTTGTGCTATGAGATTCTGCTAGCTTTGTATCAGATTCGTTATTGTTTGATTCAATGCCTCAATTTGTTGGGCCATAGCATTGATCCTTTGATCGGCCACACTCGAGCGTGGCTGGTGGCCATGAGCACCCCCTGGGTCGAGGCTAGAGCCAGAATCGAAGCTAGTTGATTCTGTTGTCTCGGTTATAAGTTATGAGCCATTGCTGTTCCTAATTTTCTTAGAAAAACTCGAATATTTTCCATAGATGTCGCCAAACTAATGATGTCGATTCCTTTACGAGATATTTAATGGCTGAGATCTTCTGGCAAGGCTACAACAAAAGAACAACTAGAAAGTCCTCAGAAGAGGTCCGATGAACAAGCCTCCGATGCAAAAGTTAATCTTTTTAGATTGGAAGAAAGGAAGAAAGTTTCTCTAAGATTTAGGATTGTATATGTACCTCTTGAGGTTATGTCCCATCCTCTTTATAGGCGATTCACTTTTATATTGACGAGATACTATCTGTAAATATAGGGATTTATGTCAATCTAATGGTTGACCATTTCTTTTATAGGATTCTGTTTTTATCCTCGTGATTCTGTTGAGGTATGGGTTATCTAGATTAGGAGGTTTGGAGTGACTGGACCAACTCTAAAGTTCACACCTGCAAGGTGCATGCCTCCAGAGGCCATACCTTCGATCTGACACTCCACGTGTTATGATCTTGGAATGCAACTAATTATCAGTGCACTAGATTCAATGCCTAAAATGAACATGAAAACCTAAGTTGAGGGCTTGGAGATTGATTGGGATTGAAAACAGACCAATTGGGAAACTAAAACATCATGAAATAAGAAGAAAAAAATTAGGGTTTTGAAGCTACAGTGATGTCTTCATGAAGAACATGATGAATAGTGGTGACCGGGTCTTAGGTCGGGTCGGGTCCTGACCCGTGCTAACATGGATCCAAGAGTGAACCAAACAACATCGTTTCATTTAAAAGGGGTCCGAACGGCAAGCTAACGTCATGATGACGCAACGAACCGGACGAATTGGTGGGTTCTCGCCCAAGGCAGACTCATTCACTTATACCACGACCAGACCAGACGAGTTTTTTATATAACTTCCATAAATTATATTTAGTCCTTATGTAGACACCTTATTTTGTGACCTTTGATTAAGGAATAAAAAATGATGATTATGATAAGAAACCTACTTCAGGTAGGTCTCCCCTAATTGAGCCCAATTCCCATTAGAACTCCTCCTAACAGAGTCCTATTCTTGCTGGGACTCTCTTGTTAGAGTCCCAATTCTATTAAGACTCCTCCTGATAGAGTCCTATTCCCGCTAGGACTCTCCTGCCAGAGTCCCAGTTCCATTAGGACTCCTCTTGAGAGAGTCTTATTCCCGCTAGGACTCTCCCGTCAGAGTCCTAGTTCTATTAGAATTCGTCCTGATAGAGTCCTATTCCTGCTAGGACTCTCCTAACAAAGTCCTAGTCCAAATTGGACTCTTTCCAACAGAGTCCCACCCCCATTAGGACTCTCTTGCCAGAGTCCTAGTCCAAGTAGGACTCTTCCTGATAGAGTCTTACTCTTGTTAGGACTCTTCTGCCCATTGGAGGGCGTTTCGATAATTTCGGCACCTTTTTGCCCATTAAAGGCATTTTGGTAATTTTGGCACAATCCTACCCTTAGTAGGACTTTCTAGTTACTTGAGGGCATTTTCGTAATTTTTATATCATTTTACTCACATGGGGTAATTTGGTAATTTTAGCTCTTTGGTGATGAATTAGGGACAATTTGGTAATCTTGAGTGATAGTAGTCTATTTAGGCTTAATTAAGACTTTCCACTTTTAGAGTTTCCATAAATTTGGTTGCTTGATATTTCCGTAAATGGAGATACATTGAACCTAGACGTTTTCATTTTAGAGTTTATTTTCCACTTAAATTCTATTTCTCTTTTATCTTATTGGCTCTTGCATGTAGACACCAATTCTATTAGTTCGTGCATTGTCATAATTATTTATTAAGTCATTTAGTTAGTATAATCATTCTTATTTAATCTTCTATATATTTAATTAGATAATTATCACTCAAGAGATGATTTTAGCCCTTCATTTTAGGGTTTCATCTTAAACCCTTGGATCAAATCTCTATTTCCCTATAAATAGAGCCCCGAGGCTATCAGTTTTATAGAAACGAAAATATACGAAGGAAAGACGGTTTCCATAGCCTTACACTGTTAGATTAATTCTAGGGTTCTCTCTACAAGAACCCTCCCTCTCCTAAGGCCAAAGCCCTACCGAAGTGACAACCTCTCTCCGCAAAGCAAGTCAAAGCGACGCTTTCCAAACCAAAGAACAAGCCAAAGATCTACCCGACTACCATGACTGAATAAGGTACACTCTGAAACCCTTAACAGTTTCTTTTTCTTTAGATCCGGTTGATCACATCTCTTTTATCACTCTTGATAAAAGAGGGTAAACTAGAGAACTACGTGATTGATTCTGTTCTTTTGAACGAATACGTAGAAAGCCTTTGGGCTCGAGTCCGATTTATTTCCTATCTTTTCTATTCTATTTTTACTTCTTTACACCAGATTCTTTATTATTTATTTCTTCCATACTCACATATCTTTTTCAGTTTTCTTATAACAAAATAGCCTTGCAAATGAATATTCGAGGCCGATCCACTCGGATCGGGTCGGGTGGGTGCCTAACACCTTCCCACTCCATACCTTAGCCCTCGAATTCATGTTTTCTTTGGTTTTCACTTTTTATTTCAGTGCTTTATTTATTTGATCCATGTCAAGGGATCTTTGGAATGTAATTAGGAGACGAGGCGATGTAAATTTTAATTATTTCATTCTTTTTCAGTTTCCTTTTAATTATATTCTGTTGTCACATGTTTGCTTGTTTTTTGCCCAAAAAAAGCTGGCGACTCTTTAATCTCTCTATCTTTCATAAGAGGCGTTCTTTCCCACCTTAAGGGAAGAAGACAACCTAGATCCATCTAAATCAATAAAAAGGATGACATATTTTCATTTTTTCTGGTGTTGTTGCCCACAGTGGCGACTCCACTAGGGACTAAAGAGGGCTAGACTCGATGAAGTATTTACTTGCTCTACATTCGTTTATGTTATGCTTTATGATGGATGAATGGATGAATAGATGTGTGCTTGAATGTATGGATGGATGAATAAAAAATGGACTAAAATATGAATACATGGCACAAACATCACTTTCATACATTTGCATTTGCACTACATACAATTTAAACCTCGGACAGTGAGTAGCCCTTGCGCCGTATGCTCACTCAGCTTGACGGGTGCCGCCAGTGAATTCCCTCCACTCTTTGATCAAATATCGGTTGACCGAGGACACTACACTCTAGTTTCCTTGGGATGGTATGCAAAAAGGCGATACGGTACCATTTAACCACAGTCATTACAATCTAGTGGCTATGGGAGATAGATGGCACATCTTGTTAGAAGGGAAACCTTGAAACCTTTACCCGATTGGAGCGTCATGCATATAATCGACCATACATTCACAATTCAGGACTTCAAACCCAGTTTTGGTAAGACATATATGGACTTTTTTGCGCAAATTTGTGAAGTCAGAAAAATCCAAAAAGTCAAAAAAATACCTCTCCTTGTCAGCCAATCGACAAAGAGGTTAAAAGCCTCTGTGTGCTGATCGGCACACAGAGTGCCGGCCCCCCACTCTGTAAACTTTTGTCCAATTTTTTGAATTTTTTTGAAAAACTCTAATTTTTTCTGAAAAACCAATTTTGCAAGCTGCAACAGGGTTACAAATGAGACTTTCTTGGATTTTCCTTGACACCAAACAAGTTAAATAACACAAGTGATTTCTGAAAATAGGTGTCACGACCCGAAACCCACCCTGTGCGGATCTCGGATCGCGACCGCCGCCTTCAGGTCCGGGAGCCTGAGGGCAAGGCAAAACATGGGCGACGGTATCGAATAGCGGTGCGGCCTTGATTTGCGGAAGCGTGAAAACCCTTTTTTTTTTTTAAAAAAAAAAAAATCTTTTAAAAACTTTAGCACAGCCGTCCGGTACTGTCGCTCTTCATAGCGGTACACATGAATAATCACATCAGAGCATACTAAAAATTAAAGTCTTATACATGATACATATTCGAATGCCTCAAGGGCTTAAGTACATATGTGGTTGCCTCTTGGGCTTTAATACATAATTGTCCAAAAGTACGACATCAAAATTCGACCAACCATAGGCCCTAATACTTCCCAAAATATCTCCAGAATCCTAATGGAGCTGCCTATCATTCCTCCCCAAATTGGGCAAGGGTCCACCCATCGTCATCACCTGAAAAATGTTAGGGAATGGGGTGAGCTTCGAAAAGCCCAGTGAGTAATTCTAACATCTGTCATAGGTTTCAATTGGTAGTGGTTTCGCACGTGAGAATTTTGTAAAACACTCACTACCAATTGCTCGTATACTTGGAACATAGAGTACATGCATTCTTTAAACAATGGCTTTGAAACATTAAAGTATTCAAGCTAACTTGTACTTTCAGAATAAAGTATATGAATTTCAAATCATGTAAATATGGATGGTGAAAATGAGGAAAAAGCCTACTTCCATTTTCAACACACACCTTATCACTTTCATTAACAGAATCCGTTTCGAACCAGATTCCCATTTGACTTTTCGTGGAGATATCTCATATGCCTGGGGGATTAGATCCTGCTACCTGTCATTTATTCGTATTGTAGTTGGGTTCCTAAGAAACCCGATAGAAATCTGTGGTGCTTATGCACAATTTATCTTGCATTTAAAAGCATTTAACCCATAATTCCTTCGTGTGGATGCATTTAAAAGCATTCAAAACATATAGTTCATAATCTCATGATAGGGTATCGAAATATGTGAAACATGTAATTTCAGGATATATAATAACATTTGAAATCGGAATTTTAAGCATGCTGAAGTATATCTCAAGGAACAGTAGTAAATTATCCAGAAAGCATGTCATAACAGAATATTTAAAACGGAATTGTGTAAAGACAGAATTTGATATTTAAAACATCATTCAAATCCGTGGAATTAAATCTCCACTTCAAATGTGAGGTTACTCACCTTGATTCCCCGGGTTTGCACTACTGGTGGGCTTTTCCCTTCCCTTTGTATTTCCTAAGAAAATTATAAAGAACTCGTTAACTTCACATTTACCTTAAATCGTTACCTATTCATGCTCTTTCATTTAATTTTAGGCTTGACGTATCCTAACTTCCTAGGATTGGTCTTACTAGTCAACTTGTGGTGACTTGATGAGTTTTATTTTTCACGTGACTAAATTTTCAGTACCTATTTCGGTGTTATGGACTTCACCGTTGGGTTTGGAATGTCCGACATAGTCAAAATAGACTATCTTTTAGTTTCATTTGGGCTTCGGGTACCTTAGGGGTAGTTTGGTCATTTCGCGTGTCATATTTTTCGGAGCCCTGTCTCGTGAATCGGACCCCACTGTTGATCTCAGAAGGCCCAAGAAAATAAGATTACACTAATAACTTGTCTTATTTGGGCATCGGCTACATTAGGGGCAATTTGGTAATTTGTACTTTAACGTATCGTAATTTTTTGGAGTCTCGTCTCATAAAATGGACCACACCATTGAGTCCAAAACGTCCAAAATAGTCAAAATCCACTATTCGTTTACTTTATTCGGACTCCGTTTGACTTATTTATGACCTAGGGGTAATTTGGTCATTTTTATTTAATTAATAAATTAATTAAATAATTTAATTTATTATTTATTAATTTATAAGGGGTATAAATGGAATAAAATTCCAAAATCTGGGCCAGAGTTGAATTCCCTAAAACTGTTGGGGCTGTTTCATAATTTCCAAAAGATTTAAACTGAACCAAAGGGTTCAGTCCTTGTGCAATTGAATCGGACCGGTCCAATCCGGTTCTAACCGGTTCAGGGTAATGTGCTGACGTCAGGCTGACGTCAGCCCTAAAATTTAAAAATTTAAAATCAGTTATCAAAACGACACAGTTTGGCTTTAAACGGGTCATCCGTTTCTCGGTCGGGTCGGGGCCCGACCCAAACCCGGTCCATGCCCGACCCGTACTGTTCATCGTCTTCCCCACCGTTTCACCCTACTGTAGCCCTAAATTTCTGGGTCTTATTTCTTCTATTTCGTGATGTTTTTGGTACGGTTTTCAACTGCCATCTACCCCATTATTTCTCTGGATGTCAAACCAACGTTTTGGCATCCAATTTGAGCCTCGATTCAAGCTCAATGGCTCGGTTCAACGGAGGATAACCGAACCTGCAAGTCAACAATACATGCTTATTCCTCAACCGTTTTCAACGCGGTTTGTTGCTACATGATCCCTATGTCATTTAGTTTCATCCCCCATCCACCAAAAATCGGTTTAAGGGTCAAAATCAAAGAATCCATATTTGGGCCGAAAAGAATAATGCCATTTTTGGGGGTTTAAACCTAGGTTTCTAGGTCGCGGTTGGGGTTTTCCAAGATCCTAAAATGTCCTATTTCATGTTTCAACCCTCAAAAGCTCGGTTGGTTGAGGTCGGATCAGACCTGCAACCTCAAGGTCCATCAATGGCGGTTTAGCTACGGGTTTGTGGTTCGGGGCAGTTCTGTTAGTCCAAACATGCACAACCAACCCAGTTCTTTTGTTTAATCAATATACATGCATTAACAGTCTTAAATCTATAAAACAGTAGCTAAATAAAGCAGGAAAATTTTTAAAAAGTTTTTGAATACTAGCCTTTGAACAGTGGTCTCTTCACTGTTGAGCTCGAGCAGGAGCTTCAAGGGTTGGATTTGGGTCCCCTCTCAGTCGTGCAGCCCTTCAGTTCCAGTCTCTAGCTTCTTCTAAGCTCCTTCAATGGATTCCCACAACTCAAGCTTTCTCTCTCTAACTCCCTCTCTCTAACCCACTTTCTCTCTCTAACTTCCTCTCTACAGTTCTGATCTTTCCTCCATGCATATATGGAGATTGTATATCAAAAATCAGATTTCTTTTCTTGATGTTTCATCTCCCCCAAGTGCATGATGGGTTTGCATGCAATTTGGTTGGGAGGAGATGTAATCATGGTGGGATAGGCATGATGGGCTATAGCATAGGGTGATGCATGCTGAGGTGTTGCATGCTTGTCCATTGGCCACTTTGGGGAGAGGCCAAATTTGATTGCTATTTAAATATATATCTTTGCATATATATGCACAAAGGTGCTCTTAGCTTAGTTGGTAAATTTTTGGTAACCCAAATTCTGCCTAGGTTGGTCAAGGGATCAAATCCTCTTGGCCACAATTTTTGGTCCTTTCCCTATTTCAGGCTTAGGCCCTGTTTGGCTGCGCATTAATGCAGTTTCACTGTTTTCTTCCTAACTTTCATTCTGTAGCTTATTTTTCGACGCGGATTTCTTTCAGTCAACTCCTAATTAGGTTAGCTTCTTAATTATTCTTTATGTTTGGTTCAGATAAATGATTAGTAACTAATCATTACTTAATCAGGGTCAGGGGTGTTACAATAGGTACTCACAACTGGCTTGGAAATGGGCTAGCCAAGGCCAACTAAAATGAGTTTCAAAAAGAGATTTTTGGGTTTGCTCTCATCACACAATTAGAATCAACTTAATTTCTAATCAAGTATCACACTTTATGGTTTGATTCTAGTAAAGGTCTGGGTTATGTTTGTTAGGATTCGAATCTTTGGGAATCTTTTCCTGAAAACCTAGAAATGACTTTTATTCAAGTCCCCCATTATGCCAAAATTTAGGGGCTAGGTATGACTTTCGAGATTTCACAATCTGGATTCTTTACTTGTCTTAAGAATCAAGTAAGGCTCCAATTTGTGTCCCCCCTCTCCATTCTTCCTATCATGCCAACCACTCGAGATAGGTTCTTAATTCCTTTTCAAGAGTCACCTCTTTTTAAGATCCCCATCTCGTCAATCAAGGTTCATCTCGACCCCTCTGGTAAGGTCTAATCAATTCCACTGGGATTGCATCTTCCTAACCTTTAGGATTACTTTCCTCATTCAAGCAAATCATTCCATCCTCTTAGGACTTAGGGGCTACTCTTAGGACCAAAATTCAAAATTCAAAATTCAAAATCATTTTATACTAAGGAATGATCTTCTTCTCCATTTAAATTGGCTCTTATCCTACACAAAGTTTTGAAATTAAAAAACTTTTTGCACTATTGGCTTGGATTCAAACTCCTTTACGCTTATTTGGTGATAAAAAAACTTATTGAGGTTTCCTATCCCATTGCAGCTCTTATTCCCTCAGTTGAGTCCGAAAACCATGGCATCAAAATCAGGTTAATCACTACACCTTGTCATCATGGATCATGATCAATTACCCCAGATTTTCGCTGAAATCAAAAAAGACATGGCCGATTATAGAGATGAAACATAAAGGCTTTCCCAAACAGTCCAAGAATTGTTACAACAAGGATTACCACCACTTCCACTTGTCCCAGCAGGGCCTAACGATGCTCCCAATAACCAACCACCTATAACTCTTTAAGATCATCTCCCACAGAATAAACAGGCCCAAGATGCAGCCATACATGATCAGTTTAATCTAGCCAAACAAAATAGGCTCCAAAATGAAGTCAAACCTTAAGAGAAGCCCAACACCAATGAAGAGACCCTTCTCAAAAGGCTATAAAAGATGGAAGCCCTTATATGCAAATCCAACTATAGAGATGACATGATTGATATCCAAAAACTCTCCCTATATTCAGAGGCCCATTTGCCCTACAAGTTCGAAATGCCAAACTTAAACAAATTCGGTGGGACCACATTCCTAAAGACCCATCTCAATCTCTATGTTCGGGCCATGTAACCATTAGGGGCTACAACTGAAATGATGGCTCAAATGTTCCACCAAACCTTTACTGGGGCAGCTCTCCATTGGCTTTTAGACTTGTAAGAGCCCATGTTCAAAGATTGGGAACAACTCTACAATGCCTTTGTCAAGCAGTACAAGTACAACAATGAGTTGGACATCACACTCAGGGACCTTGAGACCACCAGGCAAGAACCCAAAGAGACTTTTTCAACCTCATCACCCGATGGAGAGCCAAAGCGGCCCACATGATCAATAAGTCGAGTGAAGCTGAACAAGAATCCAAGGAGACTCTTTCAACCTTCATCACTCGATGGAGGGCCACAGTGACCCAAATGATCAACAAGCCGAGCGAAGCCGAACAAGTACAAATGGTGAAGAATAACTTGCTTCCCATCTACCATAAATCATTGTTTGCCCACTACTTTGAGACTTTGAAAGCTCTTATAGGGGCTGGAATCCAAATCGAGGATGCAATCAATGGTGGAACATTGAGGAAGCCTATACAAAACATCAAGCCCAATAACTCAGAGATTGTAGTTAATGCTTTAACTCCACAACTTCTTTTCTCTCGGTCTGTTAGTTGAACTACCTCATCGCTGCCAAATTCACCTCGAAGGCGCCATCAAGGTCATTGTCAGAACTCTCTGTATCATTGAGAAAAGTTTTTCAAAATATTTACGAAAAAAGGTATCTCCAACCTTTGTATCGTCGACCCATTCCAAACCCAATACCTAAGAGCTATGATTTGAACAAGTGTTGTGCCTACCATCAATGTGCGGGCCACTCCACTAATCATTGCACTATGTTAAGACATGCTATCCAAGATTTGATTGATGAACAAGCCATTGGGCCTCCTCATTCAAGGATCAACCAAGATTAGTTCACAATCAAGAATAAGAAGCTTTCCAAGCCAAAGATTATTCTTTTATTCTTCATGGATAACTTTTATCTGTCTTTCCACATGTTTCAATAAAGATTATCTTAGGAAACTTTCAACAAAATGTTTGTATGATTCATCTTGATTCTTTAGGAAAATGAATGTCATCAAATTCACAATAAGATTGATTTTGTTGAATATGAGCATCATCAAATTTCATTAATCATCTTGATTTTCTCATTGTTCACCAATTCATCCATTTATCTCAAAGGTATCTTATCTGATTCAAATCCAAAAAAGATAATCATGATCCTAAGCAGACATCAACATCGTGAGTCTCAATAATGTGACTGTTTCCTAAAAGCAAGAAATTTGAAGGATAGGAGGCCATCACTTGGCAAACCAAATCTATCCTATCACCAATATCAAGATATCCACTTGCAAATCCGTTGAGCTTGATTGATCAACTTTTCTTTCTTAAACCTATCCACCAAACCTTGGGGGGGAAAGCTTACTATGTGAGCATTCTCACAATGCCATCATAGAAGAATCAAAGAGCAAAGAGAAGAAACAACTTTGTCCGATGTGAAAGAAAACATTTCCAAGCAAGGAAGTGACCAAAAGGAAGGGTAAAAAAAAAAAACCTTTGCCTGATCAAAAGAAGCATTTTCCAAGCAAGGATGTAAGAAATCAATCAATCAAGCCTTGTATGTCTCAAAGAGCTTCAAACGAGCAATGAACTACGTTAGAAATATGTAGGCAGCCTAAGAAGTCACTTTAGGCTTGGTTATGAAGGTCATGCTAAGAATCAGTCATGTACAAGATATGACATGCACATCAAGGTTATGCACGTCAAAGCTATGTACATCAAAGAGATGCACACAAGGGGCTTGGTACCATGAACATGAGTTTTTGGGCCTTATATACCTTTAATTTGGTAAACCTTACCCTAGCCTACATTTCCTCCCTAATACTAAGACCACCTTAAGGTCTTGCTTGCTTAAGAGAATTTTCATATTTCAACTGAGAACTCTTTCAAAGGGTCTTAAAAATAAATGGGTCATATAAAAATGGTTTTAGACAAGGAGCTTCCTCCTTACCTATTTGCACCATATTGCTTCTTCATTCTTCACACACTTTTTGAAGGAACTCATCAAGGGTCTCCTTACCTATCTATTTGCACCAAATTGCTTTCTTATTTTATGAAGTAACTCATCCTTTTCTTCACAAGGGGCTCCCTTATGCCTTGTTCATTCTAAGAGTAGCTTATACTCTTACAAATCATACAATTTTTCCTAGTTAAGGGGCTTATTCATGCTAATATAAGGACTTGTTTTTCATTTAAAGGGTTCCATTTCACATTTTTTCATGCCTTAACAATTTTTCCCACATCATGGGTAAAGTCTCCATCACTTTGGTTCACCCAAAATTTCTTTCATTCAATGATTTCATCCAATATGCTCAGTTAAATGCACAATCTATTGTGAAAATCGATGATTCTCATTTTCTTAAATGATTAAATTGAATCATGCTCAAAACAAATAATTTAAAATTTTCAAAGGAATCTCCCAAATCATTTGGAAGGGCAAAAAGATTTTATCCATGAACTTAAAGATAAGTCTTTAGCTGATCAAGTCTCTTAAGCCTTCATACCCTAAATTCACAGCTCAAGTAGATTTTTCCAAATCATCTTCAAAGATGGACAATCTCACCACTTGAGACCAAGCAATGGTTCTTTCAACTTGAACAACCAACTTGATTGCCAGTGATCTAGGGTCTAGCAGTGTCCAAGCCAAAATTCAGAATTTTCTCTAAATGAAAAATCTTTTTCAAAAATGAAAAAAAAACCTGTTTCACAACATTTTCTTTCATTCAATGAGAACATTTCTTTACACGTATCTAAGTTGAATGCATCTTCTTCACTCCTATCTGAGTTGAGTACATTTTTCTTACTCTTCTCTAAGTTGAGTAAATCTCATATTCCTCTAGCTGAGGTAAGAGTTCTTCATCAATGTGATTTTTTCATAGCTTTTCACACTCCTATCTAAGTTGAGTTATACCTCCTTCTATCTAGGTCAAGGCTGATTCTTGCATATCTTGTCTCTCCCATATCTAAGGCAAGGATTTCCATCAACTCCTATCATTAGTTGAGTATATCGCTTCAAGTGTAACTCCTTTCAAAGTTGAGTTCACTTATTGTTCTCCCATCCTAAGAAAGAGTTGAGCAACATGACTTTATGGTCTGAAACTTGATCAAATTTTTCTCTATAAGTCATAATCAAACGCTCTTCATGGAGTCTTTACTCTCCGCATAAGTTGTCTGAGGACGCATTTCATTAACCTATTAGGATGGAGTTCCCTTCTAGGTAAAAATTTTGAGGACGTAATCCATCTAGGAAAATACCATTTGAGGACGTAATTCATCAAGGAAAAAATCGTCTGAGGATGTAATCCATCTAGGAAAAAATTTTCTGAGGACGTAATCCATCTAGGAAACAATCATCTGAGGACGTAATCCATCTCGGTGACATTAGAGGACGCAATCCATCTCGATAAATCATCTAAGGACGTAATCCATCTCGGCAAAATCGTCTGAGGACGTACTCCATCTCGACAAACTGTTTGAGGATGTAATCCATCTCGACAAATGTTTGAGGACGTAATCTATCTAGGAAAAAAGTCGTCTGAGGAAGTAATCCATCTAGGAAAAAATCATCTGAGGATGAAAAAAAATGTTTGAAGACGTATTCCATCAAGGTAAACATTTGAGGACGTAATCCATCTCGACAAACTGTCAAAGGATGTAATCCATCTCGGCAAATCGTCTGAAGATGTAATTCATCTCGGCAAACTATCTGAGGACATAATCTATCTTGACAATCCGTCTGTTAAAGGCATATTCTTATGAAAATTCTATTTGGATGTCATTCATTTTAAAAGAATCCCATTAGGATATCATTCATTTCAGGTATGTTGTCTATCTTATTATCAGCTTATTAGAATAGCATTCATTTTAAAAGAATCCTTTTAGGAAAACCGTTTGTGGATGTAAATTTACCATCTTGTTAGGATAACATTCCTCTCGAGTAAGCCATCTATCGTATTATCAACCTTTTTGGATAGCACTCATTTTATAAAAGTTGTCTGAGGATACAAATTCACCATCTTGTTAGGATAGCATTCCTCTCGAGTAAGTTGTCTATCGCATTATCAATCTATTAGGATAGCACTCATTTTAGGAAAGTCGTTTGAGGATGCAAATTCACCATCCTGTTAGGATAGCATTCCTCTCGGGTAAGCTGTCTATCGCATTATCAGCCTATTAGGATAGCATTCCTTTTAGGAAAGCCATCTGAGAATGAAAATTTACCATCCTATTAGGATAAGATTCCTCTCGGATAAGTCATTTATCACATTATCACCCTATTAGGATAGAATTCCTTTCAGGAAAGTCGTCTTAGGACGCAAATTCATTATATTGTTAGGATAACATTCCTTTCAAGTAAGTCGTCTGAAAATGCAAATTTATCATCCTGTTAGGATAACGTTTCTTTTGGGTAAGCCATCGATCACATTATCTCTTACCAACCTACTAGGATGGAATCTCCTTATAGGTAAAAAGTCCGAGGAAGTAAGATCATCTCATGAGAACACAACCTCATAGAAGACTTGTTACGATCCCATTTCTTATCAAGTAAAACTCCGAGGAGTCATTTTTTAGGGTGTAACCTCACAGCAGTCCTATCGAGATGAATCTCTTTAGAGAAAATTTGGTAAGGACAACATTCATTTTCGCTAGTCAGGAACTACAAATGGCCTGATTCGCCTGAGGGTGATACGTAGGAATCTCATAGAGAAATGAGTCCGACTGTGACAAAATCACAATCAATGTCAAAATGGTTATCTTATTTTTTCTTGTATTAATGTTCACTTGCTTGCAAGTTCCATAAACAAGGAGATTTCTATAGACACCTCATTTTGTGACCCTTGATTAAGTAGTAAAAAAATTGATGATTATGCTAAGAAACCTACTTCAGGTAGGACCCCTCCCGATTGAGTCCTATTCCCATTAGGACTCTCTTGCTAGATTCCCAGTTCCATTAGGACTCCTTTTGACAGAGTCCTATTCCCACTAAGACTCTTCTACCAGAGTCCCAGTCCCATTAGGACTGCTCCTAACAGAGTCCTATTCTCCCTAGGACTCTTCTGCCAGAGTCCCAGTTCCATTAAGATTCCTCCTGACAGAGTTTTATTCCTGCTAGGACTCTCTGGAGAAAGTCCTAGTCCAAGTAGGACTCTTTCCAATAGAGTTTCATTCCCGTTAGGACTCTTTCCAACAAAGTCCCACTCCTGTTAGAACTTTTCTGCCAGAGTCCCAGTCCAAGTAAGACTCTTCTAGTCCCAATTCTATTAGGATTCCTCTTGACAGAATCCTATTCCTGCTAAGATTCTCTTGACAAAGTCCTTGTCCAAGTAGGACTCTTTCCAACAGAGTCTCACTCCTGTTAGGACTCTCTTGCCAAAGCCCCAGTCTAAGTAGGACTCTTCGTGATAGAGTCCCACTCTTGTAGGACTCTTCTGCCCATCGGAGGGCGTTTCGATAATTTTGACACCTTTTTGCCCACTAAGGGGATTTTGATAATATTGGCATAATCCTACCCTCAGTAGGGCTTCCAAGTTAGGCATTTTCATAATTTCTATATAATTTTACCCATGTGGGGGTAATTTGGTAATTTTAGCCCTTTGGTGATGAATTGGGGGCGATTTGGTAACCTTGAGTGATAGTAGTCTATTTAGGCTTAATTAGGACTTTTCACTTTTAAAGTTTCCATAAATTTGGTTGCTTGATATTTCCTCAAATGGAGATACATTGAACCTAGACGTTTTCATTTTAGAGTTTATTTTCCATTTAAATTCTATTTCTCTTTTATCTTATTGGCTTTTGCATGTAGACACCAATTCTATTGGTTCGTGCATTGTCATAATTATTTATTAATTCATTTTGTTAGGATAATCATTCTTATT
The DNA here is from genome assembly GCA_008638375.1 of Nyssa sinensis. NCBI lineage: Eukaryota > Viridiplantae > Streptophyta > Magnoliopsida > Cornales > Nyssaceae > Nyssa > Nyssa sinensis. Next base: position 15,483,830 of record CM018049.1, on the reverse strand, counting down.
TAATTATTTATTTATTTAATTAGATAATTATTACTCAAGACATGATCCTAACCCTCTATTTTATGGTTTCATCTTAAACCCTTGGATCAAATCTCGATATTTCCCTATAAATAGAACTCCCAAGCCATTAGTTTTAGGGACATGAAAATATACGAAGGGAAGACAATTTCCATAGCCTTACACTGTTAGGTTAATTCTAGGGTTCTCTCTACAAGAACCCTCCCTCTTCCAAGGCCAAAGCCGTGCCGAAGTGACAACCTCTCTCCGCGAAGCCAGTCAAAGCGACACTTTCCAAATTGAAGAACAAGCCAAAGATCTGCCCGACTACCATGACTGAATAAGGTATGCTCTTAAACCCTTAACTATTTTTTTTCTTTAGATACGATTGATCTCATTTATTTTATCACTCTTGATAAAATAGGGTAAAACGGAGAACTACGTGACTTTGATTCCGTTCTTTTGAATGAATACGTAGGAAGCCTTCAGGCCCGAATCTGATTTATGTCCTATCTTTTCTGTTTTATTTTTACTTCTTTACACCAGATTCTTTATTATTTACTTCTTCCATACTCACATTTCTTTTTCAGTTTTCTCATAACTAAATAGCCTTGCAAATGAAAATTCGAGGCCGATCCAGTCAGATTGGGTGGGGTGGGTGCCTAACACTTTTCCACTCCTTACCTTAGCCCTCGAATCCATGTTTTCTTTAGTTTTCACCTTTTATTTCAGTCCTTTATTTATTTGATCCATGTCAAGGGATCTTTGGAATGTAATTAGGAGATGAGGCGATGTAAATTTTAATTATTTCATTCTTTTTTAGTTTCCTTTTAATTATATTCTGTTGTAACAGGTTTGCTTGTTTTTTGCCCAAAAATAAGCTGGCGACTCTTCAATCTCTCTATCTTTCATAAGAGGGGTATTCTTTCCCACCTTAAGGGAAAGATACAGCCCGGATCCATCTAAATCCATAAAAGGATGACATACTTTCATTTTTTTCGGTGCTAGCACCCATAGTGGCAACTCCACTAGGGACTAAAGAGGGCTAGACTCGATGAAGTATTCACTTCAAGAATATTTTGTTTACTCGTTTTACATTCGTTTATTTTATATTTTATGATGGATGAATGGATGTGTGCTTGAATGTATGGATGGATAAATTAAAAAGGGGCTAAAATCTGAATACCTAGCACACACATCAATTTCATATATTTGCATTTGCACTATATACCCTATAAACCTAGGACAGTGAGTAGCCCTCACCCCGTATGCTCACTTAGCTTGACGGGTGTCGCCGATGAAAGCCATCCACTCTTTGATCAAATGCCACTTGACCGGGGACACTACACTTTAGTGGCCTTGGGATGGATTGCAAAAAGGCGATGAGGTACCATTTGACCATAGTTATTACAATCTAGTGGCTATAGGAGGTATATGGCACGTCTTATCAGAAGGGGAACCTTGAAACCTTTACCTGATCGAAGTGTCATGCATATAATCGGCTATAGATTCATGATTCAAGACTTCAAACCCAATTTTGGTAAGACAAACAAACTTTTTCCCGCAAATTCACGAAGTTAGAAAAATCTAGAAAGTAAAAACAAATACCCCTCTGTTGGCCGATCGGCACTCCTTGTGTACCGATCGGCACACAGAGTGTTGGTCCCTCGCTCTGTATAGTTTTATCCAATTTTTTGAATTATTTCTGAAAAACTTTAATTTTTTCCTAAAAAAAACCAATTTTGCATACTGCAATGGGGTTTCAAATGAGAATTTCTTTGATTTTCCTTGACACCAAACAAGTTAAATAACACAGGTGTTTTCCAAAAATTGGTACCCACAACTGGCTTGATAACGGGCTAGCCAAGGCTGATAAAATGACTTTCAAAAGAAACCTTTTGGGTTTGTTCTCATCACACAATTAGAAGGAACTTGATTTCTAATCAAGTATGACACTTTATGGTTTGATTCTAGTAAAGTTTTGGGCTTTGTTTGTTAGGATTCGAATATTTGGAAATCTTTCCCTCAAAACTTAGAATTGACTTTCATTCAACTCCCCTGTTATACCAAAATGTAGGGGCTAGGTATGACTTCTGAGATTTCATAATCTAGATTCTTTAGTCGTCTTAGGAATTAAGTCGGGCTCCAATTTGTGGTCCCCCTCTCAATTCTTCCTATCATGCCAACCACTCGAGATAGGTTTTCAATTCCTTTTCAAGAGTCACCTCTTTTTAGGATCCCGATCTCGTCAATCAAGGTTCATCTCGACCCTTCTGGTAAGGTCTAATCAATTTCATTGGGATTGCATCTTCCTAACCTTTAGGATTGCTTTCCTCATTCAAGAAAATCGTTCCATCCTCTCTGGACTTAGGGATTACCTAGGCATTACGCCCCTAATTGTTTTTTTACAAAAAAAAAAAAAATTTCAAATTTCAAATTTCAAAATTCAAAATTCAAATTTCAAATTTCAAATTCAATTTTTTTTTTTTTTTACTAAGGAATGATCTTCTTCTCCATTTAGATTGGATCTTATCCTACTCAAAGTTTTGAAATCAAAAAACTCTTTGCACTATTGGCTTGGATTCAAACTCCTCTACGCTCATTTGGTGATAAAAAAAAAATTATTGAGGTTTTTTATCCCATTGTAGCTATTATCCTACTCAAAGTAATACATGCCAAACATCTTTATAGCATTGTCCCTAGGGACCATAATTGTCACCTTGGTGACCCTCTGTGTAATTTAGAGTTTTGGGTTCTAGATTCTGACTCCTGGAGAAATCCTCGCTATCTTGACCAATAAATGGTCTACCAGCTTTTATCCCCCAGTGGGGTCTGTAAGGCAAGTAATACTAAAACCATGCTTGTAAAATAGTATTAGCTATCCATGCATTAAAACATTTTAGAATGCTAATTATAAAGCATGTCATTAAAAACTTTTAACATTATAGTAAATGATTTGTATAAAACTATAAAGTATAGCATGCAAATATGAGAAGACAGTAAAAGAACTGTAATCAAATGGAAATCCTCCATTTTAGGGTTCAAGGTAACTCACTTGTGGTCCAGAGTCCATAGTTACTTACTTATTTAACTTACCTAGGCATCTATCTTATCTTTTTTTTCTTTCTTGGTGATCCTAAATTATGGATCAAAATATATTGATATTAAATCAATATATCTCTTAGCTTAATTTTTTGCTTACTCAGTGTTCATATTCTCCTTTGAACTTAGTCTTATTGGTTAAGATTCCTTTATTGTCTCTAATTTAGGTTCCTAACACTTCTTAGTTCATCGTGTGGCTTACTTTAGCCTTTAGGGGCATTTTGGTCATTTTTTCTCTACATGTCTTATATCATCTGACACTTCATTTACCTTAACGAGATTCATTTTTAAGTCCAAAAGTTTCTCTAACTATAAGGTAGGTCCCTCTTTTACTTTCTAAGTTCATCTGATTGCTTAATTAACCCTTAGGGGTAATCTGGTAATCTCATCATTTATATTTTAGGTCTTAGGTACCCAATTATCCCAACGGAGCTCATTTTCGGACTCAGAGGCTCTTATGACCATTGTTATGGGTTTTAGTTTGCTTTTTATATTCTCTATGTAACTTAATTAAGTCTTGTAGATGTATTCGTCATTTTTTGATTTGTTTTGGTGTTCTATTTTCTTAAACGGACATCATTCTTAGGTCCAGAATGTTAAAGATAATAAATTTAGGCTTTTTCAAATCTTAATTTGCCCATCTGTGGCTTATATTAAGTCTAGAGGAATTTTTATAATTTTATACTTTCACGCAGGACCATGTTCGGGAACCTAGGTGCTTAATTTGACCTCACCGTTAGGTTCAGAGTGTCTAAAAATGCTAAGTATGCCTCTTTCTATATTTTTTTAGTCTGTCTAGTAACATATATAACACTAAGGGCAGTTTGGGAATTTCACATTTCCAAGTATCGGTATTTATGGTACCTCGTTTGACTAAACGGGTCCCACTGATAAGGCTGGAACATTAAAAAATGTTAAAATAAGTACTTTCACAGTCATCAGAGTTTAATTGGTAGCTTAATTAATGCATTAGGACATAATTGAAATTATTTCATTTGTTCGTTCATATTTTTCAGAGTCTAATTTTCTCAATCGAACTCCGTCCTTGAGTCCGGAATACCCAAAAAAGTTAGGTTAGACTCTTCTTGCATTTAAATTTTCCTTCATTACACTGTATTTCGGCCTATGGGTAAAATGGTAATTTACCCATCTAATTAAGGGTTTAAGATAATTATTAATTAATTTTCTACCTTTTCGAAATTATTTTAGTTCACCATTTTGGAATTTAACTTACAATCCCTATTGGTCCGAAATTTCTCTACCACTAGTAGGGAATAAATCTTTGATTCCCTACCGATTTGGTATTTAATGTCTCTATCTAGAATTAATTCCCAATGGTTTACTATTTTGTAGTTAACTAAATCCCAATCATTGGATTGGCTATTCACTATTTATTAAATTGGGAATAGGGTTATCCCTATCTCTATTATCCGACGAATTAATTTTCTAATTGCATAGCCAAACACTCAAAATTTGGGGTTTTTTAAACTTTTCAAACTCTCCCAAAACACTGTCATTTCAATGAACCATAGGCGTATCCAAACTGGATTTGGCCTGAACCTGACCTGCAAGCCCCATTGACCGAACTGTTGACTAGTCAAAAAAAAATCTCACTAGCACTGATCGCCTTCTCCAACGACGGCGATCGTTTTCTAGTGACGGCTCCAATTGCTTTTGGACCGTTTTCACCCAAGGATTTCATTTATGGTGTTAAAATTAGGTTTGGATCGACCCTTGGCCGTTGAACCCTTGTCAAATACTTTTTCAAGCCATGTATTTAAAACTAAGGTTGGTGTTCATTTTTTAGATGACCTTCTTTGGTGGTCGGTCATGGTTGTCACTATGCCCATATGTTTTCTCGGGTCTTTTAAACCCGTTCTCCATGTATTTTCTCACCATTTTCGTCCATTTATAGTGTTATTCACATATATGTAATTTATAGCTCACAGAGACAGTGTTTAGAGAGGGTATTTCTAGTGAGAGAAAGCTTACCTTTAATGGCTACTCTCACTCCCACTGTCTCTAGTCCTCGCATGCTCTATCATTTGAGTTCCTTTAGCTACTAAAGCTCTTCTTCTCTCTCCATTGTGCATTGATCTTGAGCATACACACATATGCAACACAAAAATCTCTCTCTCTCTCTCTCTCTCTCTCTAGTTTGGTTGAGGCTCTGAGATATACACAGCATTTGCTGCATAAGTGCAATACACATTTATCCATGGTGTTATGCTACATGTAATTTGATTGATTGGAATAGAGGTGTACTAGGGTGGTGACACCCCATCTCTTGTCACGCCCTGAATTTTCACGAACCCGGGGAGCGACTGAATGAAAGAAAAGGAATAAATAAATGACAATGAATTAAATTTAAATTAAATCTCCCGCATTATTCCTCAAATTTTTCCTGCAAGATTAAAATTAAATGCTTGTCCCACTATCAGCCCAAAGTTGGCGCTACTGGATGGCCAAACATGGCCTTGAAATCTATGCCTAAAAAGTGTCCCATAAATTGCCCCAACTTGGCTTTATATAATGGCCTAAAATGGTCTCAAATGAACCCAAAAGTTTGGGTCAAACTCATGATTTAATGGCCTCAAAATGCCCTTGGAAAATAGGTCATAACATGGCCAAAACATGGTCAAAACAATGGCTGCCCATGGGTTGGACAGCAGGTGGCAGCAAGCAAGACAACAGTGGGCGCGCGCGCATGGGCAGCAGTGGGCGCGCGCGTGAGCTGCAGCATGCGCGCGGCAAGCGCGCGGCAGGGGCGCGGCGTGGGGCGCTGGGCGCACGGCTCGCAGGCACGCGCGCGCGCGCGCGAGAGGGGTGCGCGGGCTGCGGCGGCTGGGGCTGGTTCCTGCACTGTTCACGACACTGTAGCACAGAGAGCAGTTTCTGATATTTTTCAAGTTACTGTTCATGGCTGCAACCAATTTTTCCCTTTTTGAATTTTTTCCAAGTCCTTTAAGCCCTTTTTCTTCCCATTTTTATCCCCCTTGTTCAAGGTTCCTAAACCCCCATTTTGACATTTTTTTCACTCCTTTTAAAAAGTCATTTACACACCTATTTCCCACTTTGATTCTACCAAAAATTCGACATAGTCTCCTTTGTTTTTCCCAAGTATTTTCATCACCTAATAATCACAACATATATGGGTATAATTGCATCAAAATCCATCAACTCTTAAACATGCATCCACTATTTTCTAACACTTCCATTTAATGCATATTTAACTCCCGAATATCAAGTAACCTCTAGTATACAATTAAATCAAACATCATACATTCATTGAGTTCCAACTCATACATTTTTTAAAATGGCCCAAGGCCTAAGGTTTACAATTTACATAAGTTTAAATATAAAATACAACAAAGTGGTTTTATGCCTATACATTCAAAACATGCCCCCAAAGGTCAAATCTTCTACAAAATCCATTTCCTTCCTTTTTCTTCAACACTCAAGGAAGTCTCAAGCAGCTGGTGCCTCATCTGAAATGTATTGCCCACGAATAGGTCAGCTCAACTGCTGGTATGATAACTCACTAATACTAGCAACAAATTTAGGACGTGGCGTGTGCAAGTGTACAATTTCAAGATATAATTTCCCTTCCCGTTGTTTAATGCAATGCAACACGCTATGCATGACTCACACATGCAAACTCTATGTCATACCCATGTCAACTCTATGCCATGTCATGTCATGCCATGCCCATGTCTCGGTTTTACGGATCGCATCCGATGGTCCATTGAGTACCACACCTGTTTCACGGGCCGCTCCCCGTCGGGTCAATCAAGCACCGATACATGTCTCGCTTCACGTTCCGGACCCCGTTGGCATGCGGTACCAAATGGCCAATTTTGGGTTTTTCACCACAGGATCTACACCCTCATAATGCATAGCACTTCGTGCTCAACTCACACCATGTGTCCAAAGAATTTCACCATGCCAACATGCCATGATTTCATCATGCAAATTCAATGTGACAATTGATCAAACACATGGTGTACATTTTCAAGTCATGCCTTTAAACCCCACATGATTCATAACTTTAAATTTCCACACCATGCTTCACATAACATAGATCATAACCACACAACTTAACATATTTTTCAAGCCACAATGTCACCATTTCACCAACCACAATGAATTTCACAAAGTCGCTAACATCACATAAAAGACTAATACATTACACAACTCATTCCCTTCCAAGATGTCAAGTAAATATCACATAAATACACATCAAATATAGTAATCAAATACAAAGACAAGATACATCATCCTCATGGCAACAAAACATCAAATAAACCAAAGAATACATAAAGCCCTAAATTTCCAACTCTAGGTATTTCAATTCAACACCACCTAGGTAACTTCCTAGCATTAATTAAACATCTATACAGCTCAATCAACATGTATCAAAGCAAGAAAAACTAAATCTATTCCTAGCTTAGCGAGAAACCATACCTAAAATCAGTTTTTCACAAACTGTAGAAGCTGTATTTTCTGGATAGCCAAACTGTTCAGTAAGGATATATTACTCGTGGAGACAAACAACTTTCCAGAAGAAAGTTCGGCCAAAATCCCACTCGAAATATGTGTTTCGGCAGCTTGAATTCTTGAATTTCTAGGACTTTTCTCACTCTCTCTCTATAAGAACGTGAATTCTGTAATTTCAGACCAAATTTATGATAAAAATGGTCTAAGGGGGCTGTATTTATAGTGGTGGACAAAGGGGCTAAGGGCAAATGACCATTTTGCCCTTAATGAGCCCGAAACCTCGTTACTCTACAACCCATTCCTAAACACTTCAATTCAAAATTTTGTTTTAACCAATATTCATAAAATTATTTTAAATGAAAACTCTTAGAAGAAAATATTTTCATTTGAGGTCGTTTTAGGCCCGTTCCACCAGGGCCACCCGAACGCCCTTTTTGTCCAATTTTGAAACGGTTTCCGTTTTAGCTAAAATTTGAACAGTAGCTACCTCACAATATTATAAGCGTATTTCTCTTCTATGACACACTCCAAATATGCCTTTAAACATGTCAAATGGTGAACTGACGCATTTAGATGCTTTACTAGCAAAACCGGGCTTGACCGACAAAACCGTGTATGCCAAATATCCTACCGACAAAACGAAAAATTTTCCCTCATTTTTTTCAGATCTCTACATCTCTTTTCTTGAAATTTCCTTGCATTGTTCTCTTTTATGTATATTTCCTATGGCCATCATAGCACAAAAGTGGTAGTAGCCTAGTGGGTTTCTTTTTGAGTGCTAGCATCTACCTTGTACAAATTGTAGGGTTCAAGTTTTGGCCAACCCTTTATAGGCCTCATCTTTCCTATTCCTTATCTTTTTATTAACGTATCTTAGTACTTATCAAATAATCTTTATTTTTTTAGTTATTGGCTAATTTAGTTGTCCCTATGTTAATTTTCTTAGTTGGTAAATTTGTGATTTGTCATTACAATGATTCTTATAAGTTTTCACAATGTTGAATAGTCTATTCATGTTTCAATATATTCATATTTACAAATTATTTTCTCTTAACTTTCATTAAGTAACCCTATCCATAATCTAAAGTGTTAGTATAATATTTTCCTTACATTATGTCTTGGGTCAATGCTCCAAGTTATCATCAAAAGGTCAATTTATGAGAGTATACCTTACAATACATTGATTGTTTATTTAATCCTTATTTGACGATACACACATGTGTCTTGGGTTTTAAGTTTCATGGTCAAATTGCTTCAAGGAATTTTCCCGTCATTTATTTAAGCTTAGTCTTGTTAATAATTACCGTTAGCCTTAATTATCCAATAATTAAGGTTCGGGTGTTACATGTATTGTTTTGATTACTACATTTACATTATCAGAATTCATGAGATGATGTTTTATATTGCAAAACTATCTAGCATAAAGCTCTTGCATGATTTCAAATAAATATCTTGCAACTTTTAGTTACAAGATTATGTTTAAAGAATGCCACCAGCTTTTAATACAACTACTTTTAAACTGCTATCCATAAAAGTTATGAAAGTTATAAAAGTCATGAAAGGGGTTTACAGAAACCTATGACAGAGGACTGGTGTTACTCACGTGCTTTTTATTAAGCTCATAAGGTTTTATCCTATATATTTTCATGAATGACTAAGAAGTTACAGATCTAGATGTTAGTAAGATAAGATGAACAAGGACTCTTGCTAGAAGATGATTAGTATCCTAGCCATGGAGATAGTAACCGAAAGTGACAGATAACATATTGAAGTGATAGCTTGGAATAAGAATGGAATGTGAATGATATTCACCAATGATGTATTAGTTCAAATACTCATGTATAATGTAATGTTGGGATCATATTATGTTATGTTACTTATGCTCTCTTGAGTGTGATTGTATTCAAATAAAAATTTTTACAAACTCAGATTTTTGTTGCATAACTTTATATGGCTGAATGCAATCTATGTGGATATGTAAAGAGGCTTTCATTAGACACGACATCAATATGCTAAACAAAGTTAGTGTAATGGAGAAAATCCCTAGTTGTCCGGTCATTATCCCTAATCCAGCATGAGGTGAGGTTTAGGATATGTACAAAAACTTAGAGTTTTACTGTGGGTGGCATGGTAGCTAAATCCACTCAAGAGAAAGAACAAATGTTGGACTTGAGGAAAGTCTTTAAGAGATGTATACAATTCAAGCTCAAGCTAAACCCGCTCAAAGTTTTGACTTTGGAGTAACTATAGGAAAATTCCTTGATTGTATGGTGCATAAACATGGCATCAATGCAAATTTGACCAAGGTAGATGGTATCAATAATATTCCAAGGAAAAATTCTCAAAAATAGTTGAAAAGTTTCTTGGTAAAAGTGAATTATCTCAGAAGATTCATTCCAGCCCTTGTAGAAATAACACAGCCCTTCAATATACTACTTAAAGCCAAAACCCCTTTCCAATGGAAATAAGAACATCATCAAGCCTTTGATCATGTTAAAAAGTTGTTGACTTCACCACAAACAATGATTACCCCACAACCTGGCAAACCACTTCTCCTGTACTTAACAAGGACAACCCAGTCCATTAGTGCACTACTGGCTCAAGAGGTAGACGGTCAAGAAAATTTGGTGTTTTATATCAATAGAGTAATTGGTGGACCAGAAATATGATACAGTTCAGTAGAAAGGTACTGCCTGGCACTTGTCTTCGCAGTCCAGAAATTCAAACACTCTTTATTGGCACATTTTCTACAACTGATGACCAAATGTGACCCAATTCATTACTTTCTTTCCAAACCAATGTTGTTAGGAAAGAATACACAATGGCTACTGCCTTTGGCAGAATTTGAGATCAAATGTGTAGCACCAAAGGCAATCAAAATCCAAGCATTTTCATATCTCCTCGTACAGTTCCGAAGTGGCAATTTTGAACCACTGTCAGAGGAATTACCAAGAGATGACCTTAATGTGTCTTTTGCCAAGCATTCAACAGGAATATGGACTTTAAGCTTTGATGAATCGTCTACATCCACTAGGGGAGGCCTTAACATTATCTTAACATCAGAGCAAGGTGACAAGATTAATCTATCTTACAAATTCGACTTCAAATGCTCAAATAATGAAGTAGAATATGTGACACTGATTTTGGGGTTAATGGCAGCCCACAGTGTTGGGATCTCTTTGATATGTATCAAGGGTGACTCTAACTTCATAATCAAATAGACTTTGGGTGAGTTTGGGATCGAAGAGCCTGCTTTAGCAGCCTACAGAACAATAATTCAATGTTGGATAGACAAATTTAAGGTAGTGACCATCGAGCATGTGCCAAGGTCTGTTAATAGCCATCTTGTTGCCTTAGCCACTTTTGCATCAAAGATTAATATTAAAGAAGAAGAAAAATCCCATATAGCGATCATCAAAAGAAGTCTCCTCACTACCACCGCTAATGTTTACATGCAAGTAAGAACATAGTGATTGGAAAACCTCGATTAGAACCCAACTCCTGAATCATGAAGGAAACATGCCTATCTCAGATCTTAAGCACTTTATTCTTTATCATGGGGAGCTATACTACATCGCCCCAAGAGGAACATAAGTAAGATTCTTAGGAAAGAAGGAAGCAAAAAGAAAACTAAAAGAGGTTTACAACAAAGCTTGTGGAATGGGAGTAATAAGTTTGTATTGAAGAATGCAAAGGCAAAGATTTTATTGGCTAAAAATGGCCAAAGTGTCTATAGAAATCCAGCACGCATGCCCAAAATGCTAAGAGTTCCCAAAAAATGCAGCATATAATTTTGCTTGAGCAATCTGAGATTGAAGAACCCCTTATGTCAACTTTCTAAAAGAAAGATCCCTACTAGCTAATAAAGTTGACTCCGTCTAAGAATGAGAACTTCGCACTTCTTTCTCCATGAGGGTCAACTATACAAAAAAAGCTTTGAGGAAAAACCCCTCAGATGCCTAGCCAATAAGGAAAATTCTCAAGCCTTGGAAACAACTTATAAGATGGAACATCAAGGTGGGCCCAGATTGTTTCAGCAACTGATCTAAAATAGGTTCTATTATCCAACAATGGAAAAAGACGCCAAGGAAGATGCATGAAAATGTCAAGCTTGTCAATTCCATGGCGACAAATTCCACGCTTCCACTATCAATCTTGATGTTATTTCCACCCCTTGGCCATTTCACACACGAGGGATGTAATTGATTGGTTTTATAAACCCATCAATCGAAAGACATGTCTCGATCCTTGTAGCAACATAATTATTTACAAAATGGGTAGAGGCTATTCCTCTATAAAGAGATAATGGGGCCTCTAGGGACAACTTCATCTAGGAAAATATCATTTGTAAATTTGGTATTCCAAAGATGAACCTACTGATAATAGGACTCCTTTTGTCAGTAGAGATGTTCAAGAGGTTCTCGAGAGGTATGAAATCCATCATCATAAGTCAACTCCCTATTATCCCAAAGTGAATGGACAAGCAAAGGCGAGCAATAATTCTTTATTAAAAATATTGAGTAGAGTGCTACAGGAAGAGCCCACAAATTGGGTCGATCAACTTCCTATCACTTTATAGGCGTACAAAACTTCAAAGAAATTCTCCACTCTGGCTTCCCCTTTTCTCTAGTCTATGGGACCGAGGCAGTACTTCCCCCCAAAAGTGGTACTCGCTTGCGGGACACCTAGCCTCAAGAAGCCTAGTGGCAGAAAGCAGACTAACTAATCTAGAAGCTTTTGAAGAAAAAGATGACAAGGCAAAGAAAAGGTTGCAAATCTATCAAGACAATATCAGAAAAGCCTATAATACAAAAATTTGTCAAAGGCAGATCGTGGAAGGAGAACTCGTTCCAAAGATGGCCAACCATATCCTAAGGGGAACAACAACCTCTAAGTTTACTCCAAATTAGGAAGGGCCATATGAAGTTACCCAATCCTATAGAAGTGGCTACTGTAAACTAAAAGAATCATAGCAAAAAAGACTAAATATGCCTTTCTTTTCCCCAATTGCAGATTGGCTGAGAGCTAGTCTCTTTTATTGCCGAGCCAATCAAGATTTGAGCCGATGAAGAGATTGTTGCATAGATTCCAACTTCAGAATCAACTCTGAAATTTCCCTTTGAAGGTCTTTCTTCACTGCATACTCAATATGGTGCTTAATCGAACTCAATTAAACGCTCCATATAAGCCCTTAACCAGTCCACGTTCAAACCAATCGAACTCAAATTAGGAAGGGGTTTAGCTAACTTCTGCACCTCGGCGACCTTGAAAGATTGGATCTCCCTTTGATCTAAAGCGAGGACAGTATCCCCAAGGGTTTCATAAAAAAAATTATTTTGGCAAAGGGTTGATCGAAGAATTTGAGGAAATCTGTCCCTGAATTTTCTCCAAAAATGGGACACATCGAGCAAAAATCCTAACACCGTCTTAGACAATTCTTTGTTCACTCACTATTGAGCCTTAAGAACTAGGTCCAACCTTTCAAACTTGTTCGGGTTGAGAAATAGGATCATGATCACTCTTCAAATCAGAAAGAGGAGGTACGGGAGAATTATTATTTAATTTACTAACCCCTTCAAACTCTAGGGAGGCAACCGGATTCGTTCGAACAGAAGTCTCCACCGGAATCGCTAAAACATCATTTAGTCGGTCAAGGGGTTTATTTACCTGAACATATTCGGCAAAGATACCCAGGAAACACTCAAAAGCCTTACGAATTCCTTTAACAAGTTCAGGAACCCCTTGATCAACTTCAGCACCTTTTGTATCAATCGGAGCAAACACAAAAGGTATTCCTTCACTTAGCATTGGCTCATGAATAACTTGAACTTCATCTTCAAGAATGGAGGGGAGAATTCCTCCTTGCTCACTAATGGCTGGAAGGACGTATAGCAAGAACTCTGGCATAATTTCAACAGCTAATGAGGTTTGACCAATGAGCAAAACCTCACCTGATTGAACAACCCATCCTTCAAAGGTTTGGATAGGCCACTCAACCAAAGTTATTAAACGCAGTCCAGCCCAATGGGTCAACCCGGTGAACCTGAGGTCTATAATATTAGAATTTTTTGTTCAATATTAATTTATAAGGTATGATAATACAATAATATGTTATTTAACATGTTACATTCATATTTTATTATTTATCTATTTTGATTTACTCTAGGATATACTTTAAAATATATGTTAAATATTTTTTAAATATCTTAATAATATAACAGGTTCGACCAGTTGACCCACTAGTTGAACCAGTGATCCATTGTCCTGGTATCTTTTTTGAGTCGATGTCTGGGCTACGTTTAATAACTATGCGCTCAACAGCTCTTCGTGTTTCGAATTTCTCCTGAGCAACCTGACGCCCTACTAACATTTATTTAGTCTCATTCTCATTTTCCTCTAAATCCAATTGGGCTTGAAGTTGACCCAAAGCCTCACAAGAAAATTTATCTCCCTTAGAAGCGACCAAAGGACACAGAGATGGTCGAAGAAATCTTGGCCTTTTTAGACACTACAAGCTAGCCTCTACCAACTGATTGAGAAACGTAGTGTTATTTTTCCCTCTTAGAAGCCTTTGCAAAACCACCACAATAAAAATAAGTGAATTTTTGATGAAAACCATATCCCAAGTAAAACCTTCACCACCCCCCTGAAGCCCATCAACCAAAATCCTCAATATTTGCTACTTTACTAAAAGAAGTTTGGTACAAACCCCCTACTACCCCCTCAACATTAGTCGCATTGGGGCTCTCATTACTCAAGATAGATAATGGGGATTCTACAGTAGATTTCTCAGGAGAAAGAGGAAACCATAAGTGAAGGAATAAGGCATCTATAATAGATACATGACTAGATAAAAGGATAGATTGAATGAGTTCACTGAGCTCACCAGCATCTTGTGTCAAATTTGGGCGAGAAACCCAACATTTTCAGTATCTTTGGCATGGCTAGTAGTACTGAGAGCGCTCCTCCCACTAGGCTGAACGAAAAAGGAATAAGATTAGACAAAAAAGGATAGAAAAAAAAAAAGCAATGACAAAACAAAAATAAGGAATACCTTGGAAAACCTCAAATTTAATTTTGGGACTTTAGTCTCAACAAAAACCTTTTCCTTCCCCGTAGTAGCTCGCTCTTTATTATTAGAAACTTTCTTCTTAACAAGAGGAATTGCCTCGACCTCATTAGTGCTTGCAACAACACCATTAGCTTGTTGGTCATCACCAACCTCCGTTTTGAGAGACTCTAAAACTTGCCTAAGAAAGAGCAAAATTCCATAACCCCCAGAGTCCTTTTTCTCTTTTTCTTTTTTGTTTGGGATCTGAAGAGAAGTATCATCCTTAAAAACCTTTGGGGCACTCAGAGCAATAAGACTGATCAGGAGTACCATTGACAAAGTCTATAAATGTTTGAAGTTGTTCTTTCCATAGCTAACTTACACCAATAGAAGGGAATCCAACCCGATGATCAACATGGACTATCTAAAGTCCATTTTCAGAATAAAGGCTTCCCCGGTTGCTAATATTAAGGTGCTTAAATCAATTAGCCGAGTTAGCTCGTGGAAATCCTCGACTGGGCAAACCCTGATTGAAACCAAACTGATGCATCACTCTATGAAGATTATATTGCGAACTACATTCATGAGTTTTTTTTTTTTTTTTTTGAATGGAAAACGATATGGGATCAAAATACAACCCCAAATAAACCTCTAGAGTCCTTTTTCTCTTTTTCTTTTTTGTTTGGGATCTGAAGAGAAGTATCATCCTTAAAAACCTTTGGGGCACTCAGAGCAATAAGACGATTAGGAGTATCATTGACAAAGTCTATAAATGTTTGAAGTTGTTCTTTCCATAGCTAACTTACACCAATAGAAGGGAATCCAACCCGATGATCAACATGGACTATCTAAAGTCCATTTTCAAAATAAAGCCTTCCCCGGTTGCTAATATTAAGGCGCTTAAATCAATTAGCCGAGTCAGCTCGTGGAAATCCTCGACTGGGCAAACCCTGATTGAAACCAAACTGATGCATCACACTATGAAGATTATATTTCGAACTACATTCATGAGTTTTTTTTTTTTTTTGAATGGAAAATGATATGGGATCAAAATACAACCCCAAATGAACCCATGGGAGGGGATCTCTGCCTCCTTCAAGTTGTACTCTAACAGATTAGAACGATAAAGGTCTAGATCAACCTCCTCTTCCAAGAACGAACATAAGGATGAAATTAGAATTCGGATTCTTGATCCAAGAACTCCATCAGTTTTTTCAAACTCCACTTTCCACGCCATCTTCATACTTGAGGAAGTTCCATCCTCAAAAGAAACCTTTCTCTTTTGGCTGAAGCATAACTAGGAAACCTCTCAAATAGAAACAACTGAAGAAAGATAGTCGGGGCATAGTTGACCAGGTCATAGCGACCCACATAATGACATTGATAATTGACAAACATATCTAACTGCCGATATAGATTGCCAAGAAAGATAGGGCCCAAAACAACAGAAAACCCTGACGCCAACTTAATCGCCAAAGGAAAAACCTTTGTGTTAATCCCATCATCCGAGGGCATTGGGAAGATATACCACCCTAACCAATAAGGTGAGGAAAATAACAAGATTGTGTGGCCTCTGGTATTGAGGCCTGTTCACAACCCATCGATCACCATATTTTTTCACTTTCTTATAAGATACATCGTTTTTAAAAAAAATGACGAAGCCAAGCTGCGAAATTGGCCTTCTTCCCACTCTTTTTTCTCCCAAACTCTCCAATGTAACTAGCATATTTGGTCTGATGATGTTGGAAGTAATCTAACTCCCTTTTGTCACCAGATGTCAATGTAAGGTCGGGCAAATCATGCTCTCCAAGAAGAGGTAAACATATCAACATGTAGACGTCTTCTAAAGTAGGGGTAAATTCACCCCAAACAGTGATAAAAATGTGAGAATCCACACTCAACCCTTGTTATCTTTTCAACATCCTAAAAATAAAAAAATTTGGATACAATAAAAAATTTGGGCTTTCTTCATGAACTCGACGTACACCGTGTTAGACAAAATTTCATCGGTCCATTCCGCCCAATCCAAACCACCTACTAGGCCAGAACTTGCCATGAAAGAAGTAAAAGAATAAAGATAATCTCTCATTTTTATCCCAAATCGAGCAATCGATTCACAAGGGATTCGGGCCACCGAATCAGCGTCTTCCTTAAAGAGTAAGAAAGGATCATCTAGTGAATGTTCTACAATTTTCCCCCTAAACTGTAACACCCTGACCCAACGAAGCATCATTTTTGACCAAGACTTTAAGTAATGGGGTCGGAGTGCAATATAGATACGGGAAGCTTCCGGTAAAAGCTCCGGGAAACCAGGACGACTGTATATCATTTTCATTGCAGTCATCAACCTATTTCTGTTGATCCCATTGAGACTGTATACTTTCACTCCGATCGCCAATTTGAATGAAGACATGAACAAGAAATGGTTACGTTAGGTAGGTCAACAAAGTGAATATAAGAACATGCTAAACACATCTTAAATACACACATTAATTGTGAACATGAATGAGTATAACCAAAATATGTACATGGATATATAAATATAGAAATATATATTTATATACAAGAGTTATGAAATATATAGATTTAGGTATATATATATATAAGCACAAAATGGGTTATGATAGATTAATTGGGGGCTACCCAAATTTAGGTAAATGAATACAATATATAATCAAAATTGCATAAAGTGTATGTATATAAAAGTGTGTACGGCTTAAGTTAATATATAGG
This sequence comes from Nyssa sinensis, assembly GCA_008638375.1. Classification (NCBI taxonomy): domain Eukaryota; kingdom Viridiplantae; phylum Streptophyta; class Magnoliopsida; order Cornales; family Nyssaceae; genus Nyssa; species Nyssa sinensis. Next base: position 15,466,450 of record CM018049.1, on the reverse strand, counting down.
TTAAGAAATGAGGAAAGGAAATAAATGGAATATGATAGTAAGATTAAGAGGAAAGCGGTGGGCACTGTTCTCCATGCCCCTCCATGTGATCTTCATGTGAAGAGAAATAATGAAGGATGAGTGGCAACCATTGAGGAGAGAACTGATGTGTTCTCCATGCAAAACCAAAAGCCAACAGGTGGCAATGCCACTGCCTCAAGGTCGGTAGAGAAGGAGGAAATAAAATGGGAAGTTAAGGAGGAGAGAGATTGTGTAATTCGTAGAATGAAGGTAGGAACTGAAGCAGGAAAGAAATTGGAAAAAGAAAACAGCCGATTAAACAAGTAAAATTTCATTTGAAATTATTCAGTTGTGGTTCAAATTTAAAGCATGCAGATACATAATCTAAAACTATATTGTATAAGCTTTAAATTACAAAAGAAATGATAGGAAATTATGAAAAATCGAGTGAGAAATTCGAGTCACAAGTGAACAAGGAAAAAAATCAGAAACTCTGATACAGGTCTAAACTGACCCTTGTTAAACAGATTTTTATATACAGGAACCTGAACTAGATGTGTCCTATGGTCTAAAAACCATAATACATGATCACAAAACATGAGGCATGACCTTCGAAAATTAAGTTGCAGGTTCGGGTTGTTAAACCCAACTCCATAAATTCACTATAAAACTCATTTTTGAGGATGAGGTATTGAACCCCATGAAAAATGGGTCACCCCAGAAGAAAACCTCATGGTTTTTGACTCAAAGATGAGTCGATGGGGTCAAGTTACAGGTCTTATTATCCAATTCCAAATCAGAACCATGAGTTCAAGCTAGAACCCGAAATCATTGCCAAACCATTCTGGGATGTATTAGAAATGATTTAGACACCTTAACAGAAGAAATCAGTGGTCTAAAATCCATGAAATTAGGAAGAAATGAAACAGGAAACTAGGGCAACAATGGTAAAGGCGGTGGGGAAGACGACGAGTTGACTCATGGTTTAAACCGAGTCACCCGAGTTAAACCAGGACACGTGTTAAGCGGCGAGATGTCCACTGCATAATTGGAACGGCGACATTTTGGTTAAGGTTTAAAAGACTTAAAAAGGTTAGGGCTGATGTCATGATGACGTCAGCATTACGTGTTAAACCGAATTGGTTCAGTTATAACTGGACCGGTTCTTTTGAAATGAAATTGAATCGTTGGTTCAGTCCTGAATTATGAAAAATTACACCTTGACCCCTGAGATGTTGGCAAATGCCACTGTGGCCCACCAAAACTAAAATAATATTAAATTAATATTATTTAAATAAGAAATATTCCAAAAATGCCCCTACCTCTAAATAGGGCAATCGAAGTCCAAATAAAGTAAATAAATAGAGTATTTTAACTATTTTAGACATTCTGAACCCAATGGTGGGGTTCATTTTATGAGACGGGACTTCAAAAAATTAAGACACGTTAAAGTATAAATTACCAAATTACCCCTGATGTGCCTTAAGCCAAATGGGAATCCAAAAAGGCTCAATTGACTTTTTTCGATGTTTCGGACTCAATGGTGAGGTCCATATTACGAAACAAAATATGGATAAATGTGACACGACAACATATGAAGTAATGAAATCAAACCTCATGATTTAATGAAGCTACCAGAAGAGCATATTACGATCTAAGCATAAGTTAAGATCACCAATGAGTGGTATTGTAGTGACTATGAAGTTAACGAGACTATTTATGAATTGTTCTTAGGAACTACAAAGGAAGTGGGAAAGCACAACAGTAGCTTCAACCTAAACGTATAAGGTGAGTAACCTTGTGTTTGAAATGGAGATTTAACTCCATGGATTTGAATCATGTTTTAAGCATGTGAAGCACTTGAATATCAAATTCAGTTTTTCTCTCATGGTTCCTGGTTTAAAATATTCCGTTATGACATGCTTGGTAAATTTTTTTATATTCAGTTCTTTTCATGGAAATATTTAGCATGTCCGATAGAAATGCAAATTTATTTCATTATTCTGAATTTGATCATTTCAAGCATTTGAAGTGTTATTGCAGAAATTATACATTTCATGTTTTAAATATTCATGAAAGGTATCGATTGACGTATGTAATAAATGTTTTATAAGATAAATGGTACTTAAGTACCACCCATGACGTTGAAATCCTTCGGGATTCAACTGAGACACGAAGAAATGCCCAGTAGAAGGATCTAATCCCACAGGCAATGAGATATCCCATTGTAGCATTGGCAATAAAACTGGAGTCTGGTTCGAAACAGATTCCACCTAATCAAAGAGAAAAGATGACAAACACTTTTGAAAATGGAAACACGTTTTACCCCTATTTTCACTATGCATATTTATATGATTTGAAGTAATGCTTTTGGAAATGGAAGTAGGTTTTTACCCCCATTTTCATTACACATGTTTATATGTTTTGAAATGCATATTCTCTATTCGAAGAAATGTGTATTTAGCTTGAATACTTAAAATGTTTCAAAGCTATCTTTATGAAGAATGCATATATATTTTGTATTCTAAAAGTATGAGCAATTGGTAGTGAGTATTTTATAAACTCTCATGTGCTAAACCACTGCCAATAAAACCCTATGACAAATGCAGGAATTACTCACAAGCTTAGATTAGCTTATCCGGACTTTGTTCGGACCCCCCTTTCAGGTGAATGACGGCAGTTTTGGTTTGAAGTCGATGATGTTTCAAGAGAATGACAACAGTTTTGGTTTGAAGTTGATGATGTCGAATCTGCCATTTTGGGAAGATATGTTTGAGTAGACTCTTTTGGAACCATATGAACTCTAGTAGTACATTTTGTGTTAGTAGACGGTGTAAGAATATGTATTAAGCCCCTCGGGGCAGTGGACATGTAATGTTTAATAACTCTTTAAGTTTTTAGTTATGCTCTGAATGTGTAATCATGTATACCGCAATGTGAAGAGCGGCAGTACTGGGCAGGTGTGCGCATGATTTTAAAAAGAATAAGAAAAGAAAAAGTTTTTCATGCTTCCGCAACCACAGGTCACACCGCTGTCCGATACTGTTGCTTATGTAAGCCTTGCCTCAGGCCCCCGGGTCTGCAGGTGGCGGTCGCAATCCGAGATCCGCATATGGTGGGTTTCGGGTCGTGACATAAACTATGACCTTGGACCAGAAATTTTCATTTGATTTCCTTCCTATAAATGGACCACACCTTTATTCTTCCTCAATTTGAAACATAGGGACTTCTTCTCTGACAGTGAGAAGGCCTACAAGGCCTAAACTAGACATGATAGCACAAGTTTCAAATGCACAAATGCACAAGTTTCACCAAAGCAAGAGACAAATGAGAGAGCAAGAAGACAATGAACAAGGATTTTTATACACCGATGGCAATAATGGCTGAATTGGAAACGATGCCATTATTATGAAACTGTTCAAAATCCAAAAAATGGTGTTTATTTTCAAATAACGAGGAGGTATGCCATGCGCCACATAGAAAAGATGCATAAATTAGGGCATACATTAATAAACAATAAATTCTGAAGTGATGTGATGACTAAAATTACGGCTCAAGTCTTTTAGAAAAGATCAATCATAATGACAAAAGTACTTATTCGCCCATATCCTCACTTGAGTGAATCGTAAGCATACATGCAAAGAGGGGGGAAAATATGGTTCTTGGTTGATATCGAAGCATGACCTAAAAGGTTATAATCGACAAAAAAAGCCTGAACTCACAGATATGGTAGTCACGAGACAATCTCAAGATCCACTCAATCTAATTTAGGTGCGAGCATGTAAGGATTCAGAAAATTATAAAGGGCAATTTGGTAAATTTCCAGCATTAATTAAGGTCAGATAAGTAATTCATCGATGATGTGTCAGAATAATTATGAGATCGATTAATCAAACCTCAATATGATATTGTAAGACTAAATGGAGGTTTTAGGAATTTATTTGGGACTGGTGTGAGTCACGGGACTACGCGGTCATTTACAGGATGCAGATAAATATGAAAATACAAACAATTGAATTTGGAGAAACGGATAGCATATTTGGAATCAAAGCGTCAAAATTAGCTAGGGTGCCAATTTTAATGCAATTTCAAAACTAGTTCATGTTTGGGTGTGAGCGCACGCACATTTGGCTGACTGGCCACCTAGTCCATTAGAGAGTGTGCAAAGCTTCCTCAAGAAGCATGGTTGGGTATTTCTAGACTTGGACACATAGAAGCATTTGATTGGGCTAGAGGGGACTCAATGTAGAGAGACTTATGTGCACGTGAGGTACACCATAAGGGGACCAAAAAGTGGAAATGGTACATATGATGGGACAAGTCCTTTCACCAGATTTTAGCTTTTTCCCATTTTCCCTCCCATTTTTTGATCTCTCCTTCTCTCTGTCTCTTTTTACCAGCCTAGTGTAAGAATGTGGGTTATACAAATTATGTATATATGTGTCCAAGGTACATAGGTATGAGTGTGCAGTGAATGAGTGTTGTGTGCCCAAGAGGGCAAGTGTGAAATAATGTGTTTATGTTTGTGAAATAGTATGTGTGTGTGTGTGTGTGAAACACACACGGTGGGGGAAGCGAAACCAAAAAAGAGAAGAAGAGAAGGAAAAAAAGAAAGGAGAAAGAGAAGAAAGAAGAAGAAGGAAGGAGAGCAGTTTTCAGGTAATGGGCTCGGTAGCCATGGGAATGGGTTAAGCTCTCACTCTCATCTGATTTTCTCTTTTTACCCTTGGCAATGGCAGAAAATAAATAAGGGTTCTTTTAACCCTCTCTAAGTATATATGTATGATATATACGTGTGTTGATGTGTATATGCATTGGTGTGTGTTTGTATCGATGTGTGTGTATATATATATATGCATAGAACTATAGGGAAGAGAGAGAACTGAAATGGGTTCTCTAGAAAAAAAAAGTTGGGAAATGGGGGGTTGATCACAGAAGGGAGTTAGTAGGGCTCTGTGCATGTTTCACGAGGGAGTTGAAAGGAGAATGGAGCCAAAAGTGGCTGGAGATGGTGGGAAAACACAGTCACTGGGCAATTGAGGGTCTCAAGTCAGGATTTCCAGTCTGTGAGGGTTTTGAGTGGTTCTGGGTGGTGGGTTAGACTCCCTAGGTTTCCAGAAAACTAATAGGAGAGGAGGGAAGGGGAAACGAAGGTCAGAGGTGAGAATAATGGCAAGAATTTGAGGTCGCCGAAAAATCGCGGGATGGGGGTTTTGAGTGAATTTGGTGGCTTTCAAAGCCTGATAATTGTCACAAGATGTATAAAATGAGAATGTACATATGACAGAAAGAGAAATAGGAGAAAATGGAACTTTTCGGTGTACCGGTGTGTCACGCCCCAAGTCCCTAAAGACCCAGGTTGTGATCAACTCCCTATGGTACATCTAGTAATATTTAAAGTTGACCCTACTTGATCTTCATTCCATGAATTCTCCTATTTACTACTTAAGTTTTATACATTGTTTCTTGAAGCCCCATGCATAAAAACAAACAAAATCAAATTCATTTAGGATACAATCTATGGTTCATTTCTTTTCTATTCACTAAGTAGTTCAGCCCTATTTAAAGCCCCATATCTCTAACTCATAAGACCTGTTATCTTTATATTTTTAGGGAATGTTATAATATGAGTCTACTTTCAGTGAGCTTTGGAATTACTTAAAAATACATCTGGTAGCTCAAGTTATTAATAAAAAGGTGCAGGCAGTCTGAATTGCTTTATTCAAACACCAAGTCTGCCCTGTTTAAAGTCTCTATATCTCCAAATTTATAAAACTTGGTATTATGAGTTTCTTATATCATATTCCACTATAATTCTAGTTTCCATAGGCTTTGGAATCACTAAAAAAAAGTACCTGAAACTCAAGTTATGGACTAATTTGTAAACAGTGGTGAGATTCTACGTAGGTTTCTTAAAATCAGCAGAGCTCCCTTAATATTTCCCTAAGGTCATTCTTGAACCTTGAAAGCTAAGACAATGAGGTTTAATTCTAAAAAACATGATATTCTAATTCTATAGAATGTAGGAGATATGGTCTTTCAAAGTGGGTTGTTTTACACAGCCTTCAACAGAAATACTAAACTCATACCAATATCATTTTAACAATGTTATAATTCATTTATGCACACCATTTTTCTTACAAAAAAATACATACCACATTTCATTCATACCCTTATGAGTCCTAAACATAAGTAGCATTAGTACATGTCCAATTTCTAAAGAAGCCCAGTAATACAAGTCAAGTTATGTAATCTTCATACAACAAAACATAAACCCTTCTTCAAAATAAACCAAAAGTGGTCTTGGCCTCCATTCTAAAACGTGTTAAATGGTCAGCTCCTTTCTGAAACCTGTATCTAGTAGAGGTCAAGGCCCCAGTAGGATGTCTAAATAGGAGATATGAAAATGTTGCAATGTGTATACTTGTGAAGATGTAGTGACATGCCAATGACATTATTTAATAAATGCAACTAAATAAATCATAGAATAACGATACATTCTAATTAAATTTCAAGGTTTTAATATATTGTGAATGGGTCCGATTTTTTTCTCACTTTGTCATTTCACAATTTGTCATTACATTCCTCAATTTAAGGTTAATTTTTTATCCCAACCTAAGTTTTGGCTCTTGGCAAGCCTATTTGTGTTTTACGGGTTACTAACCCACCGGACACCACAACAAAACCTTGCATGGGTTCTTGACTCTCAAGCTGAAGGGAAGCTCACTCCCACATCAAAATTCATAACCTAGGATCAAAATCTCACATACGCTCCAAGACACACAAGTGACGCATCGCAATCTCACATACACTCTAGAGCACACAAAGATGTCACTAATTTCTCGTCTTTCATTTTTCTCCATTTCTTCCATGGATAATCAATTTTTTATCAACAAATAATTTTTACAATCCATCAACCAACTCATATAAACAAGTATATACCATTCAAGGTTCATTTCCATTAATCTAAAAATTAAAAAGGAAATAAGTGACATGCTTGGGGTAATTACAACAAAAATATATAATTTTTTTTCATTAAAGAGACAAGATAGTTTTCATATTACCTAACATGTAATTCTTGATAAATGCAAAAAAGAAATACAATTGTATGAATCCAATTATAATTTCAACCCAAACACAACCTAACAACTCTAAGCATCTCCATTTCTTCAAGTTTAAAAACCCTACATTGTTCTTGAAATTTTTAAGTTGAGAATGGAAAAGCCCTAATTTGTTCTTCTTGTGCTTGTTGGAATTTCTCCTAAATTCCTCAAGCCCTTGATGTATAGTGTTTGTAGAGTGATGTATTTTCAATTTAAACCCAAGGAATCTAGAAGATTTGAGGTTAAAAGAAAAAAAAAATTGTTAGAACCTAGCTACCTTTTTTTTCCTTTTCTTCTTTCTCTCTTTTCCTCTCCATAGCTCAACCATGTGGGTGTGTTATGTGCCCAACCATGTTTTACTATTGTGTGTGTGTTTAATATATAGAATGTGTTGGAATGTGTGGGAATTAAATGTGTGGTGGAAATTCACCCAAATGTAACCTTTTGACCACCCATTTTTAAATATATTTATGTGTATAATTACACATATACCCACATTGGTTCATTTCCTTAATTATCTCATTAATGTCTATTTTGTCTTTCTACAATCTTAAGAAAGTCTAAATTCTTTTAAATTTATTTGCATGTATCCATTTTAAATTTATTAGGTCTAATTTACAATTCACGTACCACTAATTTAATTTTCTCAGTTAAATTTATAGAATATAAATTATTTCTCTAATTTAATTATTTATTTAAATTTCATTAAAATAACAGGGCTTTACACGGTGTTGGAAAGGGTGATCGGCACCAGCGAGTTGATCGGTCAACCGAGTTGACCCGGTCAACAGTCAACGGGTCTGGTCAACTCGGGTTCGGGTCAGTCAATCGGGTTTTGGGTTCGGGTTACAGGTTTGGATTGCTGGTTAGGTCTTGGGTCGGCCTTAAGGGCTGTTTGTTTTCATAAATAAGAGCAACATAGTTTTTTTGAAAAAGGTTTTAAAGTGAACTGGTTCCGGTTTGAACCTATTCACTGTTGAACCGGTTCTTCTTTGAACAAAATTACGAAAATACCATATGTCTAAAATATGAATTTAAATCCAGATTAAATGTAATAAGGGACTTTCTCAAGGTTTTTGGACATTCCAAACTTAATGGCGGAGTTGGTTTGGACATTCGGAGCACCGGAGTGCTCCCACATAAATACGTAAAATTACAAAAATGCCCATGATGATAAATTAAGTAAGCTAAAGGCTAATTAAAATCTGAAAAAGGCTAGTCCAAGGTTTTTGGATCCTAGAATTCAAATTTAATGTCAGATTTAACAAATTGGGACCTGGGATGGTCCAACCTAAATTGGTAAAATGACAATTATACCTCTAGAGTTAAATTGAGAAATTAAATGCACAATTAAGATCCGAAAGAGGCGTTTCTAAGGTTTTTGGACACCAAGAATTCAAATATGATATCAGATTAACAAAATGGGGACACGAGGTTGGTTCCACATGAATATGTGAAATTACCATTATGTCTTTGGACACAGAACATATACTTGAAAGAGTTAATAAAATACAAGGAGAGCATCCTTAGGATTTTTGGACCTTCTGGATCTAATTCCAAGGTTGGTTTTGTGAGACATGGTCTTGGTAGACAGGAAATGTATCAAGTAAAATTACAAAAGCACCCTTGTGGGGTTTAAAGGGCATTCAAATGACTTAGAAACATTACTATGAGACCTCCTTAGGGTTTTTCAATCTCAAGAAATATTTTTTATATATGTTAGGGACAACGGGCACTCGGTATGTTGGCTAATGTAAAATTGACCTAAGAGAACTTAAAGAACTAATATGAGTTTGAGCCATGAGTGTGTGAGATTTTTAATACACATTATGAAAGATACATGTAGTGCCTCATAGTCGGGTGACGACTAGGACTAGGATTATATCTTGACTAATTGTGATTACATATCTATCATTGAAACTTATGATTTGACTATTGTTGTTATATTGCGATATCATTTGTTCTATACTTATCTTGAATACATGTGGATACTCCACTGATTATGTGGCTTTTGTATATTGAGATATCATTCATTTCATTATGTGGCTGTTGATGTGGATGTGGTGTGAGCCAGTGTGGCCACCATATGTTGTTGAGATGTTGATATTATAGATGAAAATGAAATAGTCAAATCGTTAAGAAATGAGAAGTTACGGATGAACAGGTTACATGTTGATAAATGGAAAGTTATGAATGAGATAAGTTAGAAGTTGAGAAAAGCGAAGTTATGGATATTACTGGGGTTTTTTTACTAGGATTGTGTCTCCTTTCAGTTTTGAATCATAAACTCGTGCGGGTGGTCGTATGTCTCCATCAGGTTTGTAGCCTGAAAAATACCCAGGCTTTATCGGGAGCCATTAAGTAGTCTTAAAGGATAATGGAATAAGTATAGAGAAGTATAGGACTTGTCGAAGCCTAACTTGTGGTGTTGTGGATTGCACTTTTTATAAACATGGATTGTATAGTGATTACACTTGTTGCCTTATCATACTATTGACTTATATTGAATATATTGTTGTTAAATATCATTGTTCTGATTGATTTGAACAGAAAATGGAGGTGCTTCGTCATGTTTGTATATGTTGATATACTTCATGTTCGATGTATATTGAATGCCTTATCAATGTTGTTATACCATGTGAAGTGGTGTCTTATTCTCTTGATTGTCATATCGATATATGTGATTTGGTTGATGATATTGTCGTGTGTTTGAGATTGCAAACTGGATATTAGGGATTGACCTAATCGGACTTCCATTAGTTTTTGCATGTTGTTTGCTTGTTTGTTTTGGAAAACCCTACTGAGCATTATGCCTCACCCCTACTTTTGATGGGAATAACAGGTACTGAACTGGTAGAGAACAACTGTTGGAGCATTACGAGATGGACAGAGACTTGAGTAACATTGGTTTCAAATAGTTATATTCATTCATTATTTATTATAAAGGGTGCATGTACCCTCTTTGACATAATGTATATTAGACTAGAGTCAACTCTCTACATTACCTTATTATATATTATCGGTGGGTGTTTTTAGTTTTGTTGCACCTTATTGTGATCTATTTCATTTAATCTCGTTATGGGACTTGAAAAAGTCTAACCATGAGAACGAACCGAAATCACTTGACTAGGATGATTAGTCTCAATCACCTTCTTTTTTAAGGTCCAGTGACCCCTTAGTCCGATCCATCCAGGATCGAGGCGTTATAGAGCAGAGGTAAAACTATTCCTTAGTCCCTGAACTTGTCGCCATCAAATAAAGCCGGTATTGGTCAAGCTAATCTTAGTTCCCAAACTTAGCAGTATTTCGTTAAGATCTAACCGAACCATCCTAAAGATTCTTAGACTCGATTGACTCTTTTAAAGAGAAAGTTCCTTTCGAGGAACTCTTGCCCTTCCCTTATTGGGATGCCTAAAGGTTTTAGAGGCAAGCCTTCGGGAGACTCTTTGAGTCTAACATGCAGTTATAGTATTGAAAGGTACTATAGTCCCACTACTCGGAATACTCAGGGTTTGTGGCATGGAGGCTAAATTATTGGGCACTCCTAAGGTATCTATCTCGTGACCCATGTACAGAACACCCACGGTCCTTATAGAATTAGAGATTCCACCTAAATTCCATAAACATTCTACTATATTCCATAACTACCTACTATTTTGGACTGTAGTTGTCGCGCCCCTAACCCGCAGGGCTGGACTAAGGGGTCATTGAACCCCGATGAGATGGGTAATAGGACTAACCATCCTAGTGAAGTACATAAAATATAGGTCATTTTTTTAATTAATTTTCTTTAATTTGCTTCGGTTCGATTTCTTGATTAGACTTGTTCAAGTCCTGTAACAGGATTAAATAAAATTGATTGCATTCAAAGATACTTTGCTAATCATCTAACAATAGGGTACAACATGGTAAGATCTAGAGCTGACTCTACAGTCTAATATTTATATATATATATATATATATATACACATCCCATATACAACAATTGTTTGAAGGGTACAGGCACCCTTGATAAATATAGCTAAATAGATACATGAATATAATTAAATACTATAATGACTTTAGTTCATCCCGTACTGCTCCCACAATTATCTTTTATCAAGTCAATACATGTCATTCCCATGAATAGTAGGGGTGAGCCATAACGTTCAATAGGGTTTTCCAAAACATAAAAGCAAGCAGCATGCAAAAACTAATGCAAGTACAAAGAGGACACGCCCTATAGTCCAGTATACATCACAAACACACCACATCATCATATCCCAAACACGGGCATAAGCATAAGTATCAAAATGGCATCACATCACTACATGTGGTTTGACAATAATAAATAGGTAGTCGACATATGGGGGGTCGGATACATCATATAAATATAGGCATATAATTCCACGAAACTCTTCCATTTTCTATTTTAATACCACAAGAATAATGTGTATAAACATGTAACCGATCAAAGATAAGTATAAACTTACCAACCCCATAAAACACCTCCATTTCCTATTCAAATCCATAAGAACAATGTATGCATTCACAACTAAGCAACCATTCATAATTTCCATAGTATCATAACTAGCAATATACCATCAATAATCACAATCATATAAGTATCAAGGGAAATAATCTTAATTAACTCAATCTACAGCAAAAAGGATAAAACCTTATTCATCTCATTCCATTTTCTTCATAATCTCAATCCCATGAGTATTCACCTAATTTGGCTCCCTGTAAGATTGAGTGTTTTACGGGCTACTAACCTGATGGAGACAAACGACCACCCACGCGGGTTTATAACTCGCAAGTCGAGGGGAGACACAATCCCTATCATAAATGGAACCTCGGGTAAAACGCAATTTCACCATGCTCAAGAGCACACAAAAGACGTGACTAATTCCCATCCTAAGTCCTTTTCTTATAGGTGTTCTTTTCCAAAATTCCAATATCTCAATCCACACCACAAATGGTGCTCATTAATAGCAATATCCTCTCAAATCTCACACCACTTAAGTATAGTCAATAATATGCATATCAACATCATTCATATCCATAACAACACTAACAACCATAAGAGAGGATATATGATTTAAACAAATAAATACAGGAGTAACAATGATCATATATCCATTATAGAAATAGGAATGACAGTCAGCATTAATCATAGTGATAACATTTATCTAGTAATATCATACAATGTCCAACATTATGACATTCAACATACTAATCACATCATACTGATTAATTCAGTCACAAGGAAATTAACGGTGATAACAAATATTTTGCGTTGATCATATAACAAATATCTTGTGTAGATCATATAACAAATACACATATCAATAAGTCAGGACTTTGCCCCAGTCCCAATCATCACTCCACTACAAGGAGACATTACATGTGCATTTCCTTATGTTTGTCAATTATCTTACGTACCTACTGTTCCATCCTCGAGACCATCCTGACCCATAGCACTAAGGCATCGTATCAAGTCTTACAGTTTTCTATGGCCAATTACTCATTAACCTACATTTCAGGTACTTGTTTACCCAAACGAATATCAAAAACGTGTTCCCGTGTATCAAAAATTCTAAGGAAGCCCTATCGTATTGTCTCTAAGTCATTTGACTATCTTTTAAACCCATAATGAAATTTTTGTAATTTACAGGATAAGTTATGCATTTGTCGAGATGCTGTTTCTCAAAATCGACCTTGGAATTAGATCTAGAAGGTCCAAGAATCTTAAAAATGTACTTCTTGCATTTTATTAACCCTTTCCAGTAACTGTTCCATGCCTAAGGGAATTTTAGTAATTTCATGTATTCATATGGGACCACTCCGAGTCCCTAATTCATTATTCTGATATCATATTTGAGTCCTTAGCATATAGAAACATTGAAAATGCCTCTTCTAGATCATAATTTGGCTTTTAATTGCTTAATATAGGTCTAAGGGTATAATCATCATTTTATCACTTTATGTGGGACCATCACAGGGTCCCAATTTGTTCAATCTAATCATATATTTGAATCCCGGACATCCCAAAACCTTGGGATAGCCCATTCTAGATTTTAATTAGCCTTTAACTTACTTAAACTATCATTATAGGCATTTTTTGTAATTTTTCATATTCATATGGGACCACCTCAGGTCCCTAAATGTTTAAACTGACCCCGTTGTTGAGTCCGGAATACCCAAAAACCTTAAGAATGGCCCCTCATCCATTTTAATTGGTTTTAATTTCAATTTTATGAACAAGTGGGCTTTTTCATAATTTTCTTAAAATTAGTTCACTGATTTGTAAATAATTCAAATAAACTTGTCCCTTTTTAATTTCTTAAACCTGTAACCAAACAAGCTTAATTGGATTCTATTCCTAATTTCTGGAATAGTGTTATCCCTATTCCAATTTCAATTTAAAAATTAACTTTCAAATATTCCTGTAGCCAAACAGACCCATAGGCCCAAGCTCACTAAACAAGACTCGTGATCCGACCCAACCTAGTCCACAATCCATGACCTGACCCGATTGACTGGTCCAATGCTCAACTGTTGACTGTTGATCGTCAACGCTGGAACAATAGCCGTTGCCAACCAACTTTCGATCATCTTCTCCAGCAGTTTTGCCGGAACCCTCGCTCGAACTGAAATTTTTTTCTTATTTTTTAATGTTTTTTCTCAAGCCATTTGGATTCCTCTCTTACTCTAAACTACATTAGGCATCATTACAATCATTTTGGGTCAAGTTTTAAGGTTCCACAATATCCCAAATGAAGAAACCCAATTTTCTGGCAGCTAAGAATTTCTACCAATCTCCTACTGTCCCGATCTCCCCTTCTCCCAGAATCATCTCCAAATCAAGTCTAGGTTCATACCCAGTTGTCCTAAATAGGTTTTGAGGTTGATTCTAGTGAATAACAAGAAACCTATTTTGGTTTCTCTCTCTACTATTATATATATATATATGTGTGTGTGTGTGTGTGTGTGTGTTTGTATGTGTGTGTACATGCATACACCTCAACACACTGTCACACATATATATATACCCATACAAGTTTTGATAAGCTGGAAATTCAACTAAAAGGGTTTCAAAATCCCTACCTCAGATTTTCCCTCGTAGAGAGAGTAAGATTCGGCTTCTTCTCCTATGGCTGTCAACCGAAGTCCCCCCTTACTATTGCCATGCTTCTCTCATTCTTATTTTTCTTTTTTTTTTCTTCTCTTCTTTTGCTCAATTTAGTTGTGTTCATCACACACAGAAACACACACTGTGACACACCCATACCTACACACACAATGGTTCTCACATGCTCTCACTGTATGCTTCTCTCCACTACACACACAAAACACACACAGTCCCTTCACACCTCTCATTCTCTTTTCATGGTTGTCTCACAGCCCTTCAACACACACTATACACACATATACATATCTATTCACACAACACACACACCATGTGTACACATACACACATACAATTTCTCTATTCCTTCTTCATAGAACACACACAATATACACATTTTTGCCATGGGAAGGAGGGGGAGAGGGAGAAAGAGAGAGAGAGAGAGAGAGAGAGAGAGAGAGAGAGAGAGAGAGGAAGGGCTGATATGCTACAAGTTGGGGAGGAAAAGAAAGAGAAAAAGAGAAAAGGAGAGAGAAAAAGTGATGGTCTCTTTCATGTCACATCAATCCATTTTTTGTTCCCTTATAATACACCTCACCACACACAATCAGACCCTTCCTCCCTTATAATTTTTACACATGTCTCCCACTCAATAATATCTAACAATATTTTCGTGGAAGCTTCACACAACTCCCAAAGCGTTACGTGGCCAGTTGGCCAACTCTACATGTACACAAGCCCGAATTAGAACTGTCTCAGAATCGCACCAAACTTGGTACACTAACTAATTTTGGCGCTCTGATTCCAAATATATAGTCTTTTTTCTAAAATTCTATCGTTTGGATTTTCATATTTATCTCTATCCTATAGATGACTATGTAGTCCCGAGGCTCACACTAGTCCCGAATAAATCACCAAAATTATTTTTTTACCTCTTATAATATCTAACAATATTTTCGTGGAAGCTTCACACAACTCCCAAAGCGTTACGTGGCCAGTTGGCCAACTCTACACGTACACAAGCCCGAATTAGAACTGTCTCAAAATCGCACCAAACTTGGTACACTAACTAATTTTGGCGCTCTGATTCCAAATATATACTAATGACTTATCGACTTATTTTAAAATTTATCTGACACATATTTGGTTTATATCCAGTCTATCCTCAGTCTATGTTGGCAATTTACCGAATTGCCTTTGATGATTTTTTAGGTTTTTATAATAGTACCCATGTGAGTAGTTTTTATAGGTGACATCACACCCTAACAACCTCACGTGCTAGGAACTACTATAAATAACCCACTCGGATCACTGTGAACAATACCATGACTATCACAATCTTTTTGTGACTAGTACAACCATTATTTCTCTAAGAAAACGCTAAGCCCATAGAGTGCACAAATATCGGTTGAGATCATTATTTTCATAGTACAGTCGATCAATACTCATGTTGATGCCCCCACACTGTCAAGACCCGAAACTCACCCAATGTGGATTAGGGGTCGGTGACCGACACTGTCACTCGGACAGGCCGTACAAAATCAAATGAATCGCACAAGACAGTAATAAATTTTTTTTCTTTTATTTATCAAGCACGAAAGCTACACATATGCAACTCATCTGATATCCAAATCAACTTTAACAATCATTAATAAGATTATCTCCAAGTACAATTTTCCTCATCATTCAAGTCTAATAACATTCCTAGTGTCACTATGTCATAATATCTAACATTAATATCAACCTTACAACATATATATTCAAATTATGATTCTAAGCTATACATCATCAAAGTTACCCACAAGCATACCACTAGCTCTATTAATCACCGTCATTGCCTTTCCTTCCATATTGTACTACTTGAAAATTTTTTATAATTCTGGGGTGAGTTAACTTAGCTTAGTAAGTAAATCTTTCACTCTTTCATAGGTTACACAATGATGCATAACAAGAAAATAATCACAAGATTTCAAGTTCAAAGGAATTGGCCATCAGGCAGGCCAGAATAACACAGTTCATAAAGAGTTCACAAATGTGATAAGAATGACTAAGCAAGTCAACAAGTACAAATTCATCAAAATATAATGTTTAGTTGCCCAAATCAAATGGAATCAAATTAAATACAAAGGTAAGCCTTATAGGCATATGTATCATCCAAAAGTAACATCATCGAATCAAAAATTGGTGTGGAATCAAAAATATAGAATTCTGAGTCAAATGGATATACGAATCTGGGTCAAATAGATATAAGAATCTGAGTCTAACAGATCAACAATCATAGTGCAAAATTGAACATATAGAATTCTGAGTCAGATGGGTATACAAATCTAAGTCAAGAAGATATAAAAGTCTGAGTCAAATAAAAATAAGAATATGAGTCAAATAGATCAATAATCATAGTGTGAAACCAAACATATAGAATTCTGAGTCAAATGGATATACAAATCTGATTCAAATAGATATAAGAATCTGAGTCAAATAGATATAAGAATCAGTGCCAAATAGATCAACATAAAATGTTTAGCTGCTAAAGTCAAAGGGATTCAAATCAAACCCAAAAACAAGTCTCAAAGGTGTATTTCACATCCAAAGATAACATCATCAAATCAATAAATGGTGTGGAATCAAACATATACAAATTGAGTCAAATAGATGTTATCAACAAATAGGGCCAGGCTACCCCCAAACAGCACTCATTCAGGTTCACCACTCATCTCTGGATTTCCCTAAATGGCACCAAGAGCTCTTATCATCATATCAAAATGTCCTCATCAGGACAACGTGTTGGCTATCATTCCCAAACACCGACCCGTAGGTCATCAGCATCCAGAGAGTCAAGATGGGCGTTGTGTCAAACACAACCCCGGGTACTCACAAATAATGTTATCAGTAAAAGGATTCCACAAAGTATGTGCATATACATAGATTACAAATGTCCACAACAAAATAGATCACAATGATCACAAAGATAAGATATATCCAAGGAGTCAAAAAACTCACAGATATTCACAATAAATAAGATCTCAACAAATCACAAATTCCACATAATAGAAACACGATAATCAATGGGTTGTGGACTTGAAGGCAATTACTAATGCATGTTTCAAGAAGCAGAGATTGGCAACTATATAAATAGGTCACATTGGAAGAATAGAAATCCACATATTAGAGTTCGGGTTTACTTACATTAGGTCCTTAGTATGGCATTCCCATACTGGTACCATAGTAGTTATCCCATAGCCTTGTTCCATTTCTCTATCATTAAGTGATCCTATAATCATGGATAAAAAATACATTATATGTCGAATCGGCATACATTCTAATTTAGGTACCTCAATTTAGTGTTTAAAGTTCTTTTGAACTTAGTCTAGTTGATTAAGAGACCCTCAAATTCCCAATTTAGGGTTCTTGATGCTTTATAGCTTATTTGGCCCTTCAATGACATAATGGTAATTTACACTTTTCATGTCCCATATTTTTTCATAGATGATTTATGTATTCAGACTTCATTTTTTATTCCAGTTGGTCCTTAAAAACATTGACATAGACCTTTTAATTTCATTAAAACCCTTTTGGTAACTTCATTAAGTTTTAAGGACGTATTCGTCATTTTTTAATTTGTTACCGAGTTTTATTTTCCTCAAAATGATGTCATCGTCAAGTCCAAAATGTCAAAGATAATTAGTTTAGGCTTTTTCAGGATCTTAATTTGCATATATGTGACTTATATTAAGCCTAGGAGCATTTTTATAATTTTACACTTTCACGTGTCTCATTTTTTGGCATTTTGTTTGCTAAAATGGACTTCATCATTGAGTCTGGAACGTTAAAAGGAGTCAGAATATAATATCGCTAACATTTAACTGGCTTTTGGATCATTAAGGGCATAATGGTAATTATGACATTACATGTGTTTATATTTTCGGGACTTCATTTCATAAAATGGATCCAGGCATTAGGTCCAGGATGTCCCAAAATGTTAAGATAGGTATTTTCATAGTCATTGGGGTTCAATTGGTAGCTTAATTAATGCCTTAGAACACAATTAAAATTATTCCAGTTTGTCCGTTCATATGTTTTAAGATCTGATTTCGTAAATCGAACTCTGCCATTGAGTCCGGCATGCCTAAAAACATTGGGTTAGACTCTTTTTTCATTTTAATTGACCTTCATTTGGCTTATTTTTGGCTAATAGCATTTTGGTAATTTCTTATAATCTAAAAAGGATTTAAAAATAATTTCTAATTATTTTTATGGATCTTTTCATAATTAACAGAAAGTTCTGGGGGTCAAAACTTAATTTTAGAAACCTTTAAAAAAACCATCCAGTTCAGGGGTTAAGAGACTGAACCAGTCGGTCTAACCGGTTCTACGCGTCATGATGACGTTAGCCTTTATTAAACCAAATGACATCATTTTATTTTAAGTTATGATCTATTTTACAGCAGGTCAGGACCTGACCGGAGACCCAACTTGACCCGTTGACCGACCCGGTCAACAGTTGACTTGGTCAACGAAGAAACCTATCGGTGCCGATCGCCTTCTCCGGTGACGGCGGTCACCAACGATCATTTTTTGACCATCGACCTACATTTTTCTAGACTATTTTCAACCTAGATTCCAATTCTAAGGTTGGTTTTTGATTTGGATTAGTTCAGGGGTGTCAAAACCAGACTTGCAGGTGGCTCTCCGACAAGCCATAATTTTTCGACGACTTTTTATTTTCCTATTTCGTCAAATTGCAGTTAGTGTTTTCATTCCATTTTTGCTCTATTCAGCTTCTGGGATCTCAGGGAACATTATCTCGTTCCTAAAACCAAGTAAAACAAGTCTAAACTTCTTGGTTTGATTTTTTTCTTCCCCATGACTGTAACTAGCCATTTCTCACTGGTCCATTGACCATTTCTTGTGATTTAAATTGCTTTGTGTCCCATTTTGTTTGATCTTGCGAGCCATGGCATTGGTTTGAAGTTTGGTTCATCATGGGTTAAAAACCTAGTCTTTTTCCTTTTGGGTCTAGGGTTTTCCTTAGGGTTTCCTAGCCTAAACAATCCCATTTTCTTCCCATTTCCTCCCTTTACTGTATTAATCACATGCATGCTTTGAAAAATTGTTAAAAACTAAATTAAAGGAAAAATCTTTGAGGAGAGAGAAAGTATCACTCACCATTAATGGCAACTTGATCATCCTTGTTGGGTCTTTGCCTTGTGTCCCAAACAAACTTGAGACCCATATTTGGTTATCATTGGCATTGCATGGGGCATGTAGCCATTCTTCTTCACTCTTCGTGGCTTTTCCTCTCTAGTTCTCTCTCTCTCTCTATCTAAAAAAATACACTCACACACAAGTCTGATTTGAAAGAATGCACAACACTCACACACAAATGGTCTGTTTATACATCATAGGGGAAGGGTTTGCATGTGTTGTGGTTGGTTGAGGCTTTGTTCCAATAAGGTGATGACACATCAGCTTTTGTATGCAACTCATATGTATCTTATTGGATATATATACATTTTAAATGGGTATTCTAGCAAAAAAGTGATGGCAGCTTAGTTGGTAACCTTTTTGGGAGTTAAACATTTGCTTGCACAAGGTGCAAGATTCAAGACTTGGCGGGAGTCTTTTTGGCTTATTCCTTCTATTTTCTTTTATGAGTGTGTTTTATTGTATTTTAATCATTTTGAAAAGTCTCTTATAAATTTTTACAATAATCTTGATTAAGCCTACATTATGCATGTACCAGTAGTCTTCCTTTAGTGCATTTCATGCACTAATTTTATAAAGTTACACGTGTGCAAATCCTCAATTAATGTTAATCGTAATTTTCTATCAAGTTATGATCGTTGTCATTAAATTTCTTTCTTAAAATTAATTGTCACCAATTCATAGCTAATTGCTCTCATTTATACATTTGTCTCTATGTTTATGGACTATTAGTTTTTAAGTAGAATTACCTATAATTATTAAGCAAATTATCTTATGATAATCTTCATTATCCTTAATTGCCCCACTTACTTGGGTCAAGATGTTACACACACTCTCATGGAACCTCTCTTGACTAGACTACTTATACTTTCTCCTAGCCATCCCATAGTGCATAAAACAACAATTGAGGTCATTGTCTCCATAGTACAGTCGCTCAACACTCATGTTGATGCCCCCACACTCTCATGGTACCTCTCTTGACTAGACTTCTTATACTATCTCCTTGCCATTGCATAGTGCACAGAACAATGGTTGAGGTTATTGTCTCCACAATATAGTCTTTCAACACTCATGTTGATGCCCCACACTCTCATGGAACCTCTCTTGACTAGACTGCATATACCTTCTCCTTGTCATCCCACCTTGGGATTCTTGGCCATTTGATGAAGATTATTCACTCCTTGTAGGAACTCTCTCTGTATTGATTGACTGGTCATTCACTGATCTATTGACGGTAAACAAATTGATAAATTTAAAGAAACTCAAAAATAAGAAAGTCCTATTCACCCTCCTCTAAGATATTTCTGGGCAAATTTTTTTTTTTTTTTTGTATAGCTAGTGATATTTTTCTTTATTATACTACTACATTTTTGTATAAGTAGTAGTACATTTTCAAGTGTCTAAAAGTACTTATGAGAATCCCTATAACTACCGTTCAATAACCATTTGAATACAGACCCAAAAATAGTAAAACAATAGTGGTACATTTATGTGTAAAGTATCGATAAATTCTGCAAAGGTATCAATATGTTTTTGTACAAATAGTGATACGTTTATGTTCAAAAAATAGATTTGTACAAGTCAAGTTGTGTTTTATGGAAAATTTAATCAATTTTTGTACCTTTAGACTTTTGACTTTGACTCATTTTTACATTATGTCAATCGTTAACCAAATTCGGAAAGAAAAAGAATTTATCCATACATATGGTGGTACATTTTTGTATAAGTAGTTGTACATTTCTTAGACTAGTACTTCTACAAGTAATGCTACATTTATAATATACAGAACTGGTACATTTTTGTATAAGTAGTAGTACATTATTGTCCAAAAATGTATACTTGTACAAGCCGAGATGTGTTTATAGAAAATTAAATTAGTGTTCAATGCCACCTACTTACCTTATTTCAAGATGATAAAAGAGAAAATTTCATCC
Organism: Nyssa sinensis; assembly: GCA_008638375.1. Lineage (NCBI taxonomy): Eukaryota > Viridiplantae > Streptophyta > Magnoliopsida > Cornales > Nyssaceae > Nyssa > Nyssa sinensis. The sequence continues at coordinate 15,445,097 of CM018049.1, read as the reverse complement.
AACTTAGTTTTTTTTAAAAATATTTCAATTTTTATTCAAATCAAAAAAGAAAAGGAATTCATTTGTACAAATAGTGGCACATTTTCGTACAAGCAATGGTACTTTGTTGTCCATGTACTTAGTTACATATGTATAAGAAGTGGTATATTCTTGTACAAGTAATGATAAAGTAACACAAACATCAAACATATATACCAGTGAAGGATCAAACACTCATGCAACAACGTGCAAAGAGTTTGATCACCCAAATTCCATGACCTCTATAGATTCCAGCAAAGCAACAAAGTCCTCCATTATTGTCATGTAACTTCCATTGAAGTCTTGATGAAATATGTGTGAAAATTCTTTCCATTGATGTCAAGAAACCTCTATAGATTTCTGAGTAATTGTAGCATATGCATAAAGTGAGAGGGAGTATGTGTTTGGTCGTTAACATGATCATGACGGCTGCGGAGTTTGACGAAGACAATGGAGCATCCTCAACAAACTGATAAAAAAGTGGGTCTATTGTTAATCGAAACTTTCAGAATGGAGAGAGAGAGAGAGAGAGAGAGAGAGAGAGAGAGAGAGAGAGAGAGAGAGAGAGTGAGTGAGTTACAAAATTAGAGAGAATGAGCAAATATTAGTGAGTGATGTAACTGCCAAGTGAGATGAAGAGAACATGTGGCATGGGTAAGTGAAATTTCAAGACTTCTAAATCAAGTTAGATATAAATACCCAAAACTATTCCGCCCATTTATAAAAGCCCATCTAAGTTAGTTTAATCAAATTTTCTCAAAAAGAAAATTCATGTTGGGACTAGAATTATAAATTGCTTTTACAAGACATCAATAAGAAAGTTGGTTAATGCTACATTTTTCAAAATTTTATCTTAAATAATATACATTATTGAGTCACATTAATTACATAATTTAATGCACTTCCCATTTTTTAGTTCTAAGAGCATAAAACCAATCTCTACTTTTATTCTCTCATCTATTCAAATGTAGAATTGCAACTCAGGTGGGATGCCAGTTGAAGGCAAGGCCAAGCACAACCCAAATGTCAGATAAATGCTTAAGCTTGATTGAGCCTGAGCTCAAATTGTAAGAATTAGAACCAAGTTAGGGTTAGTTATTAATTTGTTTAGGGCTAAGTTGAGATTTTATTATCTCTTCTTTTTCTTTTTTTGGGATAGAGGTTAAGCTTAGTTTGATCACTTGGACCTATTATATAATGTATTTTAATTCCTTTATTTCTATTTTATTAATTGAAGGAAAAGTTTTTATTAATTGAAGGAAAAGAACTAATAGCATTTACAAAATAAATAAATTCGCAGCAGAAAGAATTTGATACTAATAGTAATTATTTACAATAAAACTACTTGAAATTATAATTTTTATATTTTACGTAATTGTTACAAGGGTAATTGGTACTGAGAAGGAAAATGCTTTATCTTCTCCATTTATATCTCAATAATTATGTGGCATTATATGTTGCCTTAGGGACCACATGATGTAATTCTCAAAGACACAACATGATATCGCATCATTATTGGCATATACAAGTGGGTATATATATCATTTCTTTATTGAAACTAACCTTGGATTTCTTTTTGTAGGCCATCTCTAATAGTTCCTGTAAATTTTACTCAAAAGATTTGAGTAAAATTTTCATTTGATATGAAATTCTCCAATTGTCGCTTAAAGTTTTTCTTAAGTCTATTTAAAAAAACTTCATCTTATTCCAAAAGCTTTTTTATTTCTTTTTTTTTCTAATTTTTTTTCCTCTACTTATTTTCCTCAAAACCTTTTTTCATTCCCAATTTTCTTTTTCCTCACCATTTTCCTCTCATATCATAGAAGTCTCTCTCTCTCTCTCTCTCTCTCTCTCTCTCTCTCTCTCTCTCTCTCTCTCTCTCTCTCTCTCTCTTTATATATATATATATATATATATATATTAGTCTTTTGTAAATCACCTCACAATTCAAATACAATGGTTATGCAATCTCAATCAAAAAGTGTCACGATCATTAATCATTGTTTAGTCGGCGTCCAAGAGATATCATCGTCCTCATACTAATCATTATCATATTCAAACGATATCATACATCTTCACCACACCACTATTCATTTGTAGATCCGAGACTCATACCAAACCCTCATTGATGGTTGATCAAAAACCACTTATATTTGATCCTCGAGAAATTATATTATTTTGTAATTTTATTTTTATTTAATTTATGTTGATTTAGGATTTGTTAAGTATTTGATTTAGAATCAAATTTAGTTCTTTAAAGATTCGATTAGTTTGAAATTGTTTTGAAATTGCCTCTCTAAAGACATATCATATATGGAATTAGGAAGATTTGGATTGATTATTGATATTGAGATTTCCTCTCTCTTTCTCTCGGGTTTCTCTTTCCACCATCTTTTTCTTCTTCTTTTGCTTCTTGATTTCTTCTCTTATTCTTATTCCTTTCTTCTCCTATATCAATTGGTATCGGTGCAATGTACAGTTCCATCACCACTGTTCCATTGCAGCTACCGGTTCATTACAATCCACCATCGCCCATACAAAATAAGCCATCATTGTTCATCATTGACCGTAATTACTGCTACCACATCTAAACAGCCATCGAAGTCGAACATCCATAATTAGTGACCCTTTCATAGCCAACATCTCTAGATCGTCATCGCAATCATTGAGCAATCCATATCATCGTTTTAGTCCAGGCCTAGAGCAGTAAACAGCCAGTTCAAAATAGAGATCAGTCACCATATTAAAAAAAAAAACTTCTATCGCATAACAATTTGTTTGGATAAGTAAGAGGAAAAAGAAAGAAAATGAAGAGTATTAGTTATGAGAAAAAGAAAGGAGAGGAAAGGAGAGGAGAGGAGAGAGTAATTCCTCTTTTATGTTTGGATAACTAATGAAAGAAAATGAGAGAACAGACTGATATAATTATTTTATCTTGTTTGAAAATGATAAAAGAGAGAAAGGAAAGAAAATAATTTTATATTATTTTATTATTATACCCTTTGAATGCCTTAAGATAAATGTGTCATTTTTATTTTGGCTTTTATAATTTTAAGGGTAATATTAATATTATTAAAAATTTATTAAATCATTGTTTTTTTTTCCTCCATTTCCTCCTACTTTTATGAGGATAATAAAATTGCTTAAATAAGGATAGGGTTAAGCTCTTCCTCTCTTTTCCTTCCTAATTTTTAAAACAAAATATAAGCTCTCTTTCCTTCTCCTTCCTTTTCCTTTCTTTCCAATTGCTTCCATCCAAATATAGTATAACTAACAACTTATGCCATAATATGGGTGAGGATCAATAAAAGAGATTAAAAAGAAAGTTTCAGATCCAACATTATCGCACCCTTCGAAGCGCTAACTCATCGGAGTATTCAATCGCTTCACGCCCATTACAGAACAAAGTTCTCATGCCATCGTCACCAAGTAAACCCTATCTGGTCCACCATCGTCATCAGTCATTTTGACCCCTAGAGTTGCAGATTGAGACACCGCTATATCGTCAACACCGTAGCAAGACAGATTCCTCAAACGTCATCGTTGATCGGAAGCATCATCCGTCGTCAACCCATCGCCATCGTTCATCATCATTGTGTTTGTAACCAACCTTCACCGCAATCAAACCTCGCTCCACCACTTTGCTGCAACAATCGACCATCTGCCGCGCGTGAAGTTTTGATCGAATAGACTTGTTTATCCCATTAACCTAACCTTTTTATTTTTATTTTAATTAACGCACCCTTTGTTATACAAATACTTTTTATCTTAAATAAAATTGAGTGTGAGTATCCTGAGCGAGCATTTGATTCCATGCATGTAAAAATATGAAGAGTTTTTAAAGATTTATTTGAACCAAAAGTTATAAAATCATCAGTGTTACTAGTGTCAACCCAAGAGTCTATATGCACTAGTTCACTTGATTCTACTCCTACATCTGACCCTTGTGTTGTATCTGAATCTGTATTGCCTTCCTCCATAAATTTTTCATCTAAATCTGTTGGTAAATTTTCTATTATTCTTGAGTTTGGACCTAATTTTTATTTACTTAGCATACCATTGGATATAAAAATTAGTTTAATTTTCAATATGGAGGAAATGCTATCTAATCAGGATCTTTTGGAGCCTTTTATGTTTCTTGATGGTCTTCATGCAAGTGGTATTGTTATTTCTCCAACGTCAGCTATGATGTTTCCACTACTCAAATAGCATACTATAAATCACGTGGAGTTTGTTATTATAAGCCAACATGCAAATTCTTCTAGAGGATGTTGTTCCACTGTCACTTGTTACTGAAACGATGATTTCCATCTTTAAGCGTGGCTAACTCGTTGGGTTGAATTCTTTTTATTCGCAGAGCAATGGTAGGGATCAAAAAAGACTTCACGGGGCCATTTATATTTGATCCTAGAGGAATTATATTATTTTGTAATTTTTTTATTTAATTTATGTTGATTTAGGAATTGATAAGTGTTTGATTTAGGATAAAATTTAGTTCCTTGGAGATTCGGTTAATTTGAAATTATTTTGAAGTTGCCTATATAAAGGCGTATCATATATGGAATTAGAAAGACTTTGATTATAGATATTGAGATTTTCTTTGGTTCTCTCTCGGGTTTCTCTTTCCTCCATCTCTTCTTGGTTTCTTTTCTTAACCTTCTTCTCTTCTCCCTTTTCCTCCTACATCATTCATTGTGCTCGAAACATCATCATCCTCGATGTTGATTAGAATAGTTAGTCGCCATCTCTGATCAAACACTACCATCATCATAGTCCGTTATCGCCTCCATCACCAACCAAAATGACTTTCCACCATCGTGAGGATACAAGTTTCATCATTTTCCCTTTCTCTCTATCTTTGATTTCATTCCAAAATATGATAGTTGGGCATTTGGCTATGTAAACAATATTTTGTCGATTTGGGTAAATGGTTGGAGGAGCATTTTCAAGATTTTTACTCAATGCCCATAACATTGTGCTTTGCTTTGATAAGTAGGAGTGGAAAGAGAGGGGGATAACATTAATAGTTAATTGGCCTCCAATTCCTGGATTAGTGATTTTATTATCAGTTAATTCATATTAGTTACATTTTTGTTGTAAAAGATATTTTTTCCTTGTTTCATTGTAAAGTAACTTATGGATTACGTGTCATTTTTTTATATATTTTTCAATGAGTAAGTTACCACTTTTATTTATTATCTTTTTACATTATTGGACTGACTTTTTTTTTTTTGGTTAGTTTTTTATTTTTATTTGAATTTGAATACACTCTTTATATATTTTTGGTATCATTGATTGCGAATTTCTTGAGCTAGTTCACCTCTTTGTTTTTTTTTTTTTTTTTTCTATTCTCTTCTCCACTGTGAATTTCCTTATCTATTTGGATCTTATCACCCTTTTTTTCCTTATCTTCTTCTTTCTTCTTTATTGCTATCTCAACTTTAGTTTATGTTAAAAAGTATTCATCTGATTTTTATTCACATTAAGTAGAATCATTTTGTATTTTATTCATAATCGTGTATGTGATTATATATATATATATATATATATTCTTTTTTTTATATTAATTTTCTATTCATTATATGCATTATATTTATGATTTTTTTCATACAATATTTGTATTATTTACATAGTATTTTGTTACTTTTTATTTTTTATTTTTAGTTTATATAAAGTATTCCTTAGTTGTTATTAAAATATTTTTTTGTATTATACATTTTTTTATCTATTTTTATAATGTATACATCATCGTCTTTGTTCGTTAAATGTTCTGTAAATTTTTAAATATCAGTGTTTTGTTTATTGATCTTTCACTTCTTTCATTAAATGTTTTGTAAAATTTTACATGTTAGTATTTTGTTTATTATAAAAATGCATATGTTTATGTTTTATTTTATTTTTGTATAATTTCACAGATTCATACTGTGTAATTTTATTTCACCATAAAAATACATATGTTTATATTTTGTTTTATTATAATTTTACTATATAATTTCACAGTTTCATATTGTATGTAAATTCATTCTTTTATCTTTTTTTGTTTATCCTTTTTTTTTCTTTTCAAACTTACGATGATATTCGAAATTATAAGGATTTAGAAACCCCAATTTCAGCGTCGATAATGGAAGGATTAGTAGATTGGATCGTGATTGCCTTTACTCAAAATCTCTTCCTTCTTTTACGGCTGCAAAGAGTCATTTTTGTCTTTTGGTACCTTTTTTTAGGACTATATTGTCTATAAAAGTTAACTGAACTTCTTGGATTATAAGAGTTAGCATTGGACTTTATTATAATTAAAATCTTAATGAATGACTTATAACTAAATGACCCTAACACTAATTATGAGAGAGAAAAAAAAAAAAAAGAGGAAATGAGAGTGTAACTCTCCTTCTTTCTTGGATAATTAATGACAGAAAAGAAATAAAATAAAAGTGTAACCTCTAATCTTGCTTGGAAAAGATAAAGAAGAGGACATGCTTTATTATGTGGGTAAAAAGGATAAAATAGAAATTCACTTAAATTAAAAAGTAAGGGCAGAATGGGTAATCACTAACTCTATATTCCTTTATCTTGGTCTCCTTCGACTTTTGGAAGGAAAGCAAAGTAGATCAAATAGGAGTTAAGAGACCTCTCACTCTACTTTCTTTTCTATTTTTAAATGGGCTCTTTGGCCGAAGGTCTAAAAATAATAATAAAATTAGCTAGAGGTACAACAAAATAACCCAACAAGTCCCTTAATTATTTTGTGAGTAAAATACGACTCCTCTAACTAACTTCCCATGAAATCATGAACTCTTTCAAAAAGTTTTTGCAAATTTCAAAATTCAATATATTGTAAATTATAAATCCATTTTTAATAAAATTTATATATTTGGATACTAAGAATCGAAATCTATTAAACAAGATCTATACTATATATGATCTTTCTTAAAAAATTAATTATTTATGGGACAGTGAAATTTCAGTCATATGACTACATTTGAAATTTTAGAAATTGCACTCATAAAAGTATAAGAAATTCATGAGATGAGATTAGTCAGTCAGAGAAATTTCACTTATATGTAAAATCCAAAAAAAGTGAAGCAAAATTGGAAAGGATTCATTGTCCAAAAAAATACACTGAAATTACATTGTCCAAGCCTTGACAAGTGAAGATGAATTCTCATCTCATAAGTGGAAAAAAAAAAAAAAAAAAAAGAGAAAGGAAAACGAAGAAGAAAGGATTCACTGTTTTTCAAGCTTTGATAGAAACCACTTCTGGACTTTGTTGTCTCATAATCATCAAATTGACAAATCACATACACAAATAAAGCAGCCGCCAAAAGTGACGAGAACATTGTAATCCTTTCTTTCTTTAGTTCAAAGAAGTAGTTTCAGCCACCAATCCACCATTGCTCTGTTGAATTGAAAGAAGCAATTTCCTGTCTGCTGGTAACTAACGGCAAGTAAAATAAGACAGAGAGAGAACAAAGTGCACAAAGAGCTTTTGAGCAACACTAGAATGAGGCGGTGAAAAAGGTAGATGATGTGGATTTGAGAACATAATAAAAAAGAGAACCTTACACTCACGATTTTGAAACAATTTGTAAACACAAGAACAATGGTTAAAGGGCATGGATGTTGTGCATTTTGCACTCCATCCATTTGAAATCATTACCATTAGCTATGAAGAAATAAAGAAGAGAAAAGAATTTATATATATTTCTGTGTATTTAAAACTGTACAATATGATGTCTATTTATAGGTACAATATGAGAATACAATGTGGGAGTGTAGACGATGTGGGACAAAGTGGAAATAAAGTCTATGAGTAATCTAGAATATTCTAACATCCCCCCTCAAACTCGAGATGACGAAGTCAACTGAAGTTTGGAAACAAGATCACGGAGCCGACTAGGAGGATGAGACTCCGTGAAAATATCAGCAAGTTGATCTTCAGACGAGACAGATCGAAGGTCCAAGGTGCCTTGCTGAAGATGGTGCCGAATGAAGTGACAATCAATTTCAATATGTTTGGTGCGCTCATGAAAGACATCATTGTGAGCAATTTGGATGGCACTCCGATTATCACAATAAAGAGGAGAACTAGTCAACTGAGGAGCACCAATGTCTGTCAAAAGCCATCGTAACCAAAAAAGTTCAGCTGTAGTATCAGCAAGGGCACGGTACTCAGCCTCAGTACTGGAGCGAGCAACAACAGTCTGCTTCTTACTACGCCAAGAAATGAGAAAGGTGCCGAGTAAGAAACAGTATCCCGTGGTGGAGTGACGATCGGTAGGATCACCAGCCCAATCAGTATCAGAATAGGAGCGAAGATCAAGAGATGAGCGAGAGGAAAAGTGAAGGCCATGAAACAGAGTTCCTTTGACATACCATAAGATGTGAAAAACAGCAGCATAGTGGGTAGAGCGAGGGGCACTCATAAACTGGCTAACCAGATGAACAGCATAGGAAATGTCTAGTCGAGTAACAGTGAGATAGATGAGACTACCAACCAGTTGTCGATACAGAGTAGCATTAGGAAAAGATTCACCATCAGTAGCAAGTAACCGAACATTAGGATCAAGCGGAAAAAGTGTATGTTTTGCTGTCAGTCAAGTCCGGCCTTAGAAAGCAAGTCATATGTATACTTAGCTTGAGAAAGATAATAACCATCTAATCCAGATGTAACCTCAAGACCCAGAAAGTAGTTAAGTTCCCTAAGTCCTTCATCTCAAAATTCTGACTCAAGAAGTGCTGAAGATCTCGAATACCAGAGAGATCATCGCTTGTAATGATCATGTCATCAACATAAAGAAGAATAAGAATAATACCAGCACCAGTGGTCCGAAGGAAAAGAGCTAAGTCATAGGCACTAGGGGTAAACCCCTGTTGAGCAATAACACAACTGAATTTAGCAAACCAGGCTCGGGGAGCTTGTTTGAGACCGTAGAGAGCATGCCGAAGACGGCAAACTGTGTGAGGAGGATGGGCATAACCAGAGGGAGGATGCATATAAACTTCCTCTGCAAGATCACCATTCAAGAATGCATTTTTGACATCCATCTGAAACAGTTGCCAATGACGCACAGCAGCAATGGCAAGCAAAGAGCGGACAGAGGTAAGACGGGCAATAGGGGCAAAAGTCTCCTCATAGTCAATACCATACTCTTGAGAGAAACCCTTGGCAACAAGACAATCTTTGTAGCGTTCCACTGATCCATCTGACCGAGTCTTGATTTTGTAGACCCACTTATATCCAACTGCAGACTTGCCAGGAGGTAAATCCACCAAGTCCCTAAGTATGAGTTTTAGTGAGAGCTTCTAGTTCATCAGACATAGCTTTCTGCCAAAGAGGGTCAGCACTAGCCTTACGATAACTGTGAGGTTCGTGAAGGGTAGTAAGAGCATAATAACAATGAAAATCTTGAAGATGAGAAGGAGGAGCTCTTACTTTAGTGGATTGACGAAGTACAGGTACTTGGACAAGCTCGGAGGCAGTTGATGGATCAAGGAGTATCAGCAGACTGTGTCATATGACTCTGAAACAGGCGAAGAAGGAACATCTGAGGAGTTTGGCATCTCTGCAGAGGAGTCAGGAAATAAAGCAATAGAGGGGTCAGTAAAGATGAAGCATAACTGATAGAAGACTGCGGAAAAATGAGAAATACTCGTAAACATCTTATGTTCCCAAAACTCTACATGACGAGAAATACGAAGACGTTTAGCTATGGGATCATAACAACGATAACCCTTTTAAATGAGATCATAACCAAGAAGACAGCAGAGTCGGGATCGAGGCTCAAGTTTGGTGCGTTCATGTAAGGGAAAAGTGATAAAACAAACTCAACCAAAAACTCGAAGTAATGAATAGTTAGGAATTGTACCATGGAGAAGCTCAAACGGAGTTTTATTGTGTATAGTGGGTGAGGGAACATGATTGATGGTGTAGACAGCAGTAAGAACAGCTTCTCCCCAAAAACGTTCTGGAAGAGAGGCAGAGATGAGAAGTCCTCTTACTGTATCCAGAATGTGGCGATGTTTTTGTTTTGCTCGGCCATTTTGTTGTGAGGTGTATGGACAAGAATGGTGAGAGACTGTCCCATTGTGCTGTAAAAAGGCACGAAATGACTTGTCCTTGTATTCCATTGCATTATCTGAACGAAAATTTTTAATGGTACAAGAAAATTGAGTTTGCACCATTTTGTGAAAATTCTAGTAAACAGTGGTGAGTTCAGACCGATGCTATATAAGATATATGCAAGTATAATGACTGTAATCATCCACAAAGATAATAAAATAACGAGATCCCCCCTCAGTCGGTGTCGGGGCAGGACCCCATATATCAGAATGAACTAAGTCAAAAGGTGCGGCGGAAAAAGAGTCACTTTTATTAAAGGATAAATGTGTTTGTTTTCCAAGATGACATGACACACAATCAAAAGACTAAAATTTGACTGGACCTAAATGACCTTAAGAAGCCAAGAACTAGACACGTGGAAGTGAGGCATGACCCAACCGGGAGTGCCACAAACTGGAAGTAACTGTGATGGCAGCCATGGAAGTGTTTGTGGAAGAAGGAATCTATAAAGACGTGAGCTCAAAAAGACGTCCAACTTTACGGCCTGTCCCAAGTAGCTGACCCATCCGTGAATCCTGTACATCAACACCCTTGTTAGAGAATTTCAGATTAAGGCCTAACTCACAAAGTTGTCCAACAGAAAGAAGATTTAAGAATAATTGAGGCACAAGGTAAGTATCACTGACAAATAAATTAGAGGTAGAAATAGACCCTACATGACTAACAGGCATATGAGAACCATTGGCAGTGTATATTGTAGGATTGGGAGAAAGAGCACTTTTATGAGAGAAGATGGTGGAATCAGATGTCATATGGTTACAGCAAGCAGAGTCTATAAACCATTGAGATTTACCTGGGGTGACGGACAAGGCAAGTGGATGATTGGGACAAAACTTGGTGAATTAAGGCCTTTACATCAGCTGCAGTGAGAGGAGTGGGATGAAGACGAAGACTCGGTCAACGTTGATGTGGCGGCAGAAGCTGAAGTGGAACTAGGGCAGACGTGGCAGTGACGTGGCCTAGGGCTGACGTGGCAGCGCAAGGATGAGGCTGGCACATGGGGCGCGTAGGGCGGCGCGGCAGAACTTCGGGAGGTGCGTGAGGGCGCGTGGCAGCTCCGATGGGGGCAATCTTGGCGGCGTTAGACTCCTCTCTGAATGGGCTGTCCAATGGTGGTGGCACCTTTGTGAGATGGTGACCAGAACAGTGTAAAATTGAGGAAGATAGAGAGGAATGGCAGTGCGTGGCAGCTTGTGAGGTAAGATATCGTCACAAGGAAGAGCACCGAAAATTTGCTGAAAGAACGACTGAAAAAAATAAGACTACAGGCCACAAGTTTGTAGCTCTGATACCATGAAGAAATAAAGAAGAGAAAAGGAATTTATATATATTTCTGTGTATTTAAAACTGTACAATATGAGATTTATTTATAGGTACAATATGAGAATACAATGTGGGAGTGTAGACGATGTGGGAAAAAGTGGAAATAAAGTCTATGAGTAATCTAGAATATTCTAACAAGCTAGCTGTTAAAAACTTATGCTAACACATCATCTTAGTTGAAAATGAGATGCCACGCCTCAAAACGAGGGGTGATGACCGTCTTCCTATTTCAGACTACCCCCAAGCAACAGGGACGATGTGGAAAATGAAGCCTCGTTGTCTCCATCTACCTCGGAAGTTTTTATTTCCATAGCGTCGAATCTCTTCTTTGCTCAAGATCGAGGGACGATATAGTTGTTTTGTTATTGCCATCTCATCTCAAAAAACAAAAAAATAAATAAAATAAAAAAGAGTTAATCAGCCTTCCTGGACATGTTGTTATATTATTATAAAATCGGTGAATATTTTTAATTCAAGGTAAATGACTTGGTTGTTTCTATTTTTGCCCTCACTTGTAGTTTTTTAATAATGACACTAATACCCTAATAGCACATCTGTCTAAAATAGAAACCCCCAAATAACTACATCCGTTTAAAATAAAAAATTCCCAAATTGGTGAAACCTTCACGCGACTCTCTCTTCCTTGGCGAAATTCGTAAGCCTCTATTATTGATCTAATAAAGATGAATAAAATTCTCACTTAATCACTTATTCATTTCTCTCACTCTCTCATTCCTCTATATCTCTCCACACCACTTATCCTTCTAGTTTTTCCCTAACCTAATCACCACTGCTAACTATATCTACAAACAATTTATTGTAATCTCCAACAAATCGGTGAGTTGTTTAATATATATATATATATAGAGAGAGAGAGAGAGAGAGAGATGGAGAAAAGCAAAATTCTTAATGATGATAATTAAGTTTGTAATGACGATGAAAGGGTTGTTCTATGGTGTACCGAAGATAGCAGCAGTAGTGGTTATCTGTGATGGTTGGCTATGACTTGGTGGTGATGGGGGGTCTATGGTGATAGTGAGGTATTGAGGTTAAACTAGAAGCACAATTTTGATTGTTTTGTGAAATTCTACATTGGTCTCACATACTATAAAATTTTACAATCTCTCACTGATTCTTTTTCACTTTTTTTTTAGCAGTAAGGCCTATTTTGTTAGCCTCCTTGCAATCTAAGTCCCTCCTTCTGATTATAATTTGTGTTAAAGTGTGTTTATTCATAAAGCAATGCAAAGATAAAATTTTACCTTTTCACTACTCTCTCCCTTTCAGTCTCTCATTGATTCTTTTTTTATTTTTTTTAGCAATAAGACTCATCTTGCCAGCTTCCTTGTAATCTAAGTCCAACATTCCAATTATAATTTGTGTTAAAGTGTGTTTATTCATAAAGTAACGCAAGTGTAAAATTTCACACTCTCACTACTTTTATATCTAAACTAACCTTTTGTTGTTGTATTTTTTACTACTTCAAAATAATTTTTTTGAGAGCCAAAATGCAACTAAAAATAGTAAATAAATTGATAACAAACAAAAAACTCATAGCGAAATTGAAAATACTTTTTTAATAAATGTGAAATTTTTTAGTTTGAAAAGAAATTTTTTTTCTTTAAAATTTCATATTACATATGGATCTTGTTTTATAGATCTCAGTTTTTAGAGTTCAAATATATAAATTTTATTAAAAATGGATTTATATATTTAGAGTTATTGAATTTTAAAACACCTTCTTAAAAGTTGGGCAAAAGTCATGCATATTCAGTTTAATTATTTTTGGAAAAAAATATTAAAGGGGCATTTTTGTTCAATAAAATATGATGAACTTGGTTGGTAATTAAGTTTCAATTTGAACTTGTTGATAATTTTATTACTTTTTATGGATATAAGGTTGAATGTCCAATAAAAAAACACATGTTCTTATGAACCACAAAATAAGAAGAAAAAGAATGAGCATCAACATTAACATTAACCCGAATTTGATTTTTTTAAGAGATTTGTCACTAATTAAACCATTTTTAAAACCACACACATCCCCAATTTTTATCCATTAGTATCCCAATGAGAGTGGTATCATGTAATGTTATGAAAATAACATCATGTGAGACCTGAAAGTATCACATGATACCACACCACGTTAGGGATACAATAGTGTATACAAATTGGAGATATGTATCATTTTCCTTTCTTTAAACTTAAAATAACTTACAAAAATTAACATAATCATACTCAATTCAACAAAGCCTTATAATAATTATTTGGAATTAGCTACATGAATCCTATCTCAACATTTTTCTATATTTAAAACTAGGGGTGCACATAGCCGGGTTGGGTCAGGTTACAAAAGAACCAGAACGGACCCAACCTTGAACGGTTTTAAAAAAATAAGAATCGGAACCGAACCGCAATAATAATAAAACCGAATCGACCCAACCAGAAAATATTCGGTTCGGGTCGGGTTAGTTCTAGTTCTACCTGAAATACTAAGTCTACTATTTGTTTCTCTCTAAAAATTCGATACCAGTTCTAATTATTTGTATGTATATATGTTATATACATATTATATATATTCTATATATAACAGGCTATATATATATGTATGTTTATATATAATAGATTATATACATTATATATACACAGTAGATTATATATATATATATATATATATAAGATTATATGAATTTATATATATATATATATGTATGTTTGTTTGTTTGTATATATGTGATGCTGTACTTTTTGGCCGATATAGATTCTGAGTTCTGCTCCCTAAAGAACACTTCGGCGGTAGCCGCTCCGATGCTTAAGTTAATAAACTGAATTGAAAAGACTGTAATGTAAGCCAAAGAATGAGCATGAATGTAAAAGCGTACCTTAGGGTTTTATTTATAGGCTTAGTGATTCCTAAGTTGATTAGGATTTGGAGCCATGAAAGTAGGGATCTGATCATCGAGAATGGTAGTTACCTTATTGGATACTGCGCTTGAGAGATAACCGTAGGTGGCAATTTCCTTGTAGGAGACTGTTTCCTTATCCTTTGCTCGGTAGGGCGTTAAGGCAATGGTGAGCTTTGAACCCTAGAGAGTGCTCTGAAGGTCTGTGCTCAAACTTGTGTGTTCTGGAGGATAAAGGGACAAGTATGTTCTGAATGACCGAGCATCTTAGTATGCTCTGGATGTCCGAGCTTCATAGTCACACGTGTCACATGAGGGCTAGTCTGTCACTTTGTGGTATATTAGTTACTCCCCCCCCCCCCCCAAAGCCCTAGTTCGATCTCAACAAGTAACTAAGGCTACGTGATTTTGAAAAGCCATGCATCCTGTCTGTCTGTTTTCCAAGGCGACTGTTGGTGCGTCATTTATTGCGTAGCCGATGGTTGGGCTTTCGAAGCCATTATTGCATATAATTGTCATGACGGTTCGGCTTGGTAGGCCCAGACTTTGTAAACATATATAAATAGGGGGAAAGGCTTAGAGTGACCTTTTCCTTGCCATTTTCACTATATTTGAAAAGGACGACGCAGTTCTGCCATTGTCGAACCAGAGCTTTTTGGTGAATCGTGAGGAGTGCTTTTCGCTTGAAGCTTCATTTCTGTCTTGACTTCAGGTTTGGCTAGTCTCTCTTTCTTTCTCGTGCTTTCTTGTTTTCCCCCTTTTTTCGTTCCTTGGCAATGTCGGCCTTTTCTTCCTCTGGTTCTAGTGACGGCACAAGAAGTTCTTCAGAGACAACTGTGTCGTCCTATGTCCAAGCCCTAGACAGTCACTTCCTCCTAATGGTGTCGGAAATAGGTCAAAAGGATCCCCCTTCAGTTCGGAGGTTAGAATAGTAGACGCATTCTTGGAACCCCGAAATAGGGTTAGAGAGGCCTCTGTTTGACCCACTTATAGGGAAGAAGGGGCGAGTGCTATCACTGAGCGTATGTTAGAGGAATTGTGGGAAAAATACAATCTTCCTTCAAACGTTACCTTTAGGGTTCCGAGCACCCTAGATCGCCCATATGATGTTAAGGCAGGGCGAAATATGTGTTTACCTTGCTTGGTTTGGAATGCGATTGACACTCCCTCTTCCTGAATTGGTTAGACAATTTTTTAGTTGGTTTAACGTCTGCCTTGCCGACCTTAACTTGAATAGTTTGCGGCATCTTCTAGGTTTTATAGTGTTGGGGCACCAGAATAGTGTAGACGTATCCCTTGACTTGATCCGTAACAATATGGATCTGAAATACATGAAGTCGGAGAGCCTCTTTTATATGTTTTTTGACAAGGGGTTTAGACCTCTATCCTCTGTACCCACTTTCAATAAAACTTGGAATAAGTGGTATTTCTTCATTGGATGAGCATGGGAGCGTGAAGACTTCCAAGACCGTATCTCAACATTCCCCCGTATCACCGGGCCTAAGGGTGAGACCCAATTTTCTTGTGACTGCTTTGGCTCTGTTTTGTGCTTTGACTTTCGAGCTGTTTAACTAAACATCATTGTTCTATTTTCTGTGCAGATAAGAGTGCTTGGAGGAGGTCCATTTTTACTACCGACCTTCAAGACCAGTACCGTCAGCTCCTCAAGACTTCTAACCAAGCTCACACCATTATCATTACCCCAGAAAATCTGATGGCTGCAAAAGCCCGTACGAAGAGCTCAATAAAAAACTGATGATGAAGTGAACCTCAGAGCTAGAGCCACAATCGGTGGGGGAGGTTTCTTCCCAAGTTGAGCCTGAGCCTCCCTTACAAGTAAAAAGGAGGAGGTTGATCTCGAGTTCTCCCGACCATGCTCCTTCTGAAGGTGAGAGGGAGGTTTCCCTCCCTATCACGATGGTGCCTCCCACCCTTGTCAGTTGAACAAGCAAGGGGAAGACATCCAAAGCTTTCGATGATATCAACTACCAAAACACAAAGAGGGCCCTGAAGCAGTTCTAGGATAAGGGCCCTCAGAAGTTCAAGTCACAGAAGCCGAAGAAGTTACTGGCTGAGCTTGCCTCCCTCCAGATCAAGGTAACTTCTGATTTCTCCTCTCTTCTCTTCCTTTCCTTTTCTTTTACTATTGCTGATTTTCCTGTTTTATATCCTGCAGTGCATGCACACCCTTGTAGCTCTAACAGATACTTCTCTGAATTCAGAAGAGATTGAAAAACTCCAAACTGAATTGGACGAGGTTAGGCTGCAACTCGGTACGGCTCAATCTGCAGCTCATGCTGCCGAGGAGAAGCTGAAGGAGGCCAACAATTCTTTCGCTATTCTGGAGTCTAAGAGGGACCTTCACATTCGGGAAGCAGAAAGATTTCGGTTGGAGATGCATGATCTTCGTTTCCTCTATGATCAGAAGCTCCAAGATACAATTGATCATGCCAAGGTCGAGACTGAGGTAGAGATGAGGGAGGAAGTTGAAAAAATAGGTGACGAGCTGATCCAATTTGGCTTTGACAACTTCCGATCCAAGTTTCTTGCCAAGTTTCCAGACTTCGACTTGTCGTCGATTGTGAATCCTGGAGCTGCTCCTCCTGATGCTGCTGCTCCGAGCAAGGATGCCGAAGCCACCCCTCCTGAACTCCCCTTCGCAGAAGGGCCTTCCCTTGTTGACAAAGCTTAGGACTTCTTTAATGTAACTTTTTTATTTTTGAATTTTGATGTAAGCAATCATTTTTATCAATGGAACTATCTTTTCTTCAGATCTCTTAGTGTCTTTGCCTTTTTATAACACTTGTGAACTTTGAGAATTGTTGTGAATGCCAAGTATACTCAGTACTATCCCAGGTTATTATTGCTCTGTAGTAGATGGGCTCCAGCCCTTAAAACTTGCAATTATCGTAAGTAAAGTTGTTTAAGAATCATTTGTACTTCTAGGTCCATCCTTTCGAGCAAAGAAACTTGTAATAACCTGAGTTAATTTAATAAGGAAATGTGCTAATGACTGTGCCTTCCAAAGTCAAAACAGAACAAGAAGAATAGAATAAATAATTTAAGTGTGCGTCTGGAATAGGAGGCATTTGAATTCAAACTTGTATTGAATAACCTGAACAACAAGTTTTGTGAAAGCTAACTGTCCAGGGCTTAATTGCCGAGCAAAAAGACTTGCAATAATAACTGGACTGATAGTATTTGAAAAAATCTTTGATAATCAGCACCTCTATTCTCAGAACAAATCTCTAGAACTTACTGATAAGAACTTAAGCAACCTTTTTCTGAGCAGTTTTAATGAGTTGGACTAGACTTAAGGGTCTGTACATTGAGATGGACCAGACATGAGGTCTGTACATTAAGATGGACCAGACACGAGGTCTGTACATTAAGATGGACCAGACACGAGGTTTGTACATTAAGATGGACCAGACTCGAGGTCTAGTGCATTAAGATGGACCAGACATGAAGTCTGTACATTAAGATGGACCAGACACGAGGTTTGTACATTAAGGTGGATTAGACACGAGGTCTGTACATTAAGATGGACCAAACATGAAGTCTGTACATTAAGATGGAAACACTTCATGAGATACTCTAAGAAAAAAGGAATCTTTATTGATAATACTTCCGTAGGTGTTTTATATTCCAAGGCCTGGGAACAGGTTTCCCATCCATCTTCTCTAACCAATAAGTGGTAGGTCTAACAGTCTTTGTTACTCTGTATGGGCCCTCCCAGTTGGGTGATAACTTTCCCATAGTGGGATCCTTGGTGTTTGAAAAAACTCTTCTTAGGACAAGATCTCCAACCTGAAAGCTGTTAGGTTTTAGCCCTAGTTTAGAGTTGCTGGCCATCCTGTGCTGATATGCTTCCATCCTGATCCTGGCTTGCTCCCTATTTTCTTTAAGTAGGTCCAAATTCTCTGCGAGCTGCTGGATCATTGGCCTCTTGATTAAAAGCTTCAGACCTCAGGGTAGGCATACCGATTCAACAGGGATTACCGCTTCGGTACTGTAGGCGAGTGAGAAAGGCGTTTCAGAGGTTGGTGTTCTTCTAGTTGTTCTGTAAGCCCAGAGTACACCAGGGAGTTCTTCAACCTATCTCCTCTTGGCTTCTTCCAACCTCTTCTTAAGAGCATCAAGGATTGTTTGGTCAGTGACTTCTGCTTGCCCATTGGCTTGGGGATGACTAGGGGAGGAAAAATGTTGATTGATATGCAGGTGTTGGAAAAATTTTTTGAAAATTTTACCAGCAAATTGCGTACCGTTGTCTGAGACGATCGCGCGTGGTATGCCGAACCTGCAGACTATATTCTTTCAAGTGAAACTCTGGACTTCTTTCTCAGTAATGTGTGTTAGAGGCTCTGCTTTCGCCCATTTGGAGAAGTAGTCAATGGCTACCAATAGATATTTCCTGTTTGGTGTGGCTTTAGGCAATGGCCATGGTGTGATGGTAGTGGGAAAGGTGGTCCCCCAGATCCCCTATCCCATCATAAAAAGTAAACTTTGGGACAACAAATTTCTTTGGCCTCTCCTCGGCCATGATAACAAGGGTGAACAGTGTGGCAAACCTTTCGAGCAGCCTGGCTAATTCGTCTTGCTCTTGAGGGATTTGAGCACCTCTCATAACAACAGTATGGTCCATAGACTCTACAACTTCTTCAGCTCTTTGTGGGCCCCTAAGCAAGATTGGTTGCTACGAGTTAAGCTTTGCGGCTTCAAGGCCTATATAGACAGGATGGTCCCGGCCCATGGCCTGGGAGATTACTTGGGTCCTCCTGGACTGGAGGTGCGGGAGTTACTTGAGGTTGAGACACTTGTGGTACCGGATTCACTCCCGAAGCCCCTAGGAATTGGAGCCCTAGTGGTGCTTCAATAATGGACTTCTGGAATAAAGGTTGGTATTCCTCTGCCTGCGGCTGCCGACGGCTGGGGATCTCCATGAATGTCTGCAGTAGTAGGAGGTTATGTCCTTTGATCAGTCGTGTTGACAAGTGGATTCAAAAGATTATTTTCGCGATTCTGAGTAAGCATTGCTAGAGTTCTGGACATGGCTAGAAGTTGTTCTTGCATCAACTGGTTTTGCCATTTGACCTGGTCGAGCTCTTGCTGCACGGGATCATTTGTTCATCCTCTCCCTCGTCCGACAGGCGGTCGGGGTTGAAGGTTTTAAGGATCTTGAGTATTCTTTCTCGGTCAAAGATTGAGAGCCATAATCCTTCAGTGAAAAGGAGAATGAGTTTTGTGTAAGTAGAGTACTTGGTGATTGTCATTCCCACAGACGGCGCCAAACTGATGCTGCACTTTTTGGCCGATATAGATTCCGAGCTCTGCTCCCTAAAGAACACTCAAAGAAAAAGATCAAAGGACCACCGGATTGGCTCCGACGGTAGCCGCTCCAATGTTTAAGTTAATAAACTGAATTGAAAAGACTGTAATGTAAGCCAAAGAATGAGCATGAATGTAAAATCGTACCTTAGGGTTTTATTTATAGGCTTAGTGATTCCTAAGTTGAATAGGATTTGGAAGCCATGAAAGTAGGGATCTGATCATCGGAGAATGGCAGTTACCTTATTGGATACTACGCTTGAGAGATAACCATGGGTGGCAGTTTCCTTGTAGGAGACTGTTTCCTTATCCTTTGCTCGGTAGGGCGTTAAGGCGTTGGTGAGCTCTAAACCCTGGAAAGTGCTCTGAAGGTCTGTGCTCAGACCTGTGTGTTATAGAGGATAAAGGGACAAGTATGTTATGAATGACCGAGCATCTTAGTATGCTTCGGATGTCCGAGCTTCATAGTCACACGAGTCACATGAGGGCTGGTCTGTCACTTTGTGGTATATCAATATGTTATATACAGATTATATATTTTTTATATATAATAGATTATATTATATATATATATAGCAATTTATATATATATATAAATAATGAAATTGATTGGGTGTGCGGTACATGGAGTTCATTTGATATATATATATATATATATATATCAATAAATAAAGTTTGTTGTAGAAGTATTAGTGGACCAATGCATTTGTACCTATTGATCCGAATATGAATTTAAATTGATATATATATATATATATACACACACACACGCATATATTATGTATTTTGTTTTGAAATATAAAGTATAAAATAACGGTAATTAATTATTTACCAACAACAAGATAGGAACCTTACTCGAGAGTCTACATACAATTAGATCATGAAATATTATATATATCTTGATTATTATATATATATATATATATAGAATATTAATGTTGTAGCACTCCGACCCGAAATATAACACTAGATATATATATATATATAGTAGATATGGCCATATATATGAATATATATATATATATATAGCATATACAGGTATAGTAGTGTATAGATATATATATATATATATGGTCATATATATATATATGTATACAAGTGTGTGTGTGTGTATGTGTATACACATAAGTGTATATGTGTAGTAATGTATATATTATATAAAGAGAGGGGGAGGTAGAAAAGCAATGTCGGCAGCACACTATATGTGTGTTGTGTGTGATAGTGTGTGTTTTTGTATGTTATATATGTAACACATAAAATATCATGTTAACATTTAATGGAATTCAGAAAAGAAATATCAAGGGAAGAAAGTCAAGGAATGTAGGAAGAGAAAGAAATAAGGTGAGCATGAGGGGCGGTGAGAATTTTCCTATATATAGAGGTGTGAGTTTTAGAGAAAATAAGAAAAGGAAGGAAAAGCTGAGAGTGAGAATTTGGAGATTTCACATTCAGAAGTAGAACAGAGAGGAAGGGTGTGGATTCCTGCGAGCCAAAAGCTCAACTCAGGTGAGTCTTTTAGGGTTTTAAAATATGAATTATGGGTTTCATGTAAATGCATGTTAGAGCTTGTATAATTTCTAGGATTATAAACTAGAGATTAAGGGAAACATATAGGAAGAATCATGAGTAAAAACCATGGAGGAATGGGCAAGAAACTACAAGTTGCAGGCTTTAGTACCCTAATATTTTATGTGATTTTCTTTCTTTTAACAATGAGAAAATGTTCCCTTAGGGTGCAAAAATGAAAAGGGGGAAATTTTGGGCAAAATCAGTGTTTAAATTGGCACGAAATTGAAAAACTATTATTGGCCGGAAAAACGGGGTCTCACCGGAGACCCACTGTTTTTCTATATTCGTGAAACTACAGAGGTCCACTCTAAAAATGGAGGTTGGATATGAGATCCTTGAGAAAATTAGGATCGAACCTCATCGATTTTAGGTTGGAACATCACCGGAAAAAGGTCACCGTCGCCTAGAGGGGATGACAGAATCCCACCGAAGAATACGATGAACAGTGAACGCAACACTGAGTCGTTTTGGTCTAAGTTGGTTCTAAACTACGTCATTTGGTTATACTATTTTAAATATATATATATATATATGTGTGTGTGTGTGTGTTGTATACGGACTGTTTGGTTTCGAGTTATGAAATGGGAATTTGATAAACCAAAGGAGGCTGGGATATCCTATCCCTGATTTAAAGCCTTATCCATTGTTTGTTTAGTTAATATGGGGAAAAATATGAGGGGGCTGCTGCCCCCAAGAGTCGAATGTAGGATGCATAAGGGGGAAGGACTTAAGTAACACGTGGAAGCCATTGTGCCATCATGGCACATGTGTTCACATCCGCTTAAAATAATATATAATATTATTTTAAATTAAGAAAAATAATCTCGATATTCCAAATTAGTCAAATGAATAGTTAATTTTTATTGTTTTGGACCTCTGGACTCAATGGTGGAGTCCAAATTATGAACATAGGTCCCGAGAAATAAAGACACGTAAAAGTACAAAATGACCATTTTACCCTTTTAGTACAGATGTCCAAATGAAAATCCGTGAAAGCCTAAAAAGACTTTTTTTGACATCCAGGACTCAATAGTAGAGTTCATTTTAGCAAAAGAGAAACTTATAGCAATGATGCGTAAAATTTGATGAATAACATAGACTATGTATATAGTAGACTAAGATGTATTTTTTGAATACTAGGAACGTCAAAGGGGAAAGAGAATGATATCTAACTTTCTCGATTATATAGTAAAGGTAAGTAAAATTCGATCTCTGTATGTGGCAAAGTTCTAGTCGTGTTATGCATGTGTTTCTTGTTATTACCAAGTTGTATTTATACCTTCAGATATTATTGATTTCATTGATGCTTGTTCTAGTTCAGTGAATATTATTGGATTAAATGCTATATCTTGACCATGTGATTATTATATATCTTGATATATGATACCTGAGTGGTGCACAGTTACATTTTATACTCTGGGTGAGAATCATGATCATTTCATACATTATTAAATACCAAGTGGTGCATAGTGACAATGTCCATTCAAATACTATAATCAATTACAAAAATGAGAGAAGATCAGGGTCTACATGAGCAAGTCAGATGGATGGATCTGATTGCAAAAGGGTAGGTCGGGGTCTATTATTATCAATTACAGAGTAGAGCAATGTCTACATAAGTAAGTCAGGTGGTGGATCTGATTGCAAAATAGTAGGTCGAGTTCTACTATTATTAGGGCGGGGTCTACATGAGCAAGTCAGGTGGTGGATCTGATTATAAAAGGGTAGGCCGGGTCCTATTGTTATTAAGGCAAGGTCTACATGAGCAAGTCAGATGGTGGATCTGATTGTGAAAGGAGAGGTCAGGTGCTACTATTATTAGGGCAAGGTCTACATGAGCAAATCAGGTGGTGGATCTGGTTGCGAAAGGGTAGGCCGGGTCCTACGGTTATACATCAACTATGGTTATTATCACATCCATTATTGCATTCATTTGGATAAGCATATTATGTTCCAAATAAATGAACATATGGTTGTATGGAACATCCCTGATATTGAGCAGTTATCTATTTATGGCAGTACGTTTACTGGTTAGGCTAGATACCTGTTGATAATTTATGTACTTGATATCGTTGGATATTTACTGTTGTTATCATGAAATGTGCCTTAGACCCGAGGGGTCAGTCCAGTTGCTTGACATGATGTGACTTACTACTGTTGACATCATACTTTCTTGATTGGTTATCATATTGTTATAACCTTGTGTATCTTATTCTGTGAACCTCTTATGTTGGTTTGCCCCCTCCTAACAGAGCAAAGGAATTTACTTACTGAGTTTTCATAGCTCATACAGAATTATTTACATTTTCAGGTAATGACGCCACATCTTGAAGTAGGGATTGAAATTCCGAATAAGCGTAGGGTGGTTGCAGATATATGTACTGCAAGGACTATTTTGATAATAAAGTATAGTACTTGTCCTATATACTCCCATCACCCCACGTCCTAGAGGTAGTTGTATTTAAAATTTTTGGATCTGTATAATTAAATGAAATTTAGTATTATAAATGAAAAATTTATTAAGTCTTCCGCTGTTTATTAGATTGTTGACTGCATGTTACTAATACTCACATATAAATGTTAAGGTAAAATTAAAAAGAAAAGGATTCGGGTTCGGCAATTGGGTCAGGCCAATGTCACGATGCCAGATGTGTACAGGGTAGATTCCGAGTCATGACAAATGTCATAAATGTATAATTTAATAAATATAAATATAATACTTGTAAATTACACTATATATATAATTTCTTTAATTTTTTTTAAAATATTTTTTATTTGAAGTTCGGTTCTTGAGTTGGTTGATTTACCCGAACTTTAAATAGGAACCAGCCCGAATATTACAGTTTTAGAATTGACCCGACCCAAAAGAACCGACTTAACCCAACCCATTCGATTTAGGTTAGTTCGAATTTACAGTTCTTAATTTTTTCTATTTTTTGTACACCCCTGTTTAAAACTATTCTCTCAGCTAAACGAATCAACATTATCATATTTCACACAATATATGCAATGCAACATATGCATCGAAAGTGTTTGATTCTCATCACCAAGAAGGGGCTACTCCCAGGAGCATACACCCTTAAACACAATTGTTGATTTCATTATATAATATATGCGAAACATGTTTTCAAATCCGCAGTGAACCATTGTAGTAGTATACAGTAAACTGTAAAAAGAAAAATCTCTAATGAGTTTTTACTATTCAGGAAAACTAGCCAAATTAGTGGCCTAAGAGATGTTAGAACTTGGAAGTATCTGGCTGATACACAGATTCAACCTGAACCTGGGAAACCTCTGGGGCAGAGCTTTCTGGCCGTACAGATGTTGAAGTTTCAGTTTCGGTTGGTAGTACCGAAGCTTGGATCATTTCTGGTGGCTTGAACTTACTGATATAGTAACTAAGGGATGGCCCAGAGTATTCCACTGTCTGCATCTGAGGTGGATTTTTCCCAACTTGAAGGAGAATTGCTGAAGCCGCAGCAATGGATATTAGTGCAACGCCAGCAGCAATTGCTGCTGTGTTCTCTGCTCCATCAGCAGAAGAACCTGCACTTCCTGAGCTGATTACACTTTCTGCCACATAAACTGAAGGCTGCAAAAATTAACAGATACTTAAGAGGCAAACATATTGGAGGCTTGAAGTCCCAAACACAATCCTGATACATATTCCAAACGATATCTTAAGCAGTGTAGAGCACACCAAACGATGGGTTCAACTCATAGTGGGGATGGAAATGAGTAGATAAGTCTGAAGCATATGATTCAAAAGCATTCTCTAATTAATTTTTTTTTTAAATCTATGAAATTGTGGACTCTTTTAAGATTGTGGAACAATAGTAATGCACTTCTAATTAGGCCAGGGTAAGTAAAGACAGAAGCCTATCCAAGTTGAAGACTGCAATCATCTGATCTATTTCATTCTTCTTATGAAGGAAAAATTTATACAAATTGGATCCCCTAGAAAAAAAATTTTAAAAAAAAAAAGCATAGAAAAAAAAAAACACGAACAGAAGGCTACATTGATTTGTTGGATGCCTTGTATTTTGTAAAGCAAGTTCTAAAATGTGACCTATTTTCTAGTAAGTCCTCAAGTCCCTAGGCCATTCTTAATTAGAGCAGTCTTCGAATTCCCAAAGTTTTTTCTAGTGAGTCATCTTCTTTGATATTCTCCAGGTTGACCACCGTATTTGTTTGAGATATCAAGACTTGTCCTAAATCACCCATCAAAAGGGTTGCATGCACAGGCCTTGAATGAGAGCTCAAAAGTGGCACTACAAGTGTTAGCCGCTGTGGAAGCTGTAGAAGGATCTTATAGAGATCTATCCAGATTGCCACCAGATATATTGTACCACTACCACCTTTCTCCCATAATATAGATGTCAGATATTTTTTGAAATTACTTCTCCACTTGTTAGACACATTAACAAGCCAACAATTTACACCTAACAGCACTGCCCCAACATTGAACCATCTCTCAGCCAGAGTTACCACTTTTGCCTAAGATTAGAATTGCGAGTGGAAATGCCACCAAACACAATGTTAATTTTATCACTAGTTTATATATATATATATATATATATATATATATATATATTGCTTGTACCCTAATTATACTCAGATGCCGAGCAGGTGCCATGTGGATGAGACTACATGCGTGACAGGCCTTTAGGCTTTGTGTTTAATGATTTGCTAAGTATCAGTGTTAGCCCATTCGGATGATGGCTAACATACTCGTGCAAGTTGAGAAATGCAACATCAGATCCCTAGGCCGTTTGGGAATGGTATAACAGCCGATGGATTTAATTACTAGGAGATTAGGCATTCAATGAAGAATATAAATTCGGACAACCAACTAATCTCAAGTAAGACGGTTGAGAGGCTAGATACTTGAAACTACCACTCAATCCTAGGTAGGATGTCCAAGGGAAAAAAAACACTTTGAGGAGTTTTGCACAAGTCTTGTATCTTGGACGAACAGAAGGCTCGGAGTTGTAGACAGACGTTCAAGAGTAGTTACTAGGCATTATACAAAGTTGGGACGACAAGTGTCAACACTAGAAAGACCTTTTATTCATTATGCCCAGGATGACAAAGCATACAAGCATAGGACAGGTGGTAGCGGCTTCAGTGCAGCGAGATAAATCCCCGCTACAATAGAACATGGGGGTGTATGTGACCAGTTCATGGAATCACTATTGTCCATCATGGCTAGGTACGATGCAATATGGAACATGGGTATACAACATGGGCATTACTAACTCCTAAAAGGCACCTATAAACAGAAGAATTGAATATGAATTCAAGGCCCTCTGTCATTCAACATTACACCTATCTTAGCCTAGCCTAGCCATAGGAATAATAATAGTTGTAGCATCCCTACATTTTTTTCTTCTTTGCTACTACCACCACCATACAACCACCTATATTTACAATAATTTGTAATTACGTCCAAGCTTGTATCAAATTACTTGTTTCATGCAAGGCATATCGTCTTTACACCTCATTATGAGTTTTCATCTCATTGGTTAACCTGTATTTAAAGTCCTTGTTCTCAAAGACAATTGAACCTAAAAGGGAGCACAATTCCCCACTTCCTAAAAATCACCTATCAAATACATTCACACACAATTCAGGAATTAAAGTTTCGCATATACGTGAGCCTGTTTAGTTCTGGCACGCCCGCGATCTTGAATATTATTTTTAAGCAAAACACACACATATATAACAAACAGCTCCCTCAAATTTCTTTCGGGAGAGAAGAAACTTAAATCCTAAGTAGCTAATTTACATCAAAATAAGACCATTAAAAAAAAAAAATTTGAGATGCATAAAAATTTCTCCAAAAACACATCCAAATTTCTCCATTACATCTCAATGGCGACTTAATATGGCTCAATCAGTCTGGTACCAATTGCATTACCTCCAAAACTTGCAATGATTATAAGGACTTGATGGAGTCTAGTGTGAACAGGGAATACCTTTTGGAACGATGATGATGCCAAATCCAAGAATGATTGCATGAATCACTAGTATAGATCATTCAAACATGAAAAATTGGAATTAAATCATTTAAGATGAGTAGATTCAGGAGATATGTTAAAAAAAAAAACCCTCTCCTAGATTACTCAACTATAGGTTACGAAAGGAAATGTGCAAGAAATCGGCTTCATATGTGAACTTTAGTCACACAGTGCTCCACATAGATGTAGCTCTTCAATAGTTTCTCAATGTTTGCATGTTTGTTGGAGGTGATTCCTCTGCTCAAAGGAAGAGGAGCTCAGTGAATTTATGAATCAATCACTTCACCTTCTATTTTATAGTTTGCCATGAAACAGTGGGATCAAAGACAAAATACTTAGCACAGCAGACTGTTGAAGTTACGATGTGCATGTGTATTTATTTATCTACATATTTTCACAAGAACTCAAAGAAATATGCGGCAGTTGATTATTATTGGTCAGTTTATTTTTTAGTGTCCCAGTTTTCAAGCAAACTAAACCCAAAAATCATAGACTAAATTCCATCCTTCTCATATTCTGAATTTTTGGTCAGAAAAGACAAACAGTTCTATGATAATTACATCGGCAGGTTTTAAGTTGAGTGCTTTGTAAAAGATATATAGTTTGCTTATAATCTGACTTGAACAATTATTATATCTAGTAAATTATCCCACAAATTCAAAATTGAGAGAAATGATTGCGCAATTCTCCCTGTACTCTTCTTGTGATTGAGACAAAAAATAATGTAATTCTCACTGTACTCTTCTTTTGGTTGGGAAATTCAATTTCATCAGGAATAGTGCTTCTGATAGTAAAGTTTTCAAGAACAGAGAAACATTGATTATTAAAAAGCTTGGAACTACGAACCTCGACCGAATATATATTTGTCTGTCCAGCAGTATCCTTTTCAACATAGCCTGTCCAGCCCCGTTTACGAGGTGGGAATGTCCCAACCACCTTGGTCTTCTCCCCAGCTAACCATTCCATGCTCACCTTCCCAACCTGTTCCACCATTAGTGACACATTAGATCTCTTTCTTGTACAACATAGTATACAATCCATTTTCTCAATGGGGCTTCATAAATATAGAACCCAGTTGCTCAGAATTTTATCTGACTAACGTTACAGCTTTGTCAATGCAAATGTGAAAAGAAAAAGAAGAAGTTCATGAGTAACAACAAACCAAGACTTTTTCCCACAAAAAGGATCTACCAAACAAAGATAACTTATGCTAAGTGAATATCAAGAATAAGATGACATGCTACCCTAAGATTCATCGAAGTGCAAGTCTTAATGCCAGTTTAACTAGGGAATAACCTATAGAGTTCCAAATTACACTGTTCTCTTATATGGACATGACAATACCATTACACTAAGGGCACTACAACTAAATATAACCCCAGTGAGAAGAAAATAGTTGCCTATCTCCTTTCAGCAATTACTTATTAGGTGGATTTTGGACCTTAATTTAGTATGTGATAGAAAATAAGACAGATGATTAACATTACAAATCTACCACCACTTGGTCTAAATTTTTTGTCGGTCATTTAACAAACTAGAAGTCACTTCAACAGGAGAGGTAATGGGTTTGCAACCAGTCTTATGCATAAAGTACGTGCATGGTATACCCGACACACAGATATCCAAATAAAAGGAAAAAGAAAATATTCATTCTGTTTTCACATGCTCCCTAACATATATAACATCCATTGCCCTCATTGTAGCCAAGAGGAAGGAGATGGGTTCATCCACTGTCTTGTGCTTCTTCTTCTTTTTTTTATAATTCGTTATCCTCAAAATATTCCTAATCTGAATTTAACCATAGTATCATCAAATAATATATAAATTACTCGCAAATACCCCAAATCTATTCAAGAGTCCAAGAATTACTTAGGAAATCCCAAAATTATTATGAAAAACCTCAAAGATGTTTATATTTCTCTTTCAATGATAACTCTTAAACTCAACTACTTTGATGCAGGAAAAAAACAAAACACTGAAACCCCAAGGTATTGACAATAAATCTATAGTTCTATTTTAAAAATATATATAAATTTTCGTCATCAATTCAGTAAAAAGAAGCAAATTAAGCGCGAGGCCACTAATTCACACACACAGCATGATATAGATTGGGAGAGAACAATTGGTTTTCTCAAACTAGAAACACTATATACGTTGAATCTTTTACTTCATATTGTATTAGTAACCAAAATAGAGAAAATGGAGTATAAAGCACAACTGAGCTAGAGTATCTTATTTTCTTGGGTTCCCAATATTTAAAAACGTCCATATTAGAAACTATTAATATCCAAAAATTTCCTTGTTTTTTCTCAACCACCAAACAACAAGAATAGAAAACAAAGATTAATGTTGAATCTCTTATTTCATCTTGTAGGAGTAACTAAAAGACAATTGTTATTAGGCACAGTAGAGCTGGATATTCTTGTTTATGTGTTCCAATATTCGAGGAAATCCAAATTAAAAATCCTTGATAGCCAAATTTTCTCCCTAGGTTTTTCTCAACAATTAAACAGCAAAATTAAAAGACGGAAAAAAAAATAGAAACAGTTCCCTATATGTTGAATATCTTATTCCATCGAGTAGCAGTACCTAAAATACAGAAAATTATTACAAGGCACCGTTGAGATGGAGGTTGTTGTTTTCTTGGGTTTCCAATGTTTAAAAACATCCATATTGAAAATTCTTGATAACCAAATTTTCCTAGGAGATTATCTCAACAAAAAGAAAAATTACCTCCTTCTCGGGGGCGCAGTCTTCGACATTGCATTCGGTTTCTTCAGATGAAGCTCGAATTCTGAAGACGTTGAGACTCTGCTTCTTCTTGGCCTTATGATTTTGATATTTGTTGAAGAACCAAGTGGAACTGTTTGTTGATACAATAGCTTGCGAAGTACAAGCCATGTTTGGATAGAAGCAATTCAAAGGTTACACAGAACAAATGAACTGATATCAATAACAGTCACAGAGAATGAAAAACACTCTCTTTCTTCTGGGGTTTATTTAAGAGTGAGAAGCAGACAACAATGGACAGTAGCTAGAGAGAGAGAGAGAGAGAGAGAGAGAGATTTTTTCTTCAATTCTGGATGGATATCTTGTGGTTGATTTTGAATGGACGTTAAGCATCTGTTGGGCCGCCGTCCGGTGGCCCATGGGCCTTTTCTCTTTAGTAAGAGTCCGGTCCAGTCATATACAAGGAAAATGTTTTCTTTCTCAATAGATATTTTTTCTTACACAAACAAGTGGTTTCATATACATATATATATAGAAAAATGCTTTGAAAAAATATTGTTATGTCTCTTGTTTCATAAACTTGATATTTTCATAGTGAAAAGTAAATTTTGAGTATTGAACTTTGTTATATATTTCTATAAAGATACAGTTAAAGAGTTTTTTTTTTTTTTTGACATCATAATAATTTCTTTCATAATTTATATTTTATTTTAATACAAAAATTCATTATTTTTGAATAAATTCATCATATTTTTTTTTTCTATTCTATTACTTTTAGTTTTCCTAAAATGAACAGAATTCATAATTTTAAACAAATTTTTATATGAAAATTATTTTGATCCTAAAATCTAGATTCGTATATATCAGACTTTGATCTTAGTAAGATCAAATTAAGATCGTATTAATTAAAGAGAATGCTTAAAATATCATCTTTTGGAATTAGGATATCAATAAGATTATAAAAATTTCTAGTTCAAATTAAGATGTGAATTTCAATTAAGTAAATGAACTTTCTTTAAAGAAATTTTCTTGCTTGACAATATATTTGTCATTAAATGTAATACAAAAAGCCCCAGAAGGGTTTCTTGAAATTCAAAGGATTTAAAAACCACAGATGATTTCTTAAGCATTGTAAACTATTCTAGAATAAAATGAACTATTCTTAGCATAAAAAATCAATTTGAGAAACCAATGATGCAAATGGTGGGAGGTGATGGACAACCAAACTTGAACAATATAATACTCGACTCATTTATAACACTAATTTCGTAATTATTGACATACCAAATTTGAGTCTTAAAATTGGGATTGAGTTTGGGCTTTACCTCCAATTGAGCAAGACCTACTGCAGTTACTTGGGTGGCAAAGCAATCCAGAGCAAGCCATACTTACTAAGCAGACATTGCGGTTTCAATATCATGCTTTTATCTTATTATTGTAATAAAAATAAATAAATGAATTCATCTTCATGCCAACAAAACAACACCAACCCACTTACCTAAAATCCAATGTGAAAACTTTAGAGACTGATTCAAATAATTTCAATGCACTGATTCAATTTCCAGGACAACAACATATGAAAGATTCCATCTATGTTTAAACATCCCTATACACCATTGTTGTCCATTCCACTACAAATCCCCAAATGTACAACAGTAGTTCTTCTTAATACAACATATAAAACCAGAATAGCAAGGACAAGTGAATAACCTAAACAAACCATCTTGTGAATGGCCTATCTATCATCTAAATGGCCTGTGTAGACATCCTAAAGATATTTTTAGAAAAGTAGACTAACTCTATATGTCATATTCCATTGACAAACAATTCGCTCAATCTGTTTAGAGACCACTTTTGCTTAATTGGTCTAGTTTCTGCTCTCTTTATATAACCAACAAAACTTGGATGCAAATCTTGCTCCACCACCCCTTGCCAATTCCTTTTTAAAATATGTAAACATTCTTTAGACTAGTAGTTGTTGAGTCATGTTGAGTCTTATTAACCTTTTTCTTTTTTACTAGACAGCTGGATGCAAATCTTACTCTACCACCCTTTTCTTTAAAAAGAAAGAACTCTAGTGAATGACTAAGAGGAAGTGTCTCTCGGTATTTCAGTTTTTACACGGCCTTGATCTTCTGGTGGTGAAGTGGCAGTAATGTGAGCCTTATCTAATTCCCTTTTCAATCAAGGATCCTAAGTTTGACCAATGAAAAGGTTAAGCCCCCCAAGTACAAGTAAATTTGAAAAAATGTGCAATTAATTCAAGGTAACGCTATAATACATTTCATGGATTACATTCTAGACACGTGATCTTGGGATTATATTTAGTGTAGATTTTCTCTTTACAATGTTTTAAAATGACCTTAGCAATGATTTAGTTTTTACTATATGCTATATTTTACCTTTGAAAGTTCTTTATTATAAGTCTAAAATTATTTTCATGATTCAAGGCTCGAACCGGAAAAAGAGTAGCTTTTCCGTTCGAACGCAACTTAACTCCATTTGAACAAAGACGATGGTTTAAATTCCGATAATTTCCAATAGCTAGACCGTTTGAAGAGTCTCAAAGTTTGTCCAAATGGAAGCTCTGTTCGAACACAAGAACCTAATTGTTTGAAACGCATGTCATTTTAATCGCACCACTGATTGGTTGCAACTTCCTATTCCATTTTGGTTTAGTCTTTTCCTGTGTTTTGTTATCAATAAGGTTTTGTTGTATTTCATGCAAGAAATCCTAACCTCTTGAAGTACAAAGATCTATAGGGTGAGTTTTAGCTTCATTTTTTTTATTCTATAGTGGATGCTTATTGTACGGTCGGTCAGAATCTTGTGTTCAAAGTTTATATAACTAGTGTTAGGCAATACATTAAGAGCATTTAGCAGGTTAGGTATGTACTTCCATTGCATTGGGAGTTGCACACTGCTGCGCAAGGATTAAAATTTTATTTTTTTTTTCATCGAAATGACTAAAATGTTTTCGTTTCTCAATGAACTGAAGCGAAACACTAGTAGAATACTAAAATTCATATGTTTCGATGGAAACTAACTTATTTCCATGGAAACATATGGAAATAGTGAAAACATTTTTTTCGTATCAGTAATAATTCTATAAGTTGGTAAAAGATAATATCCATTTACTTTTCAATAAAGAAGGAGGTTGAAGAACTAAGACTCCAAATTAGAAAAAGATATTTCTTTTTTTTTTTTCAAAAAATAGTAGACAAAAAAAAGTAGAAGTAATGGAAATAAAATGTAAATACACAATTAATTTTAATACTTAGTCACTATTATGCTAAGTTTAAATTGTTATTTATTTTACTTATTCCTATATATGTAACTTCTATCAATTATTTAATTCATGGATATTATTATATTATGGTATTGTATTTAATTATTATAATTTTACATAATTCATAACAAACATATAATAATTTTATATTATATAAAAATTTAGCTCTAAATTTGTTATTAGTTGGTATGAATGATTAATTTACTTTTACTTTTTTTTCCTCAATTTCATCATACTATCTTCTTGTATGAATTGACATGTACCCTAAAACACATTTATATATTTTGTTTTACATTTACAAGTGTTCCTACATATTTTCATTTTTTCCATCCTTTTCAACATGTTTTCAAAATGTTTCTGTTCTTTGGGTGACTGAAACAACACTATGAAACGAAATTTCGATCATTGTTGTTGTAGAGGTGAATTTGCGAATCGTGGATAGTGCTATGGTTGTGAAAGGCTGATAAAAAAAAAAAGGGTAATGAGAAAAAGATTTAGTAGACAAACTAGCAGTAATCCACTGGTACAAGTTAGGTTAATTGTTTGAAAATTTGTCTTTCTAGAATTGTACTATGTTTATTGTTAATTCGTGCATCTGGTGGATTTTATTTCTTATGAGAAATTTCCACAAAAAATCTTTGTATATATTTTATTTCTATTTACTTGGTTGATTATCATTATAGTTGACATGATATATGCATGAATTCATCATCTTAATAATTTAACAAGAAAATTTATTAGATAGTAATTCATCGTAAGTATAAATAAATTTATTTAAATATGCATTTCTTATTAATTTAATTAAAATCTAATATAAATCTTTCTGCACACTTAATAGATAATTTTATTATTAGTTTTTTATATCAACCAAAATTCAAATATTTCACAATATTCTTATCATAGAAAAGAAGTGAAAGAGTCTAAAGAAGATGTACAAATTTATTGAGTAATCATTGCTCAACATATAATGTATTGACAACATACACCTTACAGCTTTTGACATAATCATTCTAATTTTTTTGTAGATTAATTCTATATTAATGAAGTGCAACTAGCCCCTGCTGCACATTAATTAACAACTGAATAACTAGTGTTTCTAAATTTATACTGCAAATGTGAGGACTCCAAGCTTAAAATTGAAACAAAATTTTTGGAGTAATAAATAACATAGAATTGTCACCTTCAGATAAACAAATAATATTGACATGAACTGCACAGGGTTAGGATATACAAGTTAAAAGAAGAAAAAAAACACCATGAAGGTTTACACACACACACTCACAAAAATCATGGTTTACACCTATTTGATCACTTCTCTACACAAGATCCTGTTATTGATCATGGATATAGATAGAGAACCAACAGGATCCAGCATGGACTCCAAATTTGGGCTTGAGATGGAGGTCATGCCAGTGATTTGGTGAGAGGCAATTATTGGAAATGTTTGTGATGCAAGAGTATTGCACCTACATAGAATTTTCTTTAAAAGCAAATTAAGAATTAAGGTGAGGGGATGGGCAGAACAAGGAAAACTCTCCCCCCTCTTTTTTTTTTGGGGGGGGGGGGGGTTGCAGAGATTTAGTAAAAGAGAAATGTTAGCATCAGTTGCGAGTATTCAATACTCGCGATTTGATTGATGTGTGTATTACACGCGCGTGTGCAATTATGCATGAAATGTGTCCGTATAATGCACATACCAATCAGATTGCGAATGTGAACACTCGTGACTAATACTAGTTTTTCTCTTTAGTAATAATACAAATATTGAAAGTTAAACGTAGGACAGACTTTTGGAGTCCGTATGCATACCCTGGAGCTTGGACTGCATTTTTTTTCTAGTGTCACATCATATTATTTCAAGCAAGTAAATATTTAAAGACTAGTGCATCATTTGAAAAAAAAAAAAAAAGAGATGGATAAAGTTTATTATGCCACACCTCTAACCAACAAATATGGGCTCTTTTGCCAGTCCAAGATGAGTACCATTTCCTCCATGTCTAGGAAGGACAACATCTCTTCAATTTAGTATTGTCAAAGGCAAGCACCTTGTCTCTTACATTATCGGACAAGGAGATTTTCAATCTTAACATGTTGTAGGCTAATCGTCTTCAAGGAGAGAATCACCTTAAGCAAGGTGAGAGACGATCAGGCGTTATCATTTTTAATTGTAATGTATTTTACTTATACATTTCTTATGTTCATATTGTTTTAGTACATTTATTTAACAATTCTGTAAGAGACATCAGTAGTATGAAAGAATATGATTGTAGTCTAGAAGTACTATTATCCAATCTATTACATTAATAAAAGTATTATTATCAAACATTAGTATAAAACTGGCCTAATGAGATTTTTTTTTTTTAGTGTTGGAATAAGCATTTAAATGACTTCAATTGTTGCAAAAAATACCAAACTTTGAGTTTGAGGAGAGTAAACAATTTCAAAGTGTAAAAATTGTAAGTAGATATTGACATTGAACTATAACCAACAAACTTTCAACATTCTTCGCGAAATTTGAATTTGTCTATGACAAAACCTCTTCCTTCCATCAATCAGATTGAGTATCTAAACATACGTTTGAGCCTTTGAAAATTAGTTTAGAGATCTACGAGAATGTCCTTATCATGTCTTCTAAATTATTAGGACCAATAAGTTTATAAAGATTTTTTTGTATAAAACTTGGATAAATAACAATATTTTGAATATTCATCAATAATAAAATACCAAAACTTAAAATGGTCACCTCACTTAAAAACTCATGTCTCCTTTATATTTTGCTTTTTAGTACTACCTAATAATTATTGTAACTGTAAGATATAAACTTCTTTGATTAGTAAAGATACTTGTGTGTGTGTGTGTGTGAGATTACTTTTATAGTGTGCCCTACTATGGGTTTTGAAATTATCTAGAAGAGTTAAGAAGTTCCCACGCCTTCATTTATTTTTTTTCCCTCTTTCGCTTTATCTTAGTAGAAATTTAATGCAAAAGCCGGTACGGAGGGTGCAGTGTCACCTTTACTCAAATGTTGTTTTGGGCTTCGTTTGTAAAGATTACCTATTATTATTATTTTCTTATATTCTAACACCTTAGAAATCCTTGTTACTTGAAAAGTTAAAAGGGACATTTTGCATCTGAATAATTTAATTTCCTAGAATTAGCCAACTTAGAAAATTGCCAATATTTGAAAGTTTTTGTTGACTAATATGAAAAAATTACTCTTTAAGAATCAAATCCTAATTTTCCTTAAATCAAACATGTAATACCATTTCTTATGCCTTTATGGTGGCTTTGCCAAAAAATGAGAAGTTCTTAAACTTCATTTATAATACATACCTTTTATTAGGGTGATAAATTTTACTTAAACCCATGAACTTGCCTAAATTCGTCCAATAATTAATAAGTTTTGAGTCATTTATTTAAAATATGAGTTGGGTTTAAAAAATAATACTTTATATTGGTAAAAAATAGGATGAAAATGATTTTAAAATGAGTAATGGACTGGTTGAATAATAGTAGGCGTCCTACCTCCATCTTGACCAGTTATCAAATAAGAGCACATTAAAAGAATCACAAAGGATTATTATCATCGTAAAAAAAACTTGAGCAAACCTATATATATTATGTGACAATATAGTAATAATGTGTGTGTATACACACACACACAAACATACATGTGCACATGCATACATACAATCAGTAATGTTTTACAAACGGAAGTCTTCTTCAAACTTGCACAGAAAGTGTCAAAGTTGATTATTGAACTTGATTCTCCATATTAATATTATTTTGAAATTTAATTAAACACTACTTCAAAATAAAAATAAATTAATTAATATTTTTCTTCTTGTTCAACTAAAAATGCAATAATTTATTCAACGTATCGAATATGAATATCACTTTTTAGGAACGGTTGGTCTAATGACATAAAATAAGCATTTTGAGACTAAGTAAAAGTGATGGGTCGAAAGACTTGAGATACTTTTACATATTAAAAAAAAAAGATTTTTTTTTAAAAATTCAGACTTGATAGGTTGTATAATAAAAATTGATCAAATATGAGTTGACGGATTAAATTTGGATTAACTTAACCCATATTTAACCTGTCCATGTTTAACTCATTAAATTTGGATCAAATTGAAATTTAACCCATATTTGACCCAACTCATTTACAAACCACTCAAACTTGACTATTTTGTCGGGCCTGCTTTTACCAATAAGAAAAATGATTACTCTTGGAATATATATATATATATATATATATATGTGTGTGTGTGTATATAAAGGTATTAGGAATCTATTTGAAAAAAAATGATGGCAAATTTGGTAAAAAGATATTTCTTTTCATTCATTCTTTTTCTTTTTTATAATACCATAGTTTGCCTCTCCCATTAAAGTAGAGATAACCTAAAATTTAAGAAATTATTGTTTAGGTAAATAACGGAATATGTTGGAATATTTTAGTGGTACAGATACCTAAATTTAAGAATTTATTATTCAGGTCAATAACAGAATATGTGGGAAATTTAAATAAAATATTGGTAAGAAATTTGAATAAAATATTGGTAATCACATTTCTTAAAAAATTTACTAGGTCATGTTCATTTTAATATTTTCAACAATTTACAAAATAAAATTAACAAAATGTTTCCTAACCTCTTTTGGAATGTGCGCCAAATTCTGCATTGCATTCTCTAGGGCACAACAAATTCTGTGATACCGACACTCAACACCTTGCCAATGGTAGACACTTTCATTGGTTACCGCATGCTTAAAATATTCATTGGTAAGTTAAAAAGGAAGAAACCCCAAGAGGAGGGTGGCCGAGTGAGGTAGATAACTAAGGAGCTTGTCTCTTAAAGTTGTTAGATCAAAACCTAGTGAATGTCACTTTTTTCTTGAGGCCAGTCCATACGATGTACTGCCCCAACTTTAATTGGCCTCTCACGCTCGGCCCAATTTTAATCGGCCCCCCTGCTCCCGGATTAGTTGGCCCAAAGAATCAAATACCGATTTATCAAAAAAGTTAAAAAGGAAGAGTAAAATCAAATAGAAAAAAATAAAAAATAAATAAATAAATTGTTTCATCTAAAATAAAGCTTCTGTCAAAAAAGAATAGATATAATAAAATGATAATTTGTGATTTAAGAGCCAATATATAATCATGTTCCCTCATGAGGATTTAAGTCGTAAAATAAAACCTAACAAACACCTCATCGATCAAATTAATAACATTCATAATATTTTTCAGATGGCGTATGTAATCTAAAGAGAAAACAACTCAATCAACCGATAGTAGTTTTACCATCAGCAACAGCAGCGGGCGTAGCTCCAGAAGAACCCAAAAGCACAGGCTTCCTTGACCAATACTGTCCAAACCTCTGCCTTGCATACTCCATGTAGTCAAAGTCAATTTCGTTAACATGTTCCTGAAAAGATGGAAAAAAGCTAAGGTTCAATTGGGAAGTTCACAAAAAATATGAGTGCATTACTCCTTCCTAGATTATTGTCATATCATCCCATGAATCCAGTCCATACACGAGGGGCTGACGCCTACATTTGATGAAAATATTCCTAGGTTGACATTGAAATTGAAATTGAAATTAAATAAACAAATGTTTGGATAATACTCATAGAACTTGCATTAGGAGATAATATAATTAATATTATTAGCACTTATGCACCCGAAATAGGATTAGAGAACACATTAAAGAACAATTCTGGAAATAATATGGATGAATTAATTCAAGACACGCTTGAAGGAGAAGAAGTATTTATAGGAGATGACTTTAATGGCCATGTAGGCAAAGATCGAGGAGGATATGAGATGGCACACGGTCACCAATTTGGAGATAGGAATAATGCTGAGGAAATACTGGATTTTGCAGTAACACGTGATTTTACGATATCAAATACCTATTATAAAAAGAGGGATGTACATCTAATAACCTTTAAAAGTGGATCAAATAAAAGTCAAATAGATTTTTTCCGAACTAGAAGAATAGAATGGCTTTATGCAACGGATTGTAAGATTATTCCTAGAGAAAGCTTGACCTCACAACATAGGTTGATGTTTTTAGATGGATATATTAAAAAACAGATACAAAAGAGTAAAGTGAGTAAAAAACCAAGAATTAGACAGTGGAATTTAAAAGGAGAGAAAGTATAGCTATTTTAAAGTAAGATGCTATAAGATATATCATGGAACCTAGATGATAATACTAATATAATGTGGAATGAGATGGCCACATGTATTACAGAAAATATCAAAAGAGATTCTTGGGGAATAAAAAATGTTAGGGCTAAGAGTCTATGTATGTGTTGACATATCCTGTTTTACAAAACTTAAGAGTTGTTGAGTCTAAGTCCTTGTGTGTCTCATGATATTCAAGCCTTGTGATTGAAGGGGCAACCATAGGTTGATTGCGCGCACACGATTTT
Source organism: Nyssa sinensis (assembly GCA_008638375.1). Taxonomy (NCBI): domain Eukaryota; kingdom Viridiplantae; phylum Streptophyta; class Magnoliopsida; order Cornales; family Nyssaceae; genus Nyssa; species Nyssa sinensis. Next base: position 15,405,359 of record CM018049.1, on the reverse strand, counting down.
AAATGTTTTCAAAATTATTAAAGGTGTATTGGATACCAAATTTGATTGAGTTGACTTATGATTTACTGCTTAAAAATGTTTTTGAAATTGAATAAGTCAAGGCAATCAAATTTATAAGTTATCAAATTATGTTTCAAGTGAGCCTTAGTGATTTTTCAAAATCAGTGGCCTTTGTTCAAAAGAGGTCTCGGATGTGCATTATATGTTTAAAACAAAAGGGCTCATTCGATCCATGGTTTGATATGTGGATCGAACTACGTTGCACATATATGGGTTATAATTCAATTCCAGAGAGGCTCATTCAAAGCCTTGTTCGATAGATCGTTCGAATGATGCTTCATTCTCAAAGTAAGGTCGGTTTCCAATAGGCCTCGTTAAATATATGTTTTATAGGTGGTTTGAACCAGGTTGTTTATAAGGTGATATATTACAAATCCAGTAGAGGTTACTCAAAAGTAAGGTTGGTTTCCAATAGGCCTCGTTAAATATATGTTTTATAGGTGGTTTGAACCAGGTTGTTTATAAGGTGATATATTACAAATCCAGTAGAGGTTACTCAAAAGGGCATTTGATGGGTGGTTCGAAAGACCTCTCAAAATTTGGTTTTCCACCAGTTTTCACTCCAATAAGAGGGACCCTTCCCAGATTGAATGATTCACGTCCAGTCCAATCCCAAATGTGAGAGCCCATAGATCTATTAGTTTCTTTCGAAGATGAGATCAAGTGCACCTCTAAAGAAATGAGGCTGATTTTTTGGCTAATCATGGGCCTATCAATTCAGAGTTTTTTCTTTTTAATGTTATTTATACTCTCCTTGAGTGGGTTAGAGGTTGGATTTGTAGGGATTTGAGTCATTCTTTCAAAAAAGAAAAGGAAAAATGATTTTTTTTTGTTCCAATTTGCATTATTTCTTGTCTTCTTTTTTCTGTTTTGTTTCCCTTTGTTATGGAGAAAATTATCATCCTTCTTATCTTTGTATTCATCTTTCGCTTTTGCAATGCATTAAGATGCTACCTATCCCAATCCAGACCAGCATGTCAGACACTTCCTGAATGATTTAATCTATACGGAAAAGTTCAAATGATGGAAGTTAGGATGAGAAGGTGTACGATACCGATATTATTCCCCATAAGCCCCAAAGCAGATGGCTTGCAAGAGTATACTTCTCAATATCTTGAACTAATTCCTCCATTTCCAGGTCACTAGGCTGATCACCTGCATGAATATCTCTAGGTTAGAGGATGATGATAACAAGCCACTTCTTTTTTTTCTTCCCTTTTTTAATTCAAAAGAATAGATTAAGTCCATTTGTATTTGTTAACAGATTGATAATTCAACCTAAATCAAATGCTTTGGTAAATGGTCATTTGAAAAAATAGAGCAAGTCCATTTGTATTTGTTAACAGATCGATAATTCTACTGGCCGAACCCATATACAAAAGGAGACTCACAAAAACTAGAGTCTCGTGTTCTCCCAAAAAATTACAAAACTATCAACATACGAGAGGGGTATGCCTCAATAATTCAAAAGTATAATATTTTCAAAAAAAATGGTCTTTGAATCTACATACAGAATCTCCCCTTCAAAAAAGCGACGATTCCGCTCTCTCCATATGCACCAAAACAAACTAAGAGATCTTAATGGTAGTAGCATCGAAAAAGTAGGAAACTACCATTGTACAGGACTTCTTTTTTTGAAAAACAATTTATCTACTATAAACAAAAGTAATCAAATAACAGAAGTTTGTCATCTTTTCCCTTTTTAACATTCAGAGTCCAAAATGATTATGAGGAACTCCAGAGGACCAGACGTCTCAAAATTCTACTAGGTTGCATTTGGATTGATGAATTTGAAAAGAACTGGCTGGGGATTGAGCATTATAAATATCTAAGAGGTTGGCTATTGAAGTTGGATTGGGAGCTTTGGAAGGGGATAGATTAGGGATAGGAAATATATGTCCAACGACATTCCTTATGCAACCAAAATCCTACTTCGGATGGGTTTCTACTTCAACTTCGAAAAAAAATCCATCAATTTGATAAAATCCTTAGACCGGAGATTTGAACTTCAGGGAGAAAATCCAAATCCACAGCTTTCAAATGCATCAATCCTGACACAACCTTATATCCTTTGGTAATTCTTTCTCCTTCTAGCATGCATATGTGAGACTGAAAAAAGCCTGTAGAAACTAACCACTAGATGAACTATAATACACTGTCATAAATTGTCCCTTAAAAAATAAAGTGAGGTAAAAACTTTCTACCTGAAGAACTCAGATATATTTGGACAAATCTTTGACGCTCCTCCAAACCTGTTTCAAGTTTTTAGTCAAAAGAGACCTCATTTAGATTCAATATAGATTGTAGAGACAAACAATTAAGACGCTATTTTAGTCGGAGACAGTAAAAGGAATGAAACAATGGTCACCCACCAGGGTATTTACTGAAGTCCAAAATATGAGGTGTTTCTGTATGATAATTGGCAGCCATCTCACAAAAGTGATTTGCTATATCATAGGCGATCAGATTGTAACTTGCATACTCATAGTCCTGGTAAAAGAGGGAGATATTTAGGGCATAACAAGTTAAAAAATCCAAAAGATAGTAGAAGTAACCAATATGTTTATGTATTTGTAGAAAGTTGTACCATATGGCTCAACTCAACAAAGTTTTATCCCAATTATTTGGGTTGTACTAGATGGCTCGATCCATATAAAACAACATTTGTTGTCTTAATTATATCATCTTTTAATTTATTTTTTGTAAGGTGGAGGGAGTTGTTTCATTTGTTGTACAATTTCCCATAAGAAAAGCCAAAAAAAAATTAATATCTAAAATTTAAAAACAGGAATCAAGACCAATTTTTATTCAGATGAATCAAACTGTCATATCAAAACTCTTAAAAACTTAGTACAGTAAGAATGCTATAACATGGTGTGGTATCCCAAACTTCATCTAAGGTCTATGTACAGATAATGCTCCATGGCATAAATACTCCTGGAATTTCCAACAAACTCTGCTAGTGATCACCCAGGTAAAAGAGAGACCAGACATCCAAAAAGCAACTTTTTAGGACAAGATAAAAATTGCATCCTGGTATCTAATTTACCTGATACTCGATCTTCTTTTGACCTCAGTCGTGGGAAAATTCATGAGGCCACCGGTCATCCCATCACTGTCCTATATGAGTCATGCAACTGGGAGGAGTCATATCTCTCTACCTACATGCCGTGTGAACTTGGCTGAATGCACTATGAAAGAACATAACCACTCTAAATGCATTTATTATACAACGCAAAGCTGAATCACTTCTATTGGTTGTATTAATAACTACTACAAGGCATGGTAACATAGGAGAAATTTGCTTCCATCATTCAGAAATCAAGAAAAGAATAATTAAACCAAAATATCTTATATCATCTTGCTTTTGAGCATGTAGGAAAAGGGTTCAAGAAGAAGGTGTCAATAATAATAATGATAATAATAATGAAAAAAATTAAAATCCATTTTCATGGCGCTTATGTTGTTACCATTCTTGCCTACATGTCATCATTACATTATCTATGTTCCCTCCATGTAATTGTTCCAATTTCTATAAGTGCCCCGCATGGAAGTGGTAGACAGGAGGTGGTTTTTCTTTTGGTGGGTTGGGGGGGGGGGACCCCACAACACCCCCCACCCCAACAAGATTTGGGAAATTTACATTTTTACTAATATTTTAAGTAGAATTTTTAAAAATAAGGGGTTGGCCCCTCAAATTTTTTATATTATTATTTTCATAGGAACCCTCCCTAAATTCTAATACTTAGTGTCCCCCCCCCCTCCCCCCAAAAAAAAAAAAAAAAACAGCTATAATTTCTGCATTTGCCACTGCCAATTGTTATCAAGTTTCTACATTCAAATGGTTTTAAAATTTGGTTTTTCTTTTCTGCTTGCCATGAGTTCTTTGGAAAATAAAATCAGTCAAGTTGACAGCTACTTCATATGTCCCGCTATCATGTGGACCAAGTTTCCAAGTCTCTTACCTAAGTTTTTCCAACTCTTCACCTAACACAATAACTCAACATTTAAATTGCCTATGGAGACAAGGGCCAGACAAAATGTAGAATTGAAGTGGAAAAAAAAAAAGGAATGTGGTAACACCATTGGAAAAATGGGGCCAAAATCCTGAACCAATCAGTTTGAGACTCGCTACATTGGCAATCTCTCTCCAACAATTGGATTTTTTTATTTATTTTATATGTGAATTCAGAACTTTAAAAGTTTTTCCCCCTTTTTTATGGCTACATGATGACTATTGCATTTGACTAATTATAAGTATTTGCTAGCCTATAGATTACCTAATTCGTCTGACTAAGTGATTTGTTGGTTTCCAACCTGCAAACTAGGGCTTGTTACAGTGAACAAAAGTTGTCTTCAAATTGGCTTCTGTGGCATCATGGATTCCCAGCATTTCTATGCTTGTAGTTTTTTTTTTTTCTTAATTGGTTGACGAAATAAGCTTTGACAGACCGGCACACACAGTCTTATAAACCCTTCTCAGAACAATGGATTCCCAGCCTTTCTATGTTTGTAGTTTTGTTTTGTTTTGTTTTTTTAATTGGTTGATGAAATAAGCTTCGACAGACCGGCACACACGTAGTTGTGTAAACCCTTCTCAGAGAGCTTTAACAAAAGCTTTTTAAGTCAAAAGTCATGGATCACATCATTAACTTTTGCTGCATGATCAGAAATTGTGACTTAACTTCTAAAGGAGGGAAGCAGCTCGGACCCTATGCCTTCTGAAACATCTATGCATATAAATTTATATACTAAACCTCTCAACCCTTGGGCAACATACTAAAGCCATGGGTAAATTTAAATACAGTTAACAATTACATTATAATACAAATTTTATAAACCAATAAAAATTCATGAACGTGAATGTTAAAAGGTTGTGCTCTAAAGAAGCTAATGACATTAGAATATTTCTCAAACCAATGCTCTCGAGCTCATGTTATTGCTTTACCTTTTAGCACCTCAGGTTAGTCCCAAAGAACCACTATTACAGAGGAGCAAATTAACATTATTCTTTACTATAGATAGATCCTATATGAGTGTGCATGTAAGTATATATGTGTGTGTGTCAATTTGTGTATGCATATATTAGATCAACCAGAAATCCATATTTAATTCACATTTTGGTTAACAACTCAGATGAAGAGGGAGGGACCCTGCTTGTTGCAATCTACAAAGTTTAATCCTCCAAGCAGAAGAATGCGGATTTGAGTCAAAACTAGAAAATAAAAATATTTTCTTTTCTATTATATTGATAATTGCTGTAAAGTAAGAATTGAGAAGTACGTATGGCAGATCCAACAGATTGTACTTAAGAACTTCTTCGACGTGGGATTAACATCGACAGCAATGGAAGCGATAGTGGCTGCAACAGCAGCTATAGCAATGGTAATGGACTAATGGAAAGGGGGGGGGGGGGGTGGTGGTAATGGTAATGCTAGTACCATCAATGATGGCAGTGGTGGATGTAAATCTTGTGGAGTTGTTTCAACATTACATGTGAATAACCTTCTCACAATCTATTTTCAATTGGATGAAAGTTTACATTTATTGTTCCCCCCAAGGGATCTTCTTCTGGTATTTGGGTCACCAATTCGTATTGAAAATAAAGCTTGAACCTTTTTTTCTTTACATGAAGAAACAAAGTTAACTGATAAAAACTTCCAAACTCCATATAGCTTTCCACTCATAAGGTTCGAAGAAAAATAGTTTTTGAGGGTTAAATCTATTATAGAGGATCAGGAAAATATGGGTTCTTTTTGGCACAATTCTATAATCATCACAACAATTGGAGACAGATTTTGCAATATTGGGACTTCAATAAGAACTTGTTTTTTTGGACAAAATTAAAAGGATTTTTAATAAGATTGTATAATTCTTCGGATGGTAAAAATTTACAAGGCTCAATTTTTCTCGGGGGGCTTTAAAATCCCAAATCTTGTGGATTTGAACTGTCTATTCACTCTTCAACATTTCCATCCCTAACTCCATCACCATAATAACCAATATAGCCATCGTGTCCCCATAGCCACTTCACCACAGCCAGGGGTAAATTTACAATGGGGAGTAGGGGCACCTACCCCCACTGAAATTGTAAAACAAATTGAGGTGAATTCAATATTTTACAAGTTTCAAAAATTATTTGAATTTGCCCCCACTAAATAAATTTTTAAAATTTGTACTAATTAAGCTTGTTTTTCAAATTTTCTAATTAGCCATAGTGGGGGATAGACATTGAGAAAAAATAAAGAGTGAGTGAGAGACTCTACATTTTTTCATACACTACTTCAATTACTTTGCTTCTTCTATGCTACCATTCCATCGGCAAATCAGTTATGATTTAGGTTTTCAACACCAAATTTTGACAGTTTTTTTTCCTTAACTTTATTTATTCAATTTATTTTGTCTCTTCAGCTGGTGATTTATTGATGAGGTAAAGAATTAATGATCTTTTTTCTCTTTCTTTTTCCAATACCGTTCATGTGAACATGTAAGTATACATATGAACATTTAAGTATAAAGTATGAACATGAAAGTATTTCCATTATTTTGTTTCAGATTTTTTCCAGTCCAAATCTCCATTGGAAGACACATCACGCAAGGATTCTTAAGGTTACTTTTCAACACCAAATTTTGATATTTATGCAATTTATTTTATCTCTTCAGGTGTTGATTTACTGATGAGGGAAAGAATTAATGATCTCTTTTCTCTTTCTTTTTCCAATACCGTTCGTGTGTTTGCTAAAAAAAAATTGTAGTTAAGGGCTTAAAAGCTAAAGCTTTGGCATCCAAAGGAGGAAGAGGATGACATGTGTACACATGAACATGTAAGTATGTATTTCCTTTTTTGTTTCAGATTTTTTCTGGTCCAAATCTCCTTTGGATGACACATCACACAAGGATTCTTAAGGTTATGTTCATCACTGTTTTTTTTTTTTTTTTTGTGTAAGCAATATATAGAGAAAACAAATGTCTTAAGATTGCTCGGGGAACAATAAATTGAAAAGAGTGGAGCAAAAGTATCCTCAAAAGGCCTTACTAGATTTTTGGATCCAATTAAACAATTACAGTCAGTCTGTGCCTCCATAGCTCATTCCGACATGAAATTCCTAAATTTATTCATATAGCTACCTAGGGGCATTAAAAAATATGAGAGAGAGAGAGAGAGAGAGAGAGAGAGAACTCTTAAAACTAAGAGAGATCTATGCTTTCTGAAAGGAAGGCTTTGCTCACGGTGTTGCTAGAAACTAAAGAGTCGAAAATTCCATTATTATTTAGTTAAATTATCAAAGATTGATGATTTCATTGATTTCAACTTGTTTGTGTTTGTTCTTTTATTGTTGCTGAGTTTTGTTGATCTTGATGAATGAATTTGAAGTGATGAGACTCGCTTGACATCTCTCCTTAGGGAAAATCTAGAGAGAGTTGTACATAAAATTTTTAATTAGCATGAATATTTCAATTTTAGTATGTATAAAATGTAATATATATTTTGTATAAATACATAATTTTTTTCTATACATATACGTAATATATACAAAATCAACCATCCAATTTTCAAGTTCAAAATAAATTCTCTCTCTTTTGATAGGTAATACACATGCACCCATGTCAACCGAGGCTTGAACCCTACACCTCTTGCTTTAGAAGTGGCAAGCCATACCACTCAAGCCACCAGGTAGTTGTAAAATAACTTGTCTCTTCTTTACATTTACAAATATCAATCACTATTAAACTTTTTTTTCCTTGCTTTTCAAGCTTAAGCTTGAAGGAGTAATGTGGATGAGGAAAAAAATTTCAAAACTAAGATTGCTACCTGAGGAAATTATAGAAGAGGCTAATTTTGTCCACATTTGAAAATTTAACTTTTATGAATTATTTATATATGACTACTATATTGTATTTTGTGTTGGAAATTATCTATTGTTTTTCCTTTTTAATTATTGGAGATTCATGTATTAATTGTTTACTTCTATAGATTTGTGGAATTAAATTTGATTTTATCAGTGAGTTTTAACTTGCCCCTACTGAGATTAAATCCTGTCTCTGCCCTAACCATGTATTAATAGTTTACTTCTATAGATTTGTGGAATTAAATTTGATTTTATCAGTGAGTTTCAACTTTCCCCTACTGAGATTAAATCCTGGCTCTGCCCTAACCATGGCCACCACCACCACCACCACCTCGCTACTTAGGTTTATTTGCCTAATTTCATGAATGGAAGAATTCACTCCTATCCTCTTTTGATTTTCACTTTCTTATTGCCCCAATAAAAAATAAATATTCTTGCAATAAGCCCTGCTCTCGAATATTTATTTGGGAAGAACTTATAGGCTTATAGCCAAACCATAGTCGCATAATGCCATCAGTACCACAACCAGCAAGCCACCCCGACACTTCACCTCCATTATGCAACCGCTGCCGCCCAAACACTACTATTGCAGTCCCCCTCACCTCAAGGCATCATTCATTAATGCCATCTCAACCACCACCTCTTCTATCACCATGGCCACCACTACTGCGATAAACTCCTAGTTATCAGTAACACCCTCACTGTGTTACCACCTTGATCTTGCCACCATGCACTAACATCGTACTACTTTCCCAATTGCCACCATCACCACCACTAATATTCACACTACACTTCTGCTATCATTGCACACACCATCTTTACCTCAAATTCCTCCTCATCAAGACCTCAGCATCCACCATACCAGCTCATCAAATTTAATCATCTCAACAATAGCAAATTGCACCACCTTCATGTCCAACAATGTTAACCACTTTCAACTTTAGTTTACAACATGACTAACATCTCCACTAAATTAATCATCATTGGCAATAAAAACCAAAAAAGAGAAAAAAAAAGTTCAAACCTCAAAAGTTCCATGCACTGAACCTGCAAGAGTCCTAATTCCAAAGATTTCAAATCCTCAAAACTCAAAACCCCTTGCAAGAGAAGAGAACCCAAAAGTATTTCTCAAGTTCCAAAATCAGATTTTCAAGGCATCCTTTGTTCTAATCTCATATAATAAATACTTCTTGTTTGTGCACTTTCCAGACACATTTTTCTTCTCTACCCTCCTTCGTCCTAATGGAATTTTTTACTTTGAAAGCACCTATAGAGGACAATTAATTGTGGAAGCAAAAGTGGTGTGGAAAGTGGTTATAATCCAGGACAAAGTATGCAACTTTAAATTATTTTGTTAATGGAAGTTCAAGGTTGCACATCAAAGAACATGTGAGGGATGATATTGTAACAGACGACAGGTACGAGCAGCCACTGAATATTTTATCGAACATTACAACTATCATTATATGATGGTGGAATTTATAGAATGTCATCAGTAAAATTAGCGCAATATCAGTAGAGTAATTTTTCAATATTCCTTTTTTCCTTAATATGGGATACAATTCCAAATGATATCAATAAGACCACCAATAATGCTGTCTTAAATTACAGACTTGTTCAAACATAGATGCATTAGAGATGGAGATGTTGAGATCGCTATCCTGCAGAATGTGTAAAGAGTAAAGAGTCGGGAGATACACTTAGAATACACCCAGTTATAGGTAAAACTCTAGTGCTGTCGGAAAGTGTGATTTGGATTTTTTAAGTTGATCATTATTCTTTTCAGTTTGATCAAATACGCAGACTGCAAATTTCACAAGTCCACAAGCCAGACTCTTTTGAAAAGTGATTACAACCATGCCGTGCTGCGCAATATTAATTCTCTATCTAATACTCCAAAATTCCTTAATATTTTTATTGAATAACAGCGTAATATTATATATAATTTCAGTATATTTCTACTGAATAAATTCCGTAATACACAGATGAAAAAATGAAAATATAAATACTCCACCAATCAAGCCTTTTAAGATCCAAGCTGCACTGATAAAATGTAGCCAGATCCATCTATTCTTTTAATTTAGAGCATTGTAAATTCACTCTAATCTTTTTTTTTATTTTTTATGAGGCAACTTCATTTGAACCGTTATCTTTTATTTCTTTTTTTATGATAAGTTACAATTCAGAACATTGTAAAAGAATTTACTGCTCACTGAATAAGTTACAATTGGTAAAGATTCATGACAAATTTTTTTTTTTTTATTATTCTAAATCAAATTCTTTTTTCTATTTGTTGCAAAACTCTTCCACATAGTCCATCCCCAGTTTGACCCACATGACATCTAAACCCCCACCCCACCCCAAGGAGAAAGAAGGGAAGGTTAAGAAGTTTCTATCATATGTCCCGAGTCCCGACAAACAATGAATTGCGGAAGGTTACCTTCCCTTCATTAATTATGGAGAATATATTTCATGGAGAAGTTTGTTTTTGCACCATAGTTCAATTGTTCCTATAGCCACTGACCGCCAAAGTCGAGTCCTAAAAAGATGACAACAATCAGATGGCATTATCACGCACTCAATAGATGCATTAGCACTGTGAAGATTACATATTCAAGCTGTCACCCACTAAAAGCGTAACATTAATGATGAAACAAGATTGATATTTTGTTATTTTACAAGCAGAAAATTAGTATCTTTTTGTAAAATTGAGTACTATATAAAGCTCAGAGTTGAAGAAATGAACAGATAAGGACTAACTAAAAGTGACAAAAGAAAAATTATAAGTTAGTAGAGATAGAAAAAAGGCATGGTTGCTGAGATATTTTGCAAGAAGAGGAAGAAGCTTTCACAAGTTGATCTTTCCACAGTGAGTAGCAAAAGTTTCCCATGAGAGGTAAATTAGGGCATCTTTGGTCCACGTTTTGATATTACACAAGAACATTTTTCATAATGTTCAGATGACATTTCATCCATCAACTCCTAACTATTATAACTCCAGACAATACAATAAGCACAATAAAATGCTCAAAAAACAAGGGTCAGATAAACACATCAAAGCCCAAACCCAAGACAAAAAAAAGAAAAAGAAAGAAGAAAGAAGAAGCCCAGATGACAACAAAATTCAACAACAGAGAGGCTGTTGAAATAGAAATTAAACAACAAAATTAAACCCTTTTTTGAAGTAGGGTTGCAAACAAATTGAGCAAAGCCAAGTCAGGTAGTAGCTTGTTTGAGCTTGGCTTGGTTGAAATAGGAACTGTTTGCGCTTGTGTCAAGCACAGGGACTACAGATCTAGCTCAGCCAATTGCAGTTCAGCAGGCTAGCCAGCCACAGAGGCGTGGAATGGTCAAGATCGTTGAGATGGGCCTCTACTCCGACACTTGGCAAAAGCTTATGGGAATTAAATTCAAAATTCTTTTTTACAATTAATTATTAGATAAAGTAAAAAAAAGGAGCATGCAACAGACTCGTTGATGTCATACACATAAGTAGTCAAACAACACCTCAATTATAGATGTATTTTTTTTTTTATCATTAATGCATGTGATTCTGGACCATCAAGAGTAGCTTATAGTCCCAACATATTTTAAGTTAAAAAAATAACTGTTGAATTCCAAGACTTTTATAAGTGAACCATTTCCACATGAGCATGAGCAAACTAAGGCGAGCTCAGCATCATTCAGGCTCTGCTGCTGGGTTTTGTTGCTTTCTGGGCTTTTGGTGCTAGTTGGGAGTGTTTGTCTTGGCACTGGGCTTTGTTGCATTTATCTCAGTCTAGTTTCTTTGAGTCTTTTACTGCACTTATTGTTTTGTCTAGAGTTTAGGGGCAAAGCATATAAACAGGCTAACATATGGCTACAATTGTCATAATGAATTTTTAAATAAAAAATAAATTCATCACTTGTATAAAGAAATCTCTCTCTCTCTCTCTCTCTCTCAATTTGGATGAATCTTAGTGGGTCCAATGAATCAATGTTGCATTAATAGTGTTAAAAATAGAAATAGGCAACTTGGAATTCAAAATAATATAAGCACTCTCAAATCCTTAGTTCTACCATATGTGTTGATCACATATACCATTAAAGCGTCAAGATATTGATAGGCGAAGTACACATTGTTAGGTCTGGCCTTGGCCTACGAAGAACCAATTGCATGGACATCTTAACTTTTTTCCTTTTCTTTTTTATTTTTTGTTAACTAAAAGTGATCACCAATCACGCAGACATCTTAACAAGAAAGTTATATAAGCAACTCATTGACATAGTACTTTGCCTTCAAATTTCAGCAAGACAAATCATAAAATGAATTAATCAGCCTAAGGAGATACTTACAATTATGGTTATTGATCTGGTCTCTTCATCGATCATTATGTTACCATATTGTAAATCATTGTGGCAGAATCCTATAAGGTGATCATCCCCTGACAGATTCTTTTCCAATATGCATATTTCCTGCTCTAGGGCATCTAAGCGAAAGGCGTCAGCTTCTTCTGGAGAAGACATACTTTTGGCTGCACTAAGCCAATTGCTGAAGCATCAAGGAAAAAAATGCTTTTAAAATACTCACAGCTATGGTAAAATAATAATTCATGTGACAACTACAGCCTCGATCTAGATTGAGGTACATATAACTTGATTTCTATCCATAAGGAAAATTGGAAAGATGAGAGCATACCGCAATCTATCCCAAAGGAAGACATTCTTTCGACCAGGCATATCAAGATCATGAAACTCCTTCATTTTAGTTGCTATAAGAGCAGATATATCTGGGTCACGCAGATCAGATGCTGATAGTGTCTGAAATTTCAATATGAAAATGAAAACAGAATATGTTTATTTGTTTCAGGCAAGATATAAGTGAGTAGTTTAATGTACAAAGTGTTTGATCACCAATTGCTCTAAAAACTTAAGCTGTTAGAGAATGGGCCAACAATGTATATCAAGCTATCTCAACACTTCCCCTCACAGACAGAAGAGAATGCACATACAAATGCAAACGCAAACGGGGAATAAATGCAAATGGAGAGACTTGAACCCAAGACCTCCCACAATCAAGACTCTGATACCATGTTAGACAAATAATTGCTTCAAAAGCTTAAACTGTTAGAGAATGGGCCAACAATGTATGTCAAGCTCTCTCAACACAAAGGAAGATAAACAACACATTTTTTTCCTTGCACAGTTCCAAGTTAAAGAGGAGACCTTATTAAATCATAATCTTAAAGCAACAAAACTAGTCTACATCAGAAAAAAATACTGTCATAAATCATTATCTACAAACCTAAGAAACAAGCAAACATAAAGATCTAATATTTTCTTAAAAAGGAAGAGAAATTTGTGCCATAACAGATATGATTATTAAAACCACTAGCTGTTAGCTTGAGTGATATCTTCTACCACTCCCCGAGGAAGAGGTGCAGGGTTCACGTCTCATTGGGACATGAGCGTGTGTGTATTACCTATAAAATAAAAACATATATGATTATTAAAACACACTACAGTACATTGAAGTTCATTGCAACACATTTGTTCCTTCTTCATAAATTCGACTTACATGTGTATCATGGTCTCATATCCTGAATTGGTTATACCAATAAAACTGAATCCATTCATTGGCGCAAAAAATTATTAGCATGTGGGGCAAATCAAAATGCGAGTCCTTACTGGAATTTTCTGCCATGTGAATCACTATCCGTGATCTCGTAAACAGTTAAACACTGCCTAAGTAAAAAAATTCAAGCATGCTTTAAGACAAGCCTATTCTCTTATCTTTCTTTCTTTCTTCTTCTTTGTTCCTTCATCATCATAAATGTGACTTAGATGTGTAATGGACTCATATTCTGGAATGGTTATGCCTGTAAAACTGAGTCCATTCATTGGTGTAAAAATTTAGCATGTCGACCCAATCAAAATGTGAGTCCTTATTGTCATTTCTACCATGTGGATCACTATTCATGATCTCATGAACCATTAAAGCTCTCTCTCAGGGATTTAAAAAAAAAAGTTTCAGAACCTGTACCTACTTATCATTAAGATTAACATGATGATTCAATGATACAATACATTTGCAATACAACCAATTAGAAGAACTTTATACCCGAAAAAAACAGATGCCTAGAACTTTGTAAGCACGGATATCAAATGAGTCATATTATTCCAGTTCCATGTACAACAGCCCCTTTAATGAATACAGTATCAGCCCCAATTACTTCCTTTTTTCTTTAGGGGGGGAGAGAAGGTGTTTGTTTGGGGAAGTGGTTAAAGTGCCCCGGTTATGTCATTTGATGAAGGAAATAAATCTTAAACTATATGTAGGTGACAGGGAGATAACACAGGTACTGATCTTGAATACTTATGCAACGAGTTCACAAAGTGAACTTTAAACAAAATAAAACGAACTAGCAAAAGTGTTGATGCCCAAAATGTGTCCAAGAAGCATAAAACAGGGTATTCCTGACATGCCAAAAAAAAAAAAAACTTTAATACAGGACCTTGCTGGTTTATGAAATGACTTTCCAGGAGACAAGACTGTATTTTCTCGTTTAATGTGGTTCAATAGGCATTCACAAGTCTGGGTCTTAATCATATAGAAGGGTTCAATAATTCAATTGCATATTCAACTCCTTGGAAGATCTTGAATTTCGAGCAGAACCATAAAGTAAGAAGAACTAACACTGCTACTTCATGATTACAACACTACCAATGTATAATATAATCCCCAATCTCAGAAAGTAACTTCAGGAATTATCAGCTTTTACAAGAAAGCAATATCAAAGCAGAGAATCAACAATAGTAAAAAGAAACATAAAAGTACCCGTGCATGAATGAACTCTTCAATTCGCCCATTAGAAAACCTTCCAAGCAGACGAGGTCCTTGCCCATGCTTGGACATGAACTCGAATGTCTGGATCTCATTATTCCGGTCAAAGAAGATCTCCACACCGTCACCATAAATCCTAACTAATACCTTTCGTGAATGTTCTCTGTTTGTCGGCCACTTGATTTGGTAGACCTGATTGGTCATAGCACCCTTAAGTGGCATAACTTGCAATGCATCTGAATCAATTACATCCCCCCAGCTGGAAGCCAATGATTGTAGAATTCTCTTTGCTTCTCCTGGTAGATGAACTACTTTATTGTCTGTGGCATTATCTGCAGCACCCATTACAAAAGATCCACCAAATTTGAACACAAATGATGGCGAGAATTTCTTGAATAAATTAAAATTCTTGATGAGGGAAGCTCTTATCTGGGAAAAAATAATGAAAACTACTTAGATTTTAATTCAGTTCAACCAATTAATAAGATTTAACTAAGATATAGAAAAAGAAAAAGAAAAACAAACAGGAAAACAAACTGGCCCACTGACAAGACCTAATAATATAAAAAAGCACCTTACTTATCAAAAAAAATATAAAAAAGCACCTTATGTATCAATTGTTCATGATAGGAAACAGCAAAACCTCAAATTAAAAAGGAAGACGAATAATATTACATTTCACAATTTTATTTATCAAAGAAAACTTTTTTTTGGGTGAAGATACTTATCAAAAAAACTTATTACATTTCATAATTTCAATTTTCAAGGCAGAAAAGATCATCTCATATAAATGTTTTTTTAATAGAACTTTGACAATATCGTTGGAAAAAGAAAAGGAAAATGTACAGGAAGGACAAGAAATCCTTCATGGAGATACAAAGAAGCAAGGGAAGAAATAGAAAAGCAAAACAGCAAACTAGCAGCCCCATGTAGAATGAAACCAAACCCCCTATCAGGCTCACAGGGCCAAATAACACAATCTTCTCAAATAATTCAATTAAGAAGTTCTAAAATACTCAAGAGCAAGATCACAAATCCTTGAACGTGGACCCATGAATTGCTGAAGATCAATAGAAATGCTCATGACTAAACTCAGATCAAGAAGCTTGAGATCAAGCATAGTATATTTGTTAATGTAAATACTTGTGGTTTGTGCCATAGGGCAAGCAACGACGTTTTTTTTATTTTTTTATTTAGTGCAACGATGTTATTAGATGTTAACCATACCAATACATCACTTGCTCGGGAACATCTATGATGCTAGTGAGTTTCTACTGTCATTCAATCCCTAAACTGCTAAGTTAAAAGAGACAAAATGCAACCGTATATGAGCAGAAGCAATCAGAATGACACAGATAAATTAAAAGAGGGTTTTGGAAGCAGGCTATAGAGTGTACCATGATAGGGCTTGTTTCGGACCCAATTCCTCAATAAAAAAACCCAAAACGTGAATGAGAAAAGAAACGGAAGCTTGGATTGTTACCACCACCACCAAAATCCCAACCAATTTAAGTTAGAAATCCTCACTTCTTTGCCCCTATTTTCCCAGCAGCCAAAGTGCGTAATTCCTAATCAAATCCTAATGATGTTGTAACTTTCCAACTTTACGATTTGATAAGCTATGAACACTAATCAATCAAACGGACCATATATTTCCAAAGTTATTCTCTTTACTTTTTTTCCTTTCTTTTTCCCTCTCGAGATCTTTCCAAGAACCAGATGGGACTTAAGCATGCATTTACTCGTCCAATTATCTTTCATTTAATCGAAAAAGGACAGTATTATCAGTTTGAACCGGTTGGTTACTGAGAAAACACGGTAAAGGAAAATTTGATAATTTAGATTCCTAAAACCAAAAGTAGTCTGCGGTGTTTGCAAGATTTAAAGTTTTCCAAATGTCGTTTCTTACAATTTCGCCAATGAAACCCAAATCAATCTATCCTTTTCCACTTGTCTGTCCACAGAACATTTGCCAATTTGCAGAGTAAAGCAATATCGAATCTAACAGCTAATACAGAACGTGTTTATGTCGGGACCATCTTTCAATTACAGAAACAATGCGACCAAAACGATTCTCACCTCAAAGAACTGAACAATCGAAAGAAATTGGTAGTTTTATGCTCCTGAACGGCTTTTTTTTGTAGAACAAGCAGATGATCAATTCTGTCCCTGGGGTAGAGTCCGAAAGAGGAGAGAGAAACTATCGCGTTACGTTTTATTTGAAAAGATCAAATGAGTATAAAGTATGCTTTTGCACTGACCGACATCACGCGACCAGAACAGATTCAATCCGAATCTGGAGCTTTGACACGCACATATAGGATGCCAATTTAATCCTGTTCGTTGGGAAGCCGCGCATCCCTTCTTGAATAATTTGTGTTTGAAGAAGTTATTTCTATTCCGTCTTTAATAATATAT
This sequence comes from Nyssa sinensis, assembly GCA_008638375.1. Lineage (NCBI taxonomy): Eukaryota > Viridiplantae > Streptophyta > Magnoliopsida > Cornales > Nyssaceae > Nyssa > Nyssa sinensis. The sequence continues at coordinate 15,388,208 of CM018049.1, read as the reverse complement.
GTGTTTGAAGAAATTATTTTCATTTTATTAGAATTTAAAATAGATTTTACTTTGCTCTCTCTTAATTATATAAAAAATAATAATAAAAGAATTTTTATATTGTATAATTAATATTTAAAATAATATTTTTTAATTACTTATTAAAAATTCATATAAATATGATAGTGTTCTATATTTGAAAAAAAAAATATTATTTTAATTTTTTAATAGTATATATATTTCTTATTTTATACATGTATCGTTTTATTTAAAATATGTTAATTATAATTAATTAAATAAAATAAATAAATAAAAATTTAAAAATAAATAAAGACTCCGATAAGAATCTACTATCACCTATCACACGATTTAAACAAATTTGTGACAAACTTTTTTTTTCAGGTGATGAAAATAAAAAAATGATCTCTCGTCCTAAACTGGCCCCATTACGATCTCTACACACACATTTGTGTTTATCCATGGAAGTCCTTTCCCACTTCTCATTTGATTACTTAAATTTTAAATAGTACAACTTTAATTATTAAAAATATAATATTTTAGAGTGTAAGTGAACAAATGGATGTGTAAATAACAATTTCCGTATTCATTTGTGCTTGTATTCTTCTTTGAGATTGCGCTTACTTTTTTCTTTTTTTGTTGTCGTAAATCCTAACTTATTGCAAGTTTCCATGTTATTAATCCTTGCTAACCCAACTTTTTATTTTTCTTGGGCTTCTTAAATTATGTTCTCTCATGTGAAAATATTCTGAGTAATGTTATTATCCCACTAACAACTTCAACTTAAGTTGTGCTTACTAACTTGTGGGATAGCCGAAGCTTTACGCAATTTAGTAGTATTTGATGATTCTAAAAATTTACTTAACAAAATTCTAACGTTGCCTAATTTTTTTGAGCTAATTATTAAAATAACCTTTCAAAATAAAATGTTTACAAGATAAGATGCAAGCTAACACAGTTTAACACAAAAAATGCTTGACTTTTTAAATTTATAGATAATTACTCTACCCTGAAATATTTGACAAGTAAAAGGACCTCCCATCTAGGGCATCACAGAAATTTTCCTTATATACCCATATTACCATTATGTCATGTGAAGTGACAACTATGACTTTATTGAGTGATGTGAAAAAGTTTACATTGCCCATTTTCTTATGCTACATGGTATACCCAGATTTACCTTTCAAGTTGAGAGTAACACGTGGCAGTCAGACCAAAAGAGATATCATCCGGACCTCATAACTCAGTGCTGATGTAGGTATCAAAAATATGTGGGAATTGACCAAGTCAAAAGAATCAAATCAAATCCCTACTTTCTTGAGAAGATCTTAATAGCAAGATATTCATCATTTATAAAAAGGGTAAGATCTCAACTCGAAGATCTACGCTTGCTAAAAAAACTACACATTCACTAATAGTAGTTCCTTGTTCAAGTTCTTAACTTGACTGTCAAAGCTTTCTTCATCAGACCTCCATCGGTGACATTCTAATTACTTGCAGATACTTGGATAAGGGATTTCATGCATCAACTATCAAAGGCAAAAAATAACATCATCAATTTAGAATCGCTTGTGGGAACTCAACAAAGTTTCATTCTTTAATAAAATCTATAAAACAACCCAATGGCTCGAAACTTGTGACCAAGGCAACTTGCCCCAGTCCCAGCATTGGTGATGACTTGTATAATTTAGAATATTTTATCTCCTTAACTTTAAACTTTAGCTTAATTTTATTTATTTATGATTAATTTTAGGCTTCATTGTCATTATTTAAATTTTATTGCAGATTTGAAGAAAGTGAAGCACCCATGACCATTAGGCCAGAAAACCTGTTTATTAGGCCCGTGAGTTCCTCATCATGATAACTGATCCAATATTCAAATACAAGCTGTCTAGCATCAAGAATATATATATATAAAAAAAAGAAGCCAAAGACTAGAAGTGGCGCCAACAAAGTGGCTGAGAGAAAAAAGGAGCAGCAGCTAGCGTGGAGAAGAAAAAAATGAAAAAGAAAGAAAAAAAAGAAGAAAAAAAAACAAGGAAAAATGGCTTGTGGCTGGAATCAAGAAAGAAAGAAGAAAGCAAAAGTCAATAAAGTTGGGTCCATGTGGATAGCAAAGAGGCTGCTAATGTTTTAAAAAGGTGGCTGGGACGTGCGGCTAGGAGAGAAAAGGCCAGAAGAGAAAGAAAAAAAAAAGTAAAAAAGCCCACCCACAAGCGCAGCCTAGGAAGCTGCGCCAGTATCCATCGTCTAGGGCTGCTCATGCGCGTGGGGCTTGGGAGGTGGTATTGAAAAGGCGGCAGGAAGAAAGCATAAGAGGGGAGGCGCAGCACTTGCATGCGGTGGAGAAAAATAAAAAAAGAGCTTAGAAAAAAGGTGTGCGGTGCAGGGAGATCAAAAAGCAAGAAGCGGAGAATGGCTGAAAGGGGCTTTGCAGCTTGGGCAGACGGCTGAAGAAGGGCAGAACAGGGCTGGAGGTCCTTGCGCTGAACAGGAAAAAAACAAAATCAAAAGCTTTGGGCTGACCCAAGCGGCTGGGGCAAGAGAATAAGAAAAGATAAAAACAGATCCAACGGTTGTACGACTGCAACTCTGAAGGCACTTTGTGTGCTGTTCCAAATATTTTTCAGTGTTAATTTCTTCCATTTTCCTCAGGAAAAAAATCATGGTGAATTCGTTTATGTTAAATTTAATTTTTAGCATGAACTAATTTTTATTTATTCTAGGAGAACGATGTAGTCTAGTTTCAAACTATGCTTGCTTTTCTATTCTAATTTGAAGTAATTCTTTTCATGTTTGTCTGATTTATTCTCAGTCTAATGCTTCTAATTAACTGGCCACTAATTAGATGATTTTAATTTTGTGATTTGCTGTCGAAAGAGGGAATCATAGGATAGATCCTGAATATTTCGGCATAGGTAAATATAGAGATCGAAAGACTTATATGAACCTATGTAGTATTAAAAATCATTGGTCTTATTGCTTTCTTGATTTATTAATTTGCATATTCTTGTGTAAAATAATGAGCAAGAAAAGTTTACAATTGACTGTCGAAAGAGGCTTTTGGATGAATTAGCGATTTGCTAACAAACATAGAGAATTAAATTCAATTAGTTAGATGAGTAAAGCATAGTGAGAAATTAGGTGAAATCGATTTCCTAGAATTCTTATCTCCCATTAATTTGATTTTCGAACAACATCTCTCTTGTCATTTAAATATTCTTTTTGCATTGATTTTATTTTAATTTGCAATTCTAAAGATCTTAGTGAATTTTCTAAATAAAGTCGAGATTAGTTTAATTTCGGTACTTGTCAAAAGTAAGACACCAATCCCTGAGGACGATACTCTTCTTATCACTTTATTATAAAACTATGATACTAGGCACTTGTAGTTTTGCACCGATCACGTTTTTGGCGCCGTTGCTGGGGATTGATTTCTTCTTATTTTTGCCAATATCGATACAAAGCAATCTTGGTTTTAATTTAGAGCTTTATTTTTATTTTATTTATTTATTTATTATTTTTGTTTTTTGTTTTACAAGTGTGTTTTTAGCGTTAGATGCGTCGGGCTACAACTCGTGACATCATTCCTTTTGATCCGGAGATTGAAAGAACTCTTAGATCACTAAGAAAGAAGAAAGTACTAGCCATGGCTGAAGGACAACAGAATGCACAGCCACGCACCTTGATGGATTATGTACGGCCAGTTGTGAATGACAACTATTCGGGTATAAGACGTCAAACCATTAATGCCAACAATTTTGAGCTTAAACCAGCTTTGATCAACATGGTGCAACAAGCCCAATTCAGCGGATCGCCAATTGATGATCCCAATATTCATTTGGCGATGTTCTTAGAGATTTGTGATACTATAAAGATTAATGGTGTTACTGAAGACACCATTCGACTGAGATTGTTTACTTTTTCTTTGTGGGACAAGGCAAGAGGTTGGCTACAATCTCTATAACCGGGAAGTATCACTAGTTGGCAGGACATGACTGAAAAGTTTCTTGCTAAATACTTTCCACCTGCAAAAACAGCCCAACTCATGAGTGAAATTGGTCAATTCAAGCAACATGATTTCGAGTCACTCTATGAAGCATGGGAAAGGTTTAAAGATTTGATTCGACGCTGCCCTCAACATGGATTGCCGGATTGGTTGCAAGTTCAGATGTTCTATAATGGGTTAAATGGGCACACTCGGACCATAATTGATGCTACTTCTGGTGGAACTTTGATGTTCAAGACAGCTGAGGGTGCTATGTCTCTTTTGGAAGAAATGGCCTCAAACAACTATCAATGGCCAACCGAAAGAACTATGGCTAAGAAAGTTGCTGGGATTCATGAATTGGAGCTATTAGTAGCCCTTTTAGCTCAAGTTGCTTCTCTATCACATCATATTTCAGCTTTGACAACCCAAGGGATACCACAACGTTCAGAATATGTTGCAGCTGCAAGTATGACAGTTCCGAGTAATGAAGTGAGTCAAGAACAAGTTCAATATCTCAACAATCGGAACTACAACTATCTTGGTAATCCTATGCCAAACTATTACCATCCAGGGCTTCGAAATCATGAGAATTTGCCTTATGAAAACACAAGGAATGTGTTGCAACCTCTTCCAGGATTTGATAGTCAACCAATCGAGAAGAAGATGTCACTTGAGGATGCCATAATTTCCTTTGTTGAGGAGACAAACGAAAGATTTAAAAAGACTGATTCACGGTTGGATAACATTGAGACTCATTGTAGCAATATGGGAGCCACTATGAAGAATCTTAAAGTGCAAATTGGGCAACTAGCCACAGTTGTCAATACCCAACAAAGAGGAACTTTTCCTAGCAACATAGAGGTGAATCCAACGGAACAATGCAAGGCCATCACGCTTAGGAGTGGAAGAGAAATTAAGGGGTCACCATCAAAGGAAACCAAGTCAACCCCTACAGTTGAAGACAATGGCCAAAGCAAGGATAAACTAGCAGAAGAGGAGATTGTGGATGATACATAAAGAGAGACTGACATACGTCCAGGAATTTCATTTCCTGACAATCCTCCTATTCTCACTACTCCACTTCCTTATCCTCAATGTTTTCAGAAGCAAAAATTAGATAAACAATTTTCTAAGTTTCTGGATATTTTTAAAAAAATTCACATAAACATTCCTTTTGCAGATGCCTTGGAACAAATGCCGAACTATGTCAAATTCTTAAAGGACATCATTTCTAAGAAAAGAAGGTTGGAGGAGTTCGAAACAGTGAAGCTTTCTGAGGAATGCAGTGTCATTCTTCAAAAGAAATTGCCTTAGAAATTAAAAGATCCAAGGAGTTTCACTTTGCCTTGCACTATTAGAAATTCATTTTTTGACAAAGTTTTATGTGATCTTAGTGCTAGTATTAATCTTATGCCACTTTCTATTTGTAGGAAATTGGGACTTAGAGAGTTGAAACAAACCACCATTTGTCACGACCCGAAACCCACCCTGTGCGGATCTCGGATCGCAACCGCCGCCTTCAGGCCCGGGAGCCTGAGGGCAAGGCAAAACATGGGCGACGGTATCGAATGGCGGTGCGGCCTTGATTTGCGGAAGCGTGAAAACCCTTTTCTTTTTTCTTTTTTTTTTAAATCTTTAAAAAAAACTTTCGCACAGCCGTCCGGTACTGTCGCTCTTCATAGCGGTACACATGAATAATCACATCAGAGCATACTAAAAATTAAAGTCTTATACATGATACATATTCGAATGCCTCAAGGGTTTAAGTACATATGTGGTTGCCTCTTGGGCTTAAATACATAATTGTCCAAAAGTACGACATCAAAATTCAACCAACCATAGGCCCTAATACTTCCCAAAAATATCTCCAGAATCTTAATGGAGCTGCCTATCATTTCTCCCCAAATTGGGCAAGGGTCCACCCATCGTCATCACCTGAAAAATGTTAGGGAATGGGGTGAGCTTCGAGAAGCCCAGTGAGTAATTCTAACATCTGTCATGGGTTTCAATTGGTAGTGGTTTCGCACGTGAGAATTTTGTAAAATACTCACTACCAATTGCTCGTATACTTGGAACATAGAGTACATGCATTCTTTAAACAATGGCTTTGAAACATTACAGTATTCAAGTTAACTTGTACTTTCGGGATAAAGTATATGAATTTCAGATCATGTAAATATGCATGGTGAAAATGAGGAAAAAGCCTGTTTCCATTTTCAACACACACCTTATCACTTTCATTAATAGAATCCGTTTTGAACCAGATTCCCATTTTACTTTTCGTGGAGATATCTCATATGCCTGGGGGATTAGATCCTGCTACCTGGCATTTATTCGTATCGTAGTTGGGTTCCTAAGAAACCCGATAGAAATCCGTGGTGCTTATGCACAATTTATCTTGCATTTAAAAGCATTTAACCCATAATTCCTTCGTGTGGATGCATTTAAAAGCATTTCAAACATATAGTTCATAATCTCATGATAGGGTATCGAAATACGTGAAACATGTAAATTCAGGATATATAATAACATTTGAAATCGAAATGTTAGACATGCAGAAGTATATCTCAAGGAACAGTAGTAAATTATTCAGAAAGCATGTCATAACAGAATATTTAAAACGGAATTGTGTAAAGACAGAATTTGATATTTAAAACATCATTCAAATCCGTGGAATTAAATCTCCACTTCAAATGTGAGGTTACTCACCTTGATTCCCCGGGTTTGCACTACTGGTGGGCTTTTCCCTTTCCTTTGTATTTCCTAAGAAAATTATAAAGAACTCGTTAACTTCACATTTACCTTAAATCGTTCCCTATTCATGCTCTTTCATTTAATTTTAGGCATGACGTATCCTAACTTCCTAGGATTGATCTTACTAGTCAACTTGTGGTGACTTGATGAGTTTTATTTTCCACGTGACTAAATTTTCAGTACCTATTTTGGTGTTATGGACTTCACCGTTGGGTTTGGAATGTCCGACATAGTCAAAATAGACTATCTGTTAGTTTCATTTGGGCTCCGGGTACCTTAGGGGTAGTTTGGTCATTTCGCGCGTCATATTTTTCGGAGTCCCGTCTCGTGAATTGGACCTCACCGTTGATCTCAGAAGTGTCGAGATAATAAGAATGCACTAATAACTTGCCTTATTTGGACATCGGGCATATTGGGGCAATTTGGTAATTCATACTTTATCGTGTCTTAGTTTTTCGGAGTCTCGTCTCATAAAACGGACCACACCATTGAGTCCAGAACGTCCAAAATAGTCAAAAACCACGTTTACTTTATTCGGACTCCGTTTGACTTATTTATGACCTAGGGGTAATTTGGTCATTTTTATTTAATTAATAAATTAATTAAATAATTAAATTTATTATTTATTAATTTATCAGGGGTATAAATGGAATAAAATTCCAAAATCTGGGCCAGAGTTGAATTCCCTAAAACTGTTGGGGCTGTTTCATAATTTCCAAAAGATTTGAACTGAACCAAAGGGTTCAGTCCTTATGCAATCGAACCAGACCGGTCCAGCCTGGTTCTAACCGGTTCAAGGTAATGTGCTGACGTCAGGCTGACGTCAGCCCTACAATTTAAAATTTAAATTTAACAGTAACAAAACGACGCAGTTTGATTTATGGGTTATATCCGTTTCTTACTCGGGTCGGGGCCCGACCCGAAGACCCGATCCATGACCCGTTACTATTCATCGTCCCTACCCGTATAGGGCTACTGTTGCCCTAGAAATTTCAGAAATTTCTCCTTCAATTTCGTGGAGTTTTATGCATCGATTTTTACTGGTTTTTGTTCTAAAAGGATTCTGGGTGTAAGACCATTCGTTTGGCATCGGTTTCAAGCATCAAACTCAACGACGGGGGACTGTTCTAGCCGATTATCGTGGGAGTTACAGTCGGTCCATACGGCCTGGTTTCTCGACCATTTTGCACGGGGTTTGGTCCTCCGTGACCCTCTTATCATGAGCTTCAATTCCCAATCGTTTAATCTCAATTTAGTGGTCAAATGTTGAGAGTTGATTTTTGGGCCGAAAAGGATAATGTCGATTTTGAGGGCTTAAACCTAGGTTTCTAGGTCACGGATGGTGTTTTTGTGATCCTAGGGAGGTCTATTTCAGGTCCAAAGCAACCAAAACCGATTTGGTGCAGGTCGGACCAGACCCACCTCAGTTTAGGTCATCCATGGCGGTTTGCTTACGGGTTGGTGGTTTGGGTAGTTCTGTTGGTCCAAAAGGTTCACAACCAACCCAGTTTTCATTATTAAATCTCTTTACATGCATTAACAGTCCCAAAAGAAATAAAACAGTAGCCAAATCTTACAAAAGGGAAAAATCTAAAACTTGGCTCACTTACCTTCGGACAGTGGTTCCCCTAATGGTTAGTTCAGGTGAACCCTCAGTGATGGTCCTTCTCAGTCGAGCAGCCCTTCAGTTCCAGTCTCTAGCTTCTTTTAAGCTCCTTCAATGGCTCACCAATGCACACACACACTTGTGTATTTCTCTCACTCTCTCTCTAGGATTCACTTTCTCTCACCACTTTCTCTCTCTATAAAACAGTGTACTACCTTCAAATTCAGATCTGATTTTTCTCCATGCATATATGGAGATTGTATATACATATCAATTCTCCTCTTAATGTTTCATCTCCCCAAATGCATGATTGTATTGCATGCAATTTGGTTGGGAGGAGATGTAATCATGGTGGGATAGGCATGATGGGCTATTGCATAGGGTGATGCATGCTGATGTGTTGCATGCTTGGCTATTGGTCACTTTGGGGAGAGGCCAAATCTGATTGCTATTTATATATATATCTTTGCATATATATGCTCAAAGGTGTTCTTAGCTTAGTTGGTAAATTTTTGGTAACCCAAATTCTGCCTAGGTTGGTCAAGGGATCAAATCCTCTTGGCCACATTTTTGGTCTTTTCCCATATTTCGGGCTTAGGCCCTGTTTGGCTGCGCATTAATGCAGTTTCCCTGTTTTCTCCCTAACTATCATTCTGTAGCTTATTTTTCGACGCGGTTTCTTCTGGTCAACTCCTAATTAGGTTAGCTTCTTAATTATTCTTTATGTTTGGTTCAGATAAATGATTAGTAACTAATCATTACTTAATCAGGGTCGGGGTGTTACGCCATTTCTTTGCAACTAGTAGACCGATCCATCAAATATCCACGTGGAATCATAGAAGACGTATTGGTAAAGGTGGATAAATTTATTTTTCCTGCTGATTTTGTGGTGCTAGATATGGAGGAAGACCAAGAAGTCCTACTAATTCTTGGCCAACCATTCTTGGCTATGGGAGAGCTTTAATTGATGTTCAAAAAGGTGAATTAACATTGAGAGTAGACAACGAAGAGGTTATGTTCAACATCTATCAAGCCATGAGATTTCCAAAAGATCCAAGCACTTGCTTTCAGGTAGATGTCATTGAGCAATGTGTAGAAGCCTTTCAAGAAAGTGTGCCAGCCGATCACCTAAAGCAATGTATCACCACTTCATCTTATGCTTAAGATTTTAATAACTCTGCTGTTTGTGAATCTGATTTACCTTTTGTTAGTAAAGAATTTCTCCACTATGTATTTGCCTTGCGAGCCTTGCAGCAGGTTACATCACTTAACAATGAAGTGAGGAGGTTAGAGCCGATGGTTGCAAAGACGGATTCTGTAATTCCTAAAGAAAAGGTGTAGCAAACTACGACTCCAAAGTTAAAGCAATTACTTGAGCATCTTCGCTATGCATTCTTGGGTGATAGTTGCACCTTTCCAATGATTGTTGCGGCATCACTCACACCAGAAGAAGAGGAAAAGCTGCTGCGTGTGTTAAGAGAGCATAAAATAGCCTTGGGTTGGACTATTTCTGACATAAAAGGTATAAGTCCTTCCATTTTCATGCACAAGATTTTAATGGAAGAACTTTACAAACCGTCGATCGAGCATCAAAGAAGATTAAATCCAGCAATGAGGGAAGTTGTGAGAGCTGAAATTTTAAAGCTCCTCAATGCTGGAATTATTTATGCTATTTTAGACAGCTCATGGGTAAGTCCAGTGCAGGTTGTACCAAAAAAGGGTGGAATGACGATGGCGAAAAATGACAACAATGAATTTATTCCTACAAAAACAGTCACGGGTTGGCGTGTATGTGTGGATTACCGCAAGCTAAACAAAGCAACAAGGAAAGATCATTTTCCACTTCCT